>CM029625.1:20401782-20889282 GCA_017311315.1 Dendrocalamus latiflorus
GTAGCTAGCCAAGACATGTGGTGTAGGCATTGCACAAGCATTTCCCCAGGTTTAATATAGGTAATATAGGGAGTATTACAGGTTTGCTTTACTTGCTTCCTTTGATCCTCTCTTTGCTTGACTAATCACTACTTTACTTTTTGCTGTGTTTTTTGTTTGCCACGCAGGCCTTTTTTCTTGCGCCGAATAATCAGTAATGCATGTCTAAATCATAGTTAAGATTACAAATAATCACGTGAAAGTAGACATTAACCATGAGGCTTGTGTTCCAAACAAAGATAGCCAAATGTTCCACACATTTAGTAGCAATGTTTTGTCAGTTCATCGATTATGTTTTATTTTCTTTGAAGGAAAGCAGAAAAAGTGAGGGAATGAAATGAGGTGGGTGTCAGATGTCCGTGATTCACACATTTATTTTCAATGTTCTAATAGTTTATTAACTATGTATGTTCCATAGAAGACAATACAGTGATTCATATATTTGATTTTAATGTTCTAATAGTTTATTGACTATGTTCCGGTAGGTAGAATGGAATATTCCACACGTTTGGTTGCAATGTTCTAGTAGTTCATTGACTATGTCTGGTAGGTAGAATGAAATGTTCCACGTGTTTGGTTGCAATGTTTCAATAGTTTATTGACAATGTTCCATGCATTAAATTTTGGATGGAATAGGCCAATGCTCCACACGATTAGTTTTAATGTTCTAATAATTCATTGACTATGTTCCAACAGTATATTGATGATGTTCAAAAGAAACAAAAAATTAATGAAATAAATCAAATGTGCTTGTGAAACAATTCAAACGACTTTCAGTAAAACAATTGAAAACTACTAGTGAAATAAATAAAAATATTAGTCAAACAATTAAGACAATTAGTTGAACAAAATGAAAATATTAGAAAAATAATGGTGAAAAAATAATACGAGGAAAAAAAATACTAGCACAACATTAAAAAAAGCCTGCAACTAAATAAAAAGGAAAAAAATAAAAAATAACGGAAAAAGTAAAAAAAATAAAAAGGCTGCATCTAGCGTTAGGACGAGCTGCTGGGCTACGCAGAGCGCCTAGCGACTCGCCTGGAGTGCTCACGTGTGGGCTGGACAGGGTGGCTCGAACGCAACTCGCCTGAAGGCCTCACGTGCAGCTGGACGGGCTGGCTCGAGTGCATATTTAATGGGCCGTCAAACGTGGGCCGCGCGCTGCATATATCACCTCCGAAACGACCGGCCGCAAAAAAATCAGCTTCCCACGCTCCATCCCGTCGTCGGCGCGGGCGCCACTGCCCCCGCGCGCACGGCGCATCACAACTAGGGCTGTAAATGAGCCGAGTTCGAGCGAGCTCACTGCCTCAAGCTTGAGTTTGTTAGAGAATCGAACCGAACTCGAACCGAGCCTCAGAATCACCCGAGCCTAGAGTTAGGCTCAAGCTTGGCTCATTTATCTTTCGAGCCGATCTCGAGTCGAACTTGAGACGAGCGAAACACGAGCAATTCACGAGTCTTTAGCTTTTTATCTACCATAAGCTTAGCCAACTGCAGTCTTCTTAGGCTTAAACAATTGTCTTATTTATAAGCCCGGTGTGATTTGGACAATACAATTGATAAAAAAATTGAAATACATGTGTATACACTTTAAAGAGTCATGCTTAGCAATAATGAACGAGCCTACTCGAGCTTTTCGAGCTCGAGCTCGATAAGCTTGCGAGCTTCAGCTCAAGCTTGAGCTTGGCTCGTTTATAATTCGAGCCGAACTCGAGTCGAGTCTAAGACGAACCGAACCCGAGTAGTTCACGAGTCTCGAGCTTTTTTTACAGCCCTAATCACAACCGCGCCTGCACCGTGGCCCGTGGGCGCGCGCGGGCAGCGCAACGACCCCACACGCCACCCCCGTGCGTCCTGCGCGCTTCTAGAACCCTCCGTCCACCCCGTGACCTCGTCTCGTCTCCTTCCTCTCTCCCAAACCCGCCTCCATTCTCTCGCTCGCTCCGGTCTCCACGTATAAACCCTAACCTCTTGTCCTTTCGTCTCTCCCAGGCGTTACACCAAACTACCACAAGAACATAAGCAAAAGCTCCGGGCTCTTTGATACCACCTATCTAATGGCGCTGGCGCCGGCGCTGAGCAGGAGCCTGGGGGCGTCGTCGGTGGCTTCGCTGCGGCCGAGCCCATCGCGGGGGCCGCTGCAGGGCGCCCTCGTGCCGCAGAGGAGGAGCGCGGTGAGGTGCGCGAGAGGGGTGAGATGGGAGGTGGCGAGGAGGGGGAGGCAGGTCGGGGTGAGGTGCGTCGCCGCCGTCGCCGAGAAGCCCGCCGAGGAGGATGCGACCGGCGAGAAGTTCGAGTACCAGGCCGAGGTGGGTGGAGGAGTTGGAACTCTTGAACCATTTGGACGAATTTTGGATAGGTGCACATTTGGGGCAAAAGGGACTTATTTTTTCGATTAGTCAGTGTGAAAAAATGTTGCTGTTTGTTATGGCAAATTTGTGCTTCGATAAGAGAAAAATTTACGAGACTGTTGATGAGATTCGCTGATGTTTGTAGAGGATTGCGTGTTCATGCAATGTTTCTCTTTGTCCTTCAGGTTAGCCGCTTGTTGGATTTGATTGTTCATAGCTTGTACAGCCATAAGGAAGTATTTCTCCGTGAACTTGTAATTCTAATCCAACTAGGAGAATGCCCGTGCGTTGCTACGAATTTTTAAAATTTATCATACTATAGTTACATACCCGTGCGTTGCGACGGTATTACTATTATAACATATCGAGCCAACTCCTCTCCTTCCCTCGTTTCCATCTACTGAGTTCATAGCAAATATCATGCATTGCTACGGAATAAAAGACATGCCTACAAAGATGGTTTAGTCCATGAGAGAAGTTAGTTTATTGGAAAATTTCAGTTCATCTCAAACAATTTCCATTTCAATTCATACTGAGTTGTTACACAAAGGAGGTATACCAATGCCAAAATAGCAGATATCAGTTAATACTCTTCAGAACAAAGTGTCCAAGAACAAAATTTAGGCCTCAAGCTTTCTTCATTCTAAATAGCCAACCCAAAGAAATCGTACGATTAGAGATTCAGGTTTAAAAGTGGTAGCATATGTAATTGATGGTGCAGATAACACAGCTCACCATATTTATACCACTCAATATGTGATGAGGGGCACCTGTAGAGGTCAAAGGGGAAAAAAAATTAAACAATACATTTCAAACAAAGCATATTTTCAGTGCCCTCAAATGGTGCATCAAATTGCCATTTGCATGTGACCATCATCCAAAAAAATCATTTAGTACTCTCACGAAGAAAAAACTACTTGACGAAGACCAGGAAACACACGAATTATTTAGAAATTGGAAGGCTGTCCTCCTTTGATGGACAAACCGTTTCTCATGAACCAATAAGAAAAGTTAGGAAATTAGCCTGCAATACAAGTGGTGGTGAAAATTAGAACAAGGGCCAGTTAAACACAAAATTTCTCAAATGCCAGGTCTCACACAAGATCAAATGCAAATGCACACTACTTTTCTGAAACGCAGAGGACCATAACAAAAAGCTACACTTGTTAATACCTGGCGATCAAACACTAAACACTTTCAAGAACAAAATGCGTTGAAGTAGCAGGTTCCACATCAGTTACCTACTGGAACACCATAATATTAGATAGTGGAAAGTGAAAATAATTTTGGAGCAATTATTATTTGAAGGAGAGTACTACCATGGGAAATATGGAAGGCAGTAGAAGTAAAAGATCATTTTGGATCAGCCGACCAGTTATTGTAAGACTACTTTGTGTGCTGAAAAGAGCTACATCGATGTGGCGCATAACTTCCCCTTCAGGGTAATCTCCAAGATAGTCAGTTTTGAACTCTTTCTACATGTTATGTATGACTATAGTCTCAAATGTATATAGAACAGATCAGCAGCTATTGAAGTAGCAGAAGCAATGTTTAGATTATCTCTCACTTGCGCAGTCAAAAAGCAATCAATAAACATGATTCACCTTATCGCTGCACAAAATTTCCAAAAACAATGTGCAAAATGGAAGAGGTATCCAATTAAGATAGATTTTGAATTAATTGAAGTTTATTTTAATCACATTAAATCTTTTTAATTTCTAAAATTCAAATTGAGCTTTAATTAATTCAAGAAAATCTAAATGGTTAATTTTATTTTAAAAGCTTCAAAAAGACTCTGAAAACCAGGATATTACAAAACTCCAATCCATTAAACAAAGTTAACCTATTTTCACCTGATTTTTTTTACTGCCACTATGCACATAAGGGATGTACAAAGTCGGGTTAAACTTGTTGGCAAACCAGAAGAAGAACTTGCATGCAAGTAGGCTTCTGCAGCTGCAAGGAAGAAGAACATGCATGCAAGCAAGCAAGCTTCAAACAGGTTGACAAAACCAGTTTATAGTTTGTACAGACCAAACACACTACTATGACCCAAGCAACAATCCTCAAGAACCAAGCCAATAGAGCTATTGACCAAAAAAATCACTTGGCAACAGCCAACAGATATTACTCAGAAATTGCTTTGCTTCGCATGCTATGCTCTCTGCTTATGATTGCTTCAAGACAATAGAATCAATAACAATCTGAAAATAACTATTACAACTACTGCCAAGATTGTCATTCTCATTGAAAATAGGCAAAGCTAGCAAGAACATAGCTAGAACGTTACCGATCAGCATGATGGTCGACACAGTTAAAATAGTACATTTTGCATGCTATGCTCTCTGCTTATGATTGCTTCAAGACAATAGAATCAATAACAATGTGAAAATAACTATTACAACTACTGCCAAGATTGTCATTCTCATTGAAAATAGGCAAAGCTAGCAAGAACATATCTAGAACGTTACCGATCAACATGATGGTCGACACAGTTAAAATAATACATTTTCTCAATAAATATATCTTAGTTCAACATTCCAACTTTACGATGCATACACCCAAAAAAATTATAGTACTTGCATAAATGTATTTTGAGGTCAAACCAATGGACTATTGATCATGCGACACAGCTATCCACTCAACAGCAACTAATATACTTTTCAGACACAAAGCAGCACAACATCAGCTAGCAAACAAATTAAACACATTCAGTGCCATTTCAATACAGTATAAATGTATCAATATTAACCTCACTATTCACTGAGTTAGCTGTAATGCAAATCAATCTACATTGCTGGATGATTTTTTTCCAAAGCTACACCTGCCAACTCATTTCTATACCACGAATGAATGCACCAATTTAGTCGAGAACCAAGATACAGATTGCAGCATAAATGGTGCAGTGCACCAAAATAACTTACATCGCACTCATACTCGAAGATGATCCTGGAGAAATTAACCTCACTATTCACTGAGTTAGCTGCAATGCAAATCAATCTACACTGCTTGATGATTTTTTCCAAAGCTACACCTGCCAACTCATTTCTATACCATGAATGAATGCACCAATTTAGTCGAGAACCAAGATACAGATTGCAGCATAAATGGTGCAGTGCACCAAAATAACTTACATCGCACTCGTACTCGAAGATGATCCTGGAGAAATCCGTGGGGATTACGAGCAGGCGCCCATCGTGTGCAAACGCTGCAAGCAGCTTCCCATTGGGTGACACCTCCATCTTCTGCACGAGTCCAATCTCCAGCCCCTCTCCAAGCATCTGCACGCCATCCTCATCGACCGCCACTACCCGGTCGCCAACCGCAAGCAGCACCTCTGGACTACCGGACATGACAAACTGCGGCTCAACCACAGCCATACAGAGCACCTGCTCGTCCTCGCCGACGCCCGGGTCAGCGAGATCCCGCGGGTGGGGGTCGGCGGTGTAACATCCTGAAAAATTTGAATTTAAAATATGAATATTTTAAATTATTTTTGTAGTGTATTTAATAAAAATTTGGACTTTATGGTGTTTTCCTGAAATTGGATGAGATTTCAAATTTTAAGGATTCATAAAATACAAAGACAAACATTAGTAATGCCAAAAAGGAAATATGCACATAATAGAAAACTAAAACTTTAAATGCGAATCTGAAAAGATGATTCAGTATAAGAAGAGAGAAACTTGAGTTAAAATATAAAGTCTCATTTTGGAAATAATGATATAAATAGCAATAAGAATTTGATGAATAAAAATACAGACACATATGCATATATATATATATATATATATATATATATATATATATATATATATATATATATATATATATACCTGCATATACCTATGTATAAACGTGCAATACATCAATAATAAATGAAATTATATACCAAAAATGTATACAAAAAGGGGCCTAGCAAAATGGGCAAAAACATAAAACCAGAAAATGTGTGCGTACAAGAAATAGCCCTAAAGGGAATATGTACATGTATACAAAATGATCGTGCAAATGAATAAATAAATAAATAAATAAATAAATATATATATATATACATATATATATATATATACGTATATCTATATATAAATACATGTGCAAATAAATACAATAATGAAATTTAAAAAAAAACACAATGGAGGCCAGGCCGGCCGATTGGCTCGGCCCGACCCCCACCTCCACCCGTGCTTCCTCCCCTCCTTGCAGTCGCTGGCCAGCGGGCCCCCTCCATCCCGCCTCCTCCCACTGGCCACGCGGGCCCGTGCCCTTCCCACGCCCGCCTCTTCTCCCTCCCCGCGCGGAGCGCCTCCTCCTCCCTTTCTTTCTCCGTCCCCGCCCTGTTCTTGCGGCGCGCCGCTCGCATCGCTCCCCGGCCGCGTCGCTCTACCGCGCGGGCCTCGCATCTCCGCTCCCTGCCCGTGGACCCGCGCCCCGTCCGCAGCCTCTCCTTCTTCCTCCTTCCCCTGTTCTCCCGGCTCAGCCGGCGCCTGTCTTCCTCCTCCCTTCCCTATTCTCCCGGCGCGCCACCCTCCGAACCAGGTCGCCCGCTCCGCCCCAGTTTCGCTCGCCTCCACGCTTTGACCGCCGCTTGAATTCACCTCCCCTGGCCGCAGCTGCCTTCGCGTTCACCTCCCCTTGCCATTCACCCCCCTTGTGCCGTCTCGGTGTATTCCCCCTCTCCCTGCTCCGCCCACCGATTCTCCTCGTTGCCCCTGGTTTTCCCCGTGCTCGCTGCCTATAAGAAGCCGGCCGAGCCCCCTTCATGCTCCCCTTCCCCGTTGTCCTGCTCGCCCCGCCTCGGTTCGGCTACACGCCGCCACCGCCCCTTCCAGCGCCGCCGTCTCCTCGGTCGCCCCCTGCCCGATTCCTCGCGCTGGGAGCTTCTACTCGGTCCGCAGGAGCTCCTCCGACCGTCGGCCCGCGCTCTTCTCTGCCGAGGGGACCCCGCCACGATCGCCTTCCCGCACCGCCACCTGCGCACGGTGCCAGGCCGCCTCGGCCTCCCTCCGACCGCTTCAAGCATTCTGGTGAGCTCCCCGTGCCTCCCCCATGCTTATGTGCATCTCCATTCTTTCCCCCCCCTCGTCCAGTCGCTGGCGCCCAATTCCTCCACACCGTCGGCCGCTTGAGCCACCGCTCGCGTGCTTGGCACCGCTCCGGCCGAAGCACTCACCTCCCGAAGCCTCCTCGTCAACTGGGCCGTCCGTTTGGTGGCCGTCGTCGCCTCCCAACCGCTCCCCGCCGGCGTCGCCGCCGCCGCCCTGCCCTCGGCCGTTTCCCCAGATCCACCGTGGTTCCCCTGCTCTGCCCTCAGCCAGCCGAACGCCTCCATTCCTCTGTGGCTGTCCTGTGGACCAACCAAAAAGGGGTTACAATGCTTGTTACTCTTTGGCTAATTGGTACTCATAAGTAAAGGTATAATCATGCAAGCATTTCCAGTAAAAAGAAATTGGGAACAACAACACAAATGAGAAATTTACTTAAGAGTTCATGATAAAAAGATGTATAAAGCTAAACTGGAAACTTAACAATTATTAAGGCATTTCTATGCCAATCGGTATTTATAAGTTAGTCCTCATATGTAAGACTAATCCAAGTAAGCTTATGCCATAAACTCTTTCCTTATTATCAAGAAGTTAACATGAAGATAATGAAATAGTAATACCAATAATAAAAATGCCATAACATCTGACAGGCAGCCATAAAGTAAATCTTAAAGGTAGATTCAATTAAATGATAAATCAAATGGTTTCATAAAAATTTATTAAGTGATATGTCATAACCATTTAAAAGGAAGTACATATTTAAGTTAGAAGGTTATGATTTATAATCTCCATCCTTAGTACATCCCCGATAAACAAATCTCAACGCTAGATATAGTTAATAATGACAGAGGAGTGAGAGTTGGTATTTGGATTAACGTTCCACATAAAATGACTACGGATGAATATTGAAGTACGCCGGTAGAATATATGGTAAGAAATATTTGCTCAACAAAAGCCTTAGATAATTGATGCAAAATTTAACTATCTAAAGTATGACTGTCATTTCTATATCTTTAAAAGGTCATCTTAATATATAGTTACTAAAATGTAATAGCACTAGGACATCGGGCATTAAAATGACCTAACTAATATATATAAACATTCCAAAGTAAACACTTAAACAATAACCACGAGTAATTAGGATTGCATAAAATGTCACATATCAAATTCAGTGATATAAAAAAGGGGGGGGGGATAATGGGATGTTAAAGATTTGAATTTTAAATTAATTACCATACAATAAATAATGAGCATTTACTATTTATCTTAATCTAATTAATAAATAAAAGCCTATATCAGAGACTATTCTAAAAACTTAGTTAAGATATCCAAGTGTTATAATGCCTTCGACTAAAAGATTTATAGAATAAGTACAGATCTCATCCGTCAGCCCAGTTTGCCATGCCGTAACCTGAGTTGCAAGGAATACATACCCTAGAGATAAAATTTGTGCACTAAACTCCTACACCAGACTATAGGCCTAACCCGACTCATGGAAATTCCTTGATAAATACAAAAATAGTAAAAGAAATTTATTAATAAAAAGGTCAAGCCTCGCTTCTCCCCAATCAGCTATATATGGTCACCTTCCTTTCCCAAAAACAGATAATTCCTGTAAGTGCATCCTCACTTTGATCCCTCGTCTTTCTAAAATTTTCCCTCACGGTAAAGCTATTCAGACAACACAAGCTCTCACTCAAATCCAGCTACCGCTGTGCTTACAACACATTAATCCGAACCATCCTTCTATTCTCAAATCGTAATAAATGCATAATTTAAATTAAATCGAATATTTAAAGTGATTGGGATTTATTTGGATCTTTTGAGTTATGTGTTTTTGTTTGAATTCAGTTGTTTAGCGCGTACTTAGAAATTGGAATCCTGAAGAACCAAGAGATCGAGCGTGATCGGAGCAATATGAAGATACAAACCCGAAGCTCAAGAAAAAGCATTGTGTGAGCTCAAGACCGCGGTAAACCGCGCAAGGCGAGTCAATACTTTGATCATATCGAACCTATATTTCATGCAAATTACTTTGTTTTAATTTAACAAATTGCATGCTGTTATTTTATGCAAATACATGCTAAATTTGATATTCTAAGTTATATGCCACTATTACCTTGAATAATATTACACCCTCTGTTGAAATGTTTGAATATACGAACCTTGTCGCCCTAGTAAAATTATAATGGTTACATTTCGAAAATAAGTCCCTAATGATATGCTACGCTTAGTACTGCATAGATATACATGGGGCGCTAAAGTGCCCAAAACGTCATCAACATGTTTAATCATGAGAACTGGTTTGGGCAGTCATGGGGATAATGACTGGTATGTTTGATATGATTAATTTACAATCCCAAAATTCTCAATTGCTTTAATGTCTGGGCGGATTGGTTCGAGGGTGTGTATGTGTGGTGCAGTGGAAGCACAAAATTGGGTTAGCGATAGACCGCCCAGATACCATTAAGGACCGAATCTTGTCAGGAACTCCCTTGTAAAACAGTGCAACCACAAGTCCGTAAATTACGACTTGGCTAAGTCAATTTATCGAAGTTCCGGACTCATCTCACTGGAAGGGGGTTGAAGGGGCTACGCTATGGCAAGGGGGCCTGAAGGGACACCAGTGTAGGGTGAAGTTTTCCAGTCGTGCTAGCGCGGAGGGAAGTGGGGCCCGTACGCTAGTAGCAGTGGGAAACATCCCGCGCACAGATGGGACCCACCGCAAGTGGGCAGTTTCCCATAAATGTGAGATGACAAAAGAGCATCGATACTTTGAAAAGTCACTGTGATGGTCTGCTCAACCACATGTCCAAGGTATCGTGTGGGGCAATGAGTTGATTATCTCTTGTGGTGAAAGTGTACAAGCTCTGCAGAGTCTAAAACTATTCGAATAACCGTGCCCACGGTCAAGGGCAGACATGGGAACTTAACCAGATATAGTTCTGTTTATAAAATATTGAAAACTGGGAATGGAAAAGTGAAAGGGCGATGGACTGCCCTGATTTGGAATTGTCCTGGGTGTCGTCCCAGTGGTAAGTTAAGCGGCTATAACGCTGAAGAATTGTTATATGGTGCAGATGCCATGTAAAGGTGGATGGAATCTGAATCACTAGTAATGTTGCATTCATGATATATACTTGTGTTCAAATTGCTAGGTCTTGAGGATTTTTATATAATTGTATTCAAAAGCACTCTTCGCAAAAATGAAACAAACCTAAGCCATCCTTTGATCAGCCATACATGTTATATACTGCATTCTGTGTATTGGCTTGCTGAGCACGGGGTCGGAGTGCTCATGCTCGCTTTTGCGACAAAAATTCAGAGTCAAGGACCAAGTCACCTCGCCTCAGCAACAAGATTGGACAAGCCGGCAGAAAGATGAAGATGTCAAGAACTAGGCCGCGAACCTCCAGTTGGCTGCCTGTGGGCATGTCCTGAAGGTCCCACCTGTGTGCTTCGTTCTTCCGCTGCTGCAATTTATTGATTTCGGCCTAATCGGCCCATGAAGTAAGTCTACTATTATTTGCGCTTCCGCATGATATGTATTTTGATAATCATTACTGTAACTGTGAGCACTATCTACTGATCCAGGGAATAGTGCAGCTGAACACAGTAGATTCCAGATTGTAAAATCTGGGTCTGACAGCTTTGGTATCAGAGCATATCGACTGCAGGTCGTGACCTAGTTAGCCTGGCCGTTAGTCCATAACTAGAACTATTTTCCTCAATATTTATTTACACAAATATAAGCTATAATGCTCATTCTCGTCTCTCTTAGATGATATCCCCTTGTCTATGTGCTGCAATAGCTATTTTACTTCTGAAGCTCTCCTATCCCGAATTCAAATGCGATGAAAATCCAGTGCTCCTCTTGTAAATTTTCTGAGAACACTCTTTAGACTAAGAATTATGATGCTGAACCTGGAAGCTTAGCCTCCACAATGGTGCTATCCTTGGAAGGAATAATGGTGAGAGTGTGGATAAATGAATTGGTGGGACTTAAAGGAATAGATCGATCAGATAAATAAATAAAGTCCGGAAGAAACAGAGAATGCGAAACAAATTAAAGACTGGCAACACTAATGAATTGAAAAATCCCTGGAGGAAACAACAGTGTGAATTCTGGGTAAATGTATTGATGGAGAATAAAAGATTAGGTTGACTAGATTGATGAATTAAGTTATTCTTGGAGAAATAGGAGATATGAAAATAATTGCGGGAGTACGACATTGATAAGTAATATAATTCTTAAGAGATGTTTACAAAAATGGAATAATAAGATATAATCGATTGCTAGATGAATTAATAGAATCTTTGAGGAATTGGCGATATGATAACAACTATCAGAATGCAGGCTTGATTAAATAACATTATTCCTGAAAGATGTCCATAATAACGAATTAATTCGGAGGTTCTTACTAACGATTTAGGTGGTTACTAGAGGAGTAATTGTGATCTTGAATGCAATCTTGGATTATTGGGAAGTCCTAATACACATGACACTGTTGGATTTAAAAGTAATAATGTTGGATTCAGAATTGAAGAGTAGATAGATAATAACTATATAGGTTCATCATTAGAAAAGCAAACTATCGATCTAAATCAATAATACCAAATTGGGGTCATACAGTTGTAGTGAAATTTGAGATTCGAGTTATATAGTTAGGGTGGAAGTTAAGATTTATGTGAAGATTAGATATCCATGGCGGGATTAAGGAAATTGAGAAGACACAATAGAGATGGTATGATCGGTAGATCGAATAAATAAGGACGCTCGCTATTGGAGTTTTAGACGGCAGCGATATTGTGACTACCTATTAAAGGAAAATAACCTAAGTACAATTTACCAAAGTGGAAGATAAATTATCAAGGTCAGTGGATTCTAAGCCTTGTATATAAAAATTATATGGGAAGTGAATCCAATCGTGGATGGGTATTTGAACATTGAGAGAGGTTAGAATACCTTGATAAAAATAAGTATTACAAGGTTTCATACTTCCAAAACAATTACAAGAATGAAGTACAAATTTTCCCAAAGCACTTTCCTCTTCCTTCTATGGATTTCAAGGGAAAATTTAATTTACCTTCTCTTATCCCTGCTCCAAAATTTAAGATTAGGATTGTCGGCGAAAGTTATGAAGATAAGGTGGTCTCGTTTTAAAAACGGACTGTGCAGATAAGCCTTATGCCTTCTTATGTGTGCTTCCCCGAGTAGACGTTGTATTGTTGCAAGACTCTATTTGGACCTGTGCATTACCTCTTGCCCTCGGGCACCCTATTTCGCAGTCACAGGAAAAAGCTTGCTTTTAAAATTTGTGTGATTCTGTATCACCCCAGCTTGCAGGGTATACTTTCTTAAAAATTTAAGTGGGCTAGAATATTTTATCCCTACGATTCATACTCACCCCATGCTAATTCCCCCTCACCCTATCGCTGAAAACCTCGCCATGTCTGCAGGCAAGAGTAGTAGATAACCAAGTCAACACATTTTGAAGCACTGAAGTGGGAAGAGGCGACATCTCTGAAAAAGATAACAACTAAGAAGCTTTAGCCGGCAAGAGGATTAAAACTCAAGTCTCTGTTCCGCGGTAAACTCACTATTCCAGATATCGTCAAGGCATCCTCGATGGCCAAGAATAAGGCTAAAAGCAAGAAGCAGGAACCAAGGGTTATTACTCACTTTGGTCCCTACCGCTCGCCCAAGTATTCCCTCAGATCTACTACACAAAGACAACTAAGAGCAAGTCGCCGCATGATGGGCAACCGCACCACTACATTAGGCGGACCCCGAAAGAATACCATCTGCTACTATTGCGGAGAAAGAGGACATGATATGCGTAGGTGCCCTGAGAAAAGGAATCTAGAAAGATCATCCGGGGATGCTATCACCACCAATCAAGGCCCTCAGAAGAAACCAGGCCATGGGTTCAACTGTTTCAAATGCAGTGACCCAGGACATTATGTGAGAGACTGCCCTCAACGGAAATCGAACAAGCAAATGAAGCTACAAACGGAAATCGAACAACGGAAATCGTCACCATTAGCTCCAACACTGTCAAAGGAAACCCTCTTGACTTCAAAGAGGAACAAGCTGCAGCTACAAAAGTGCCGCCACCCGATCAGGAAGCCTCCTTAAATAACATATGTGTAGAATGTGGTAAAGCAAGACTTGCCAGGTCTGAAGTTAGAAAGGAAGACTAATATCAAACGTCGCTTATTTAAGGGGGGTAGCAAGAATAGCTAAGAAAGTCGGGAGACTACTATGGTGTATAAGTACTTTTGGAAGTGTCGAACTAATGTATGACTATTTTGAAGGTGCAATGATGCTGTATTAGATCTGAGCAGATCAGACTGATAAATTTGCAACAAGCAAACCTATTGCTAACCAATTTGACCCCACTTGCTTCTTTCTACTCTGCCGGAATCTCGGGGTCGAGATTCATTTAAGGGGGGGGGGGGGGTAGATTTGTAACATCCTGAAAAATTTGAATTTAAAATATGAATATTTTAAATTATTTTTGTAGTGTATTTAATAAAAATTTGGACTTTATGGTGTTTTCCTGAAATTGGATGAGATTTCAAATTTTAAGGATTCATAAAATACAAAGACAAACATTAGTAATGCCAAAAAGGAAATATGCACATAATAGAAAACTAAAACTTTAAATGCGAATCTGAAAAGATGATTCAGTATAAGAAGAGAGAAACTTGAGTTAAAATATAAAGTCTCATTTTGGAAATAATGATATAAATAGCAATAAGAATTTGATGAATAAAAATACAGACACATATGCATATATATATATATATACACCTGCATATACCTATGTATAAACGTGCAATACATCAATAATAAATAAAATTATATACCAAAAATGTATACAAAAAGGGGCCTAGCAAAATGGGCAAAAACATAAAACCAGAAAATGTGTGCGTACAAGAAATAGCCCTAAAGGGAATATGTACATGTATACAAAATGATCGTGCAAATGAATATATATATATATATATATATATATATATATATACGTATATCTATATATAAATACATGTGCAAATAAATACAATAATGAAATTTAAAAAAAAAACACAATGGAGGCCAGGCCGGCCGATTGGCTCGGCCCGACCCCCACCTCCACCCGTGCTTCCTCCCCTCCTTGCAGTCGTTGGCCAGCGGGCCCCCTCCATCCCGCCTCCTCCCACTGGCCACGCGGGCCCGTGCCCTTCCCACGCCCGCCTTTTCTCCCTCCCCGCGCGGAGCGCCTCCTCCTCCCTTTCTTTCTCCGTCCCCTCCCTGTTTGGTAATTCATGACAATCTCAACAAATAATGAGATAATAAATTGAATATGAAATCATTTGAATTCAAAGTGCGGTACTACCGCCGTTGTAACTTTCGGTACTACCGCTCTACGGTAGTTCCGCGAAGTCGGCGCGGTAGTTCCGCTTGAGCCGGAACCAAACTTGGCGCTCTCTGGAAAAAAGGTTCCGCTCTACCTCCGGAGCTTCCGGACTCCGGAAGTACCGCTCTATACTGCGGTACTACCGCAACCTGCGGTAGTTCCGGCGTTCAAATCGCCGGTACTTCCGATCCCGTGAAAACTCAAATGCATCCGGAGGGTGCTCTCTGGAAAAAAGGATTCGCTCGAAAACCGGATCTTCCGCTCCCCGGTACTACCGCTTCTGGGCGCGGAACTACCGCTCTCCGGTAGTTCCGACGTTCAAAACTGCGGTACTACCGCTCTTCCAGACAGAGCACAATTCTGATTTTAAAACAGATTTTCAATGAATGCATGCTCCTAGTTCGATCCCAATGTATGTATAAAAGGAAACATGGATCAATACTAGTGGAACTCCAAAACATAGAGAGAGCTCCCCCTAAATGTGTGCATACAAGTCTATATAAAAAAACATATGCACATATTCATTTGAACTATTTGAGAAGTTCAATCTATATTTTGGATCTAAGGAATGCATTAGCATATGAGAAAGTGATTTTGAATGCATACCTCTTTGATTTCACCTTTCCATCTAAATGAGACTAAACATAAATAAACTTAAACAAGCATATTAGTCTCATATATGCATTTGTCATTATCACCAAAACAATATAGAAGTATTTGTTATTAACATCGAAATCTCATAATGGCATTTGTCATTAACACCAAAATCAAGTTAAACGGAGCTTGATCTTTCAACGGCCAACACGGGAACCGGAGGGTCGCCGCCGCAATCATCCCTAGCCCACTCCACCCGCCTTGACCTGGACCACGCAGGCTCGATCGGACGGTCTCACGCGAGCCCCCCGGGACGATCATCCAGACTCCTCGGTGGCCGGTGGGCCAAACGGAGGCCAGTTTTGTGCGGCGGGAGAGCTCCCGAGGCGGCCCGTGCCGTTGGGTCGGCCTCGGCCTATCACCCAAAAACGGCCCACACGCTGACGAGGACCGGCCCGTGCCACGCCCCAAAACGGCTAGCGCGCACCGGCTCTGCCCATCCAAAAATTCTAATATGCAAGGGTGATGCAACCGAGTCGGTGGAACAAGTCAATGGAAATATGACACAGGGCAATGTGCACTGTAGCAACTATTAAAAACAAATAAAAATAATGTTTTCCGTACTACTACAATACTACTACAGTAAAATTTTGCCCACGTGACAGCCTTGGATTGGCTTGTGACATAAGACCGACTGTGCAACGGTGACAGAGTGGAATTTCTCCCGTCGACGTGACCGCATGCCGGCCCACCCGCAGACGCACCATCCCCAGCTCTGCATGCTCGGCAACAGCAGCAGAAACGTGAGCTAGAGCTAGCTGATCCTGTTCACGGGATTGCGCCAGTGTACGACCGGTTCGATTTGGGCAAATACGAAAGCAGCGCTCGTTGGAGCTACTCAGGAGGAATCCGACTGCCAGCCCTTGTCCTGGAACCCTAGCAACACCGGCAGAATATACCCAGAGTCAAGGACCTCTTTTATCGTGTGCACAACAATATCCACTTCCGTGGCAGCTACAGCGCACACTGTGTATGGTTAGTCGTGACATGAACTCTTCCCTTAAGATCGGGTAGGTTAGTCGTAAGTGACATGAATTCTTTCTTTAAGATCTCGGGTATGTTATTTCCACTTTAGCTTTGGCTTTAACTTTCGTTGCTATAGTAATAAATTTTTAAACGGTGCTTCTTTTTAAGACGATGTCTACAGATAAATTATAGTACACACTGTATCGAGTTCAGCTGTACTAGTTAAAATTGTATATAAATTTTTTCTTTTTTGTACTGTCTCGTGAACAGCCAGAATTCAAAGATGATAATCCAAAAACCAAAATCACAGGAAAAAACCCACCCGAGGTAACTCGAAGTTGAGTAGAAAAATGGCAGGCTTTACATGCAAGATGCAGACCAGGAGCTCTGAATTAATGAAACATGCCTCATAAGATTTTATCCTTCTTTGTGGTACAAGCAGAAAAAGTCAATGTTTGATCTTAACATAAACATCGTCCCCCAGTTTAGCAGTGGTTTGGTTTTGCATCCTTAAGCATCGAAACAAAGCGACGGAAACTAATTTAACAGAGCTCTTGCATTACATCCTGCAGCAACTCAGTTGCTCGCTAGTCGCTACACAACCACAGCTGCTGCATGCCTCGTGCAATATAAATGCGTCCAGACAGAATTTCCAACCATCCAGGCTGCAGATTTCATCTCAGCGTTTCCGTGGGGCCCTCAAGCTTTCAGTTTCAGTTCTGAACACAACAAAACCCGACGATATACAGCCATGAAGCAATTAAAGGCTTCAGTTATGCGTTGAGCTAGCACTCCACTGCTGCTGCTCTCCGGCAGTAGCAGCTTCAGTCATGTGCCCGTGCCTGCCTGTTCATCGGATAGAAACTTTACTCATGCGCGGAGCTAGCTGGCCTTCACATTTGAAACCCATCCTGAGAAGGTCTGATGCTCAAGTCCTGCACGCCGAGGGACGGGTACGCCATTTGGGTAACGTCACTGAATGATCCATTCAATGTGTGGGGCATCTGCTGAAGAATTGAAAAGTTTACCAGCATGTTGTGGTTTAGTACATGTTGCCTTTCTCAAGATTTTGGAATCACATGTTTATGCATGAAGGCACAACTTTGAATGGGAATGGGAGGGCCTAAATTTGAGATATCTGTAGGCTGTAGCTTGTCTTTAGAAAAGAAGCTATACAGGTGTTCAGCTAATTAATTGAACATGGCTAAGCCGCTAGCTAAATGAATCTATATACTGTAGGTCTCAGTCACTATGGTCTAGTATAGGTAGATATTGGAGAGCTGTTGACTGTAGAGGTATGGTTTTAGGAGCAATTTATGCTGTTTGATGATAGCTTAAGCTATGTCAAGTTGTTAACTACTAGTTGGAGTAAATATTTGTATGCTGTGAATCAATTGTTGAATTGATGCTAACCTGAGATCCATCTTTTGCACTTAGTTGCGCTTGTATTATTCTTCTGAACACATCTGGGTTAGCCATGCCAGCGGCACCGCCCTGAATCAGGCCTGGTTGCGACAACTGTAGTTGCGGGTGCATCATTTCTGGGGAGAATCCGATGGAGGATGAAGGAACCCCGGGGAAGCGAAGAAGCTGTTGTAAGAAAAAAAAATTAGACACGGTTAGATTATTCCCAGGAGGACGACTGATGGGATGGAAGGAAAGCGATGATGTAACATGCTAGCATACATCTTTTGAGAGAAGCCCTTCTATGTTGAGGTCAAGCCTCGGGTTTACTGTCGCGAGCTTCATCGATAAGAACTGCAAGATATAGGGAGTGTCAATTAATATTTTGCGGTTTACCGTGAAAACACGGATCAAAACTGAAGTCTAGATAAATATCTAGTGATTCTACTTATTCAATTCCACATGACAACACGGATCAAAACTGAAGTCTAGATTTTCGGACACCTTGGGGGAATATTATTACCTCAACTTGTCTTTGCAGGGACTGAACATAGTTGATGATCTCATCAAGCATCACCGCCTTTCCGGTGACCTGAATTCAATTCAAGAAACACAACGTTGTTACATTTCTTATGAAATCAACCGATCGATCAGAAATACACAACTTTTTCTTCAGAAAAATAACCCCACCTTGCTGCAACCGGGAACAAGGTCCTGCAGAAGCTTCATCCTCTCACTGATCTTCTCCCTCCTCAACTGCACAAAACATTCAGAGTTCCAACACCACTCATGTCAATTGCTCAACGCATCCATACTAAACGCTGAGATGCCACTCAAAGTGAGCAGATTTATACCCTTTCCGCGAGGCTGTGGCTGTTGGTCGCCTGCCCGCGCCGAGCTCGGACATGAATGTACTCTTCCTTATGTGACTCGGAGGACTCCTTCGCTCCCTTCCCTTTCGACTTGCCGGTCGTCGTCGCCGCCGCCGGGCTACTCTCCTCACCTTTATCTTTGCTGTGGACGCTCTCGTTCGTAGAATCAGCAGGCAAGTTGGAACACTGAACCTGATCGGCTCCCATCACCTTTGATCAAATAATACACATTCTTGAACATCTAACTCAAGTACTTGACAAAAAGAAGCATAAAAAAGTTCAGTGATGAGCAAGAACAGCACTACCTCGCTAGGCCGTCCCCTCTTCTTGGAGTCAGAACGTTTGGACGAGCAGTCTCCACCGGCCGCCTCCGAGCTCGGCACCTCCTCGTGGCCGTTCCCGGCGAGCTCCGGCTCGGCCTTCTCGTTACCGTCCTTCCTCGGATGGTCCTGGAGCGCCTCCGAGGCGCCACTGAAAACGTTTCTCATGGGCTGATCAGCTGCACCGAAGGCACCGGCGCCCATCATCCCGCCGCCGACGAAGCACGACGACCGCGCAGCGCGCTCGATGAAGCCGGAGTCCACGGGGAAATGGCCGAGGCCCTGCGGGAGGAACCCGGGCACCGGCGCCAAAAACCCGGCTCCCCGCGCGGCCGACATGGCGTTGACGTCGGAGAGCGCCATGTTCTGGGAGGCCGTCGACGCCCACAGGCCGGACGCCGCCGTGTAGGAGTCCATCATGGGGGGTTGCTGCGCCGGCGGGCATGAGAAAGCGCTGCTGAATTGGCTCTGCCACTCCACCGGGATGCCATTGCCGGGGCCAGAGGAGGCGTTGCTCTCCATCCCTTTCTCACTGCTCTCGTTCATGTCCATCGATCTTGCTCGCGCAATAAGCAGAGGCAGGAGGCCCAGAAGAGGAGTAACCAAGACTATGAATTCCTAGCTCACGAGCAAGTAGAAGATGCACAACTGGATCAATGAAGAGGAATCAGAGAAGAGAGAGCCTAGAGAAGGTGAACTCCTGTGCTTGGCCAGAGCTGTATGGGCATGGGCAATGTGATAGGAGTGGACGACCATGGACCAAGCAAGAACTCTTATTGCAGGCTATGGCCAGATATGGCAAGAAAAGCAAAGATGCCCACTGCAGATTCTGATGCTATCTGTTCCGGCGAGAGAGAGGAAGAAGAGCTAAGAGAGGGCAGAGCTAGCTAGCATAGAATCATCTATAGAGAGAGCGAGTACAGGCAAAGGCTTGTTGCATTTATAGGACTACTACTAGAGTCTAGATGTTCTTCACTAGTTTGTGTTAGTACATGGTTAACCACAGAGGTGGGCAGGCAGCTGCTTTACTCGTAGTCACCACCACCAGCACCACCATGGCTGGCCTTGTTTAACCTTGCGGGGGCTTATTTTTAAGTGATGACTTGCTTTATCTTTCTTAACAGCCCTTTAATCATGCTGTTTACCTTTGCTTTTGTTTACTTATCACTTGGTACTTACACAGTCACACATAATACTAACAAGCGTAAAGAGGAGAGCTCACAGCGTAGCATAAGCATAGCATAGCATCCCTGACATTGCCAACTCTCACGGGGGATTTGTTTATGCGCTCGGCTGCTCGCTTTCTCAAGGAGTCTGGCTGTAAATTATGCGCCCAACCCCTACTCCCCTCTTATCATTATTTGCCTGCTTGCATTTTTAATGCTCGGCACGGGCAATTATTTACACGCCCTTCATGATCAGCATGATTGATTTTGTTGAAGAAAACGGTGCTCAACATTAGGGGGTTGCAATCGAGGCATTACCCCACAGCAAAGCAATGGCACTTTCATTTCATCGTAGATTTTTTTTCGTTCTTGTTTTTTTTCGTTCGGGTCTTCAAACCATATAATCCCAACTCCCAAGTTCTACAATGTCGTTCGCATAGAGGGGTTTGATAAGCGAAGAGAAATCAAAAGGAAAGAGCAAAGCCAATATTAGTGTTTTAAGGTTTGATTAGAGCTAGTTCTACCCAGCCGAGAGAGATGCCCTCCAGAGTTCAGATTCTCCTAATCTCAATCTTTCTTTGCAGTAAATAAATAAACAAATTTAAAACTATTCGTTAGCCTCAGGGTTGGCGAACGCTCGAATCTAGCTTTAGGTTAGTTAAAGCCTATCACCCATTGTAACATCCTTTTGCAACATCTGAGCCAAGAATGTTAGTCTCACACACTAATCATCTTAAAATGGTACTGATTATGAATTTTGGTAGCACCTCCCCTACATATAGGACTATAGACTGGGACAATCAATAAATAATGAACATATCGCTTTAAAGACAACTGATTATATAACGATTATAAATATAACATAAACAAAACTTAGGGCTCCGCGTCTAAGAACGCTCAGGACACTCGTGCCTGAGAAACGCTCACAACTAAATGGTAAAAAGTCCACCATAGCATAGAACATTCTAAAGTTCAACATTACACTCTAGAACAAACACTAAGTTTCAACCAGAGAGAGCTGGTTTACTAAGCTAGATAAACTGCGTTCAAAAGTAAATTTCTAGGAAATAGAGGTTTGCATTAGTATTTGCATGTGTCGTGGATGTGCTATTACCCCTTCCTGATGCATGACGACTCCAAAGGTCACCTAAATACAACAAATAAGCAAAAGTAAGTCTAAAGACTTAGTAAGCACATAATAGAACGATAAACACTACCATAAGTATAAGCATTAATATAACCATGTCATTTTTCACATGTTTCAACATTAACATAAATATAACTATAACAATGTCATTCTCCACATGTCCCAATCCAATCGCATCACCATTATCATGTCTCATCATTATCATTCTTATTTCCCCACAAACAAACAACTTTTCTCCCAAGACAGAAGGGAACTCATTTCCCCACAGAAAATTATTTCACCACAACAAATCCTCTCAGAGGGACAGAGAGAGAAAACCAGACAAATTCAATCCCCATCCTAATAAGGACCTCAATATCGCATATAACATGCAAAAAAAAAATCACTTCCCAAATCAACCTTTCTTTTCAAGGAAAAGGACGCTTGAGTGAAAATCACACGAACTACATATGAAACATGGAAACCCCGCAATTTTCCACTTAAATCCACTTTCCCTCAAAATGGACATGGATGAATTCCCAAATTAGGGGAGCCCAAAATAACACATTAAACATCGGCCAATCATTTTTGTGGACAACACGAAAGATATCTTACTTCGTATCCCTTAAGAATCAGCATCAATCACACATCCATGTGAATAATCTTGCAAATATAGTTCTTACTAAATCTCCTAGCAAGAATAATGGAATTCCACTTTCAATATACCAAAACGTTCTAAAAGCCTATTAGGTTGTCTTATGGCAACACATTCTTCCAATACCAATTTATGAACCATAAAGCCAATTCAATCTTAGTGCAACGTTCACACAAATCTAGGAAAACTTTGCTACACGAATTGCGAAATACCCAAGCAAAACCCCTTCACCAGCAAAACATTGTCAGTGAGTAATTCCACATGCCCTAAAATATAAAATTAGCATCGAATCCTATCACTTCAATCCCTCCAGTGCCCTTATCTCTAGGGTTTCAGCTCACTTTATTTACACAACGACAAACTCTGTTAGTGGTTAACATAACTCATAAAATGAATTATTCCTCTGACTACTTCCTCAAATAATTGTCACCGAAGACGATGGATTTATCGAGTCACACATCAACTCCCACCTTCTCACATCCACGAAATGATGTAAGTAGCATTGAGAATTTATATAAAATAAGATAACTAAATTCTCCTATGACACTACTTCAACTTCATCCTAATCTTTTAGCCACCACTAGATATCAAGAAACCTAAGGCTCATGTTTCAAAGTTTCAAATACTCCACCAATGGCACCGATAAGATTGACCTATTCGATTCATGTTATAGAAATCAAGCAACCTATAACATCATCAACATTTAGTGGTTATACCCACCACGAGAAACATAATCAGGGCAATACATTCATCAAAATCTCATGCCCTCGACACAACCGAAGTCCTACTGACTTAAACATGACATCATTAACCACCATTCCCCATAGACTCTACTAGTAGCAACAACATAATCGGTTTTGCCTCAAAGTTAATATTATCCTTAATTTAATTCCTCTCAAAGGATTATAACATAAATTCATAATCCATTAGTCACCCAAATCTTAGTGATCACCTCATTATTAATCATATCAATTATCCTCACTATACGTTTAAGCCCAAGAAGACTTCACATTATAAACTTAAAATTCCTTTCAAAAACAAGGGATTCTAACCCTTCCACAAACCTCATCAGTTAAGAAGTTTATAAAATTTAAACATCCAAGAACAAAACGAAGTTCCAATAGTTTTTGTCCTAAAAAACAAGACTGCGGAATGATTTCAACACTCATTCCCACAAAAATAAACTACAAAACTCCCACAACACATGATTCATTCTTTCAATGATGCAACCCTTTAACAAGGGAACCATTTCCATCAGTCATAGCATCACTTCACGATGGGAATGACACTCAAGACATATGCACATAAATCAACTGTGAGTCATGCAGATCCCCATCGCATCTCCAAACATTCGTCAACATTAGAAATAGAGCACGACTTCTCTGAAGTCATGAACTCCGAATGGCCTTGCACGCCAAAACATAAAGCATTTCTTTCAAGTGCCAACACAAAAATCAATTGAGAATCTTTACTATATAGGAATAATAAGGTAGTACACCTATCACTTAAGTAATATTGTAAACATCAATTTGTTAAAACATGAGTCATTGATTTCCAGTATTCCATCATAAACCATCCCAAAAACTCACTATAGAACCTCATAATATTTTGTTCTCTCATCTTTATTCTATAACTCACCAAACTCTGCAACCTTACTACACAACAGCACAATCATAACGATTATCGAGTGCGCAAACTATAAGGTGAGAACAATGCTCTTTGATCAAAAGATTCACTATCAATAAATAATCCTACAAGCACCTGATTCTAAGGCACTAACTAAATTCCATCAGCTCGACCCTTTAACGATGATCAATCACCCAAATTTCAGCACACATCATCTGCACTCCCGTGAACCTCATTTACTATCATCTTAACACATGGGATCCATTTATTCTACCTCCGTAGGTATACATTATTATCAATAGATGCAGTTGTAACTTTACCAACTCATGCTTGAAAATTGGTGTAAAATACCTTTAGAACTTCATTAACCTTATCCCTAAGAGTTTTAGTAATACACAACTCTACAACAATTCCCCACAATTCAATTTAGCTAGGAAAACTATCCAACATCAAGACCCCATTCTTGACCTTCCAACCAAATTCCAACAGAGTTCTAAAATTGCAGCTATTGAAACCCTCCATGGTGCGAGATTGGTAAACTTAGCTTTAGAGTTGATCGCCAATTACCCATGAAGAGGATGACTACATGATGAATTTCCACCAAGGCAACAGATTAACACACATCTTAGTATGACTAAACCACATGGTTAGGTTAATCGGTTGGGAATATAGTAAAACAAATCATTCAATAGGGTTCAACGATCTAAACAACCTTAATGATCTACTGGTTCATCAATATCCTAGGTCCAACTATTAAGCAAGAATAGATAAGACTCGCGAAGCTACTTCTTATGTAAATACTAAGACCCCATCGAATTTAAATCAACTTCGATCCCATGGGCATAACTTAAGTCAATTACTCTCCTTGTTTCTCACAACTTGGAATTCCGTGCCCTACCAACTAGTTACCTTAACCACAACCTCTCACTTAAGCCTAACCAGACATTACAGCCACTACTGGACTAGCAAATGGCACTTCCCACTATCAGCTATATATCAAACAACTCAAGGAGTTACTAACCAAAGGGAATTCACTACCTAAAACTAAGGCAAAACATCTTATGAACAGCACATCGCTACCTCTATGCCTCAAATGTCAACATGACTTGGCCTCTCCAGTGGCCACGACCTCTATCGCTTTTGCATTTCTATACGACACAATCATAACAAAGTCCACATGGACACACAATCAACAAATTCAACAACCTGCCATCAACTCACAAGCATCAACCTAATAACATTGATAATCAACATTACAACTAACGGAAACATAAATGCAATGCTTTGACCCAAACCTATCCTACTGTGCACTAGAGTGTGTGTCAAGTTTAAATTAACTATTTAAGTTGTTGATCCTAGGTCAAGTTTTATTAGTTACTTAACCTAAACCAAGTTTTAGTTTAATAACTAATCCTAAGATAAATTTTTAGTTGATTAAGGTAGTCTAAGTTACCAAATTATCCACCACGGACCTAACGCTCGCTTTGATACTAACTGTAACACCCGGTCTAATCTCTGAGCCCAGAATGCTACCCCTACACACTAACCATCTCAAATTGGTGCTGCTATTACAAATTTTGGCAACACCTCCACTGTATATACAACTACAGACAGGAACAATCAATAAATAATGAACATACCGCATTAAAGACAACTGATTCCATAATGATTATAAACATATCATAAGTAAAACTTAGGGTTCCACGGCAAAGAACACTCAGGACAACCGCGCCTGAGAAACACTCACAACTAAATGGTAAAAAATCCATCATAGCATAGAACATTCTAAAGTTCAACATCATGCTCTAGAACAAACACTAAGTTTCAACTAGAGAGAGTTCGTTTTACCAAGCTAGATAAACTGCGTTTAAAAGTAAATTTCTAGGAAATAGGGGTTTGCATTAGTGTTTGCATGTGTCGTGGATGTGCTATTACCCCTTTCCGATGCATGACGACTCCAAGGGTCACCTAAAAACCAACAAATAAGCAAGGGTGAGTTCAAAGACTCAGCAAACATATAATAAAACGATAAACACTACCATAAACATAAGCATTAAAATAAACCATGTCATTAAGTGTTCAAGCCTTCTACGGACAGCTAATAACATTAACTACAAGCTTCTTAGTATACCATATCCCCTTAACATGCCCAAAACCTCCATGAGGGCACAACACATACAACTCACCTAGTAGCCATATTCTAGCCATTCTACGCATCAATCTTACTAATCAACACTTAACCTCTACACAAATTGATAAACAAGCAGGGGAGAAGGATTCGGGGTGTTACCTTAGCCCTGAATAACTGGATCAGGGTACCTTCTTCCTTGTCTTAGTTGGACCTAGAGGATCAAGCGTCGGTAGCCATCCCTCTTCTTTTTCTTCTTTCGGTTGGTCCCCCTCTTCTCCTTCTCTTGTTTTCCTTAGTCGGCTCCCGATCTACCCTCTTCTTTTTTCTTCTCTTTCTTCTTATTCTCAGCTAGCTCCTCTCACTCTTGGCCGAGTCCTTCCTCTCTTCTATCCTGGCTAGCCCTCCCCTTCACCTTCTTCCTGTGTGGCGTATTAGTAGCAGGCAGAGGCAATGTGTAGCTGAGTGGCAGTTGGCTGAAGGGCGAT
Organism: Dendrocalamus latiflorus; assembly: GCA_017311315.1. NCBI lineage: Eukaryota > Viridiplantae > Streptophyta > Magnoliopsida > Poales > Poaceae > Dendrocalamus > Dendrocalamus latiflorus. The sequence continues at coordinate 20,428,032 of CM029625.1, forward strand.
GGCGAGCGGCGCGCGGCCAGAGCTGGGGCATGATGGCTACCCTTCCATCGGTGGTGGCGCGAGATGACTACGTCGACAGCTGGGGCGTTGGTAGTGGCAGGTCAGCATGTGGGAAGATGGGGTGACGACGGGAGGCACAAAGAGGGTGCATAGCTGGCGCGGTAACGGCGTGCGGCCAGCCAGAGCAGTGGCGACGTCGGTGATTGTAGGTGGCTGCAGCGCGACCAGACGGTGAAGCGCAAATGACAGCGCAGCAGCAAGGGGAGAGGAGGGCGTGGTGTATTCGGCACAGGGGGAGTAGATAGGGATGACCTCCCCTGGCTTGCCCTATATGAGGGGGTGGCATGGGCTAGGCTGAGCCGAAGCTGACCCAGAACCCCTCCTCTCCTCTTCTATTTTTTGTGGTATTACACCCATGCAATATTGTTATAAAACACGTGACATAAATAGACCATCAAAAGAATGGAGACAAAATTAACATAAAAAACCCTTGTGGAAAAATCACAGAAGCACGAAGGCGGAATTCACTGTATGAGGAGAGATTACAAGTACAGAGAACTTTGGGTATCTCAATCGTGTGACTATATGGTACATATATATGGCTAGGGAACAGAGTCCCGAACGAAGAAGGAAAGTGAATTAGAGTCAGATGTGCTAGCTATTGTCAGGTCTTGATGCATGCACCACTTGGTGCCACATCTGGCGCAGTGTCCGACATATACACGATGAAGAATTCGAATCGCACTTTAACAATCTCTACCATGAGACGAATTCGCTTATGCAGCCAAAATATAAAAATCTCCTCAAAGTAATTCTTCGTAAAACTACATTGTGCCTCAAATGTTCATTGGGCTAATCTCAATAAGGAAGACTGAAACCGTCTTATCCAAATGCTTTTCACGAAGCAAAATTACCGCATGAGAGTGACGACAGCAGCTGCATGTACGTGGTAGAAGAAGCTTTGTTGCCCGACTGCTTGTTACGACCATGCAGCTGTTTGTACGTGCTCGGAGAACTTCTGTCGCCTGACTGCACATTACGACCACTCGTTACGACTGCTTGTCCTCGACTGCTCGTTATGACCACTCGTTACGACCGCTCACTCCGATTGCTTGCTTATGACCGCTCGGCACGATCTCAAATCAACCGCCTGATCGTTCCGATCGCTTGGCATGATCTCAGATTGATCGTCTGCTTGTTCCGATCGCTCTGCACGACAACGACGCACGTAGTTGTGACCTCTTTCTGCCTAATGTCCCCAGTCGTTCGACCACCACCCGAACAAGTACAAGCCGAAGACAAAATAGAGCACGTAAAGCGAAGAGGAAAACAAGTCGCCAAGAACCTTTTTCTGGAAAGGATCTGATCTACTATTTCGTCATCATGTTCTTGGCTACAAAGCATCTCACGGAACCCCCTAGAAACCTTCTCTTTGAAAGCCCTAAAACTCCGTGCGCTAGCCTACAACCTTCCCTGCTTTTATAGGCCAGTGCACAAAGCGTGTTCCACTCGAACACCTCAAAACCATGTCCTTAACCACATGGACACGAGATCCTATCTCTTCCTCAAATCAAGGGACCCAAAACCCTTCCTAACACGGGTTTTAACCAACTCATACAAGTCATGGACTCCATCCACAACTCCATACGACACACACGACAAAGTCTCTAAGATATCCCCTCCAGTATCTCCATCGTGCACCATCACCGCGTGCTCTCGCATGAGCCCAATCACCTCGCGTAACCACCTAACCGCCTGGACCTTAGATTACCCCGTCCTAGTCCCGGTCCTCCTCGTCATCGACCGTAACTGTCTCCACGCCTCCACGCATCATCCACCTTTGACCTCCATCTGCTCCAGCATGAGCTCGACCACCTCGCATGACATCCCGACCTCCTGGACCTCAGATTACCCCCTCCTAGTCCTGATCCTCTTTGTCACCGACCATAGCTGCCTCCATGCTCACCTACACATGCAAAGACCAAAGAAACCATCTCTCGGTATAAGTTCTCCCCAACTTGACCGTAATCAACACACATACTTGTCTATCCCCAGACAAGAACCAGCCCATCTACGACCATGAAACAGATCGATTACGACTATCGCTATCTGGATCAACCCTTTAGACTCCTCAATACGATCACTACCACAGAGTACTCGTAACCCACAAGTACTCGAAAACCATACCAACTACCGAGTATCGATTAGAAATTACAGCCGCAACACGTACTCGAAGCCTACGAGTACAAACAACATTCCGACAACTGACCGCTTACATCGGTCGTGAAACCACTTCTATCGAGTATCGAGTCCTCCAACTACGAGTACCTCAAGCAACGACCATTCATCAACGACCACCACACACCGACTAGTCAACCACTGGCCCAACACGGGTACTTGACGTATTCAAAGATCACAAGTCTACGAGTACCGACCATGAAGCCTACGACAACCGATCGCTAAGCCTTCGACTACCGAAGATAGAACAACAGACTGTGAAGTCTACGAGTATCGACAAGACTGCCAAATCTACGACCATGAAAGCAGTTTGCAAAACCTACAACCATGAAAGTAGTCTGCAAAACCTACAACCATCGATTGCAAAGCCCTCGACTATCAAGTACGACCAGTAAAATCTACGACTATCGAGTACTATAGCTACGACCATGAAAAAGAACTGTAGCTACGATTACCTGCCGTGGTCGTAAGATCGAAGTCGTACTATTGTGGTCGAAATGTCGAAGTTGTACTGCTGTGGTCGAAAGCTGAACGTGGTCATAAACCAGACGTGGTCAAAGGCTGAACGTCTAATGTCTGAAGTCTAAAGACTGTGGTTGTAGTATGAAGTCTGAAGACTGTGGTCATAGTCTGAAGTTTGAAGATTGTGGTCGTAGTCTGAGGTCTGAAGACTGAAATCACTTGTAACTGAGCAAAACCACTCAAAAGTAAAGTCTTCCACTGCAAACGACCAAATCTTTCACAAACGCAAAATCCAAAGCAAACCAAATCTTTCATAAATGTAAAATCCAAAGCAAACCAAATGTCAATTATTCATCATCTCTTTATTTACGACCATCCACATGGTCTAACAAAATGATCAATCATCAAATACATAAGCCAAAACTTCACCTATGGTGCTAGATAGATAGCAAATAACTCATGTCATCAAATGTAGCATACTCCATATGGAACACAAAACTAAGAAAAAAACATTCATTGAAAGAGTAACTTGCATGTGTGACCATCACGTACATTAAACTACCAGCTTCAAAGGTAACTGACTACTATAAAATTGTTCGAATGAAAGGAACTCTTCTGCTTTCAATAGAGTATAAACTGTAGTAGACCCCGTATCAAACTGCAATAACTGGACAAACATTGTAGTATCCACGCAAAAGGCAAAACTCCTTGTTGCACATAATCTTTTATCTCAAACTAAAATTGGAGTAAAATCTTCATTTTCAAACCGCCAAACTCCGGAGAGTATTATACTAACTATCATTAGGGTGTCATCAAACGGTGAATAAAATACCAAATCCATTTGTTCTCACAACTGACATTGATTTTTTTTTCAAAATTTCATCGATCAAATGTCGTCCAAATTAACTCGACAACAATGTTGTGCTGAAAGCCTGGAACTCCATCTTAGACTAGATGTAGGGTAGCGGATATTGCCACAATAACCCGAAGTAAACAACGGATCATGGAAGAAATCACCAATAATTAATCACACATGGATGCCACCAATAATAGTAGTGTTCAAGTAGGCGCTAGGTGGGCGGCGAGGTGGGGCCTAGCGTCTAGGGGGCCTAGGCAGGGTCTAGGCAGTCAAATTAAAAATGAGGACAGCAAACCGAAGATGAGCAATCATGCATATATATTTGATGTAAATGGCTAAATGCTTGTAAAACCTGCATATGTACGGGTCATCACAAACACGTAGAATCAAACTGTGAAGAAAATAGACTTTCGGATGGTCCAACAGAAGAAATTCAAGGAGGAAAAGATTATTCTGCAATATCACAGAACTCAAAGGACTAAATCGTAAAATTACCAATCCTCAATAAATCCCCACATCCCGGTCGAATCCCCTTCTTGCTTCACCTCTCCTCCCTCTACTTCGGTCGGCGGCGCATCTCCTCCCTCTACTCCAGTCGGCGGTGAGGCCAGGCCATCTTGCCATCGCGCCATCCGCAACTCGCCAGCCAGTACCTCCTCTGTATCCTCCTCTCACTGCCACGCCTCCCTACTAATTCGGCGTGCCACTCCAACTCCACCGTGCTGCACCATCCTTCACCGTCTCCTCCAAATCCCTTGCGACCGCCCCTTCCACACCCCAGTGCCGTCGCCAGAGCCCAAGTTCTTATTTTCCTCTTCCCTAACCTCCACTTGCTTCTCTTCTCCTCCTCTGACACCTCCTTTCTAGCTTTGGCAGTCGCCGTGGCCGAGCCAGACACATCTCCGCACGGCGAGGGCTCCACCTTTGGCTGCTGACGGCCGTCTTTGACTGCCCCACGTTGCTTAGGCGGGCTGGGTGCCTCGCTTGCCGATTTTGGCCAAGGCATGGCGGCGGGGCTCCGCCCAACGCCTAGGCCTGCCTAGACGGCCGCCTAAAACCACCTTCTTGAACACTGAATACTAGGCAAAACAACCTAAATTGCAGTGAAGTTTACCTCCAACTAAAAATAGAGCTAACAAACAACTTCTTCATGAAAGATGATGATCGACTGAGGCAAAAGATCGTCGACGGAGATGACGTAGAATGATGTCAGGGCATGACACCAAGCTGTGCAGATAATGGTGCAGTAGTGCTTCTATGCATAACCCCTTCAATACAAGTTATACAAATCTTGAAGCAAGGGAAGAGATAAGTAATCATCATCCACCCTTTATTCATACTTTAATATTTATATACCTTTGAAATAGTGATGCATATAAGCATCTATATACTTTTATTCACTCCAAACACGCTTTTGGCCCCCCCCCCCCCCCCCCCCCCCCCCAAGCGTTTACATTTGGGCCTAAGAAAAGCGTCCGTAGGGAAGGAAACCGTGGTAAACCGACCTCTCTCCACTTACAACACTGCAAGAAGTGGCCTGCAAGTTACAAGTTATTCCCTGCCTGCTCTGCTTACCTCCTCTTTACCTTTCTTTCAGTGACTCAGTGTGCCCCTCTCACCTTTTTTTTCTCTCCTCATTTGCCTACAATTAGTGGCACCCTCACTGAACTGTTCACTCTTAAAGGGGAAGGAAAAGCAAAGAAGCCGAATCTTGAGGGAAGTGCAAAACTAAAGATTGGAAAGGATACGACTTCAAACTCCCAAGGACATGGACCACAAGCTACTTAGATAACAAGTCTTGATAGATTCCTAGCCAGCCCCAGCTTTTTTTTATCTTTGAGAAGAAGACCATAGCTTCATAGCCATAGGGGGCTAGCTCTACATATCTCCTTCGCCATCCATGACCCGGTGTCACACTGCGCAAGGCCCCTCCTTTTTCCGGTCTTGTGCACGGCAGCGCTGGCCGGCCTCGGCACAAGGCATTCACCCGTGCTCCTCTGGCTCGTGCAGTCATTGAGCAATGGAAATGGACCCGACCATCCGTCAGATTACCTTCTCGTGCATCATTATGCTCGCCAGAAAGGTTGCCGCAGATCTCTGTCTTCTTTTCCAATCATTGTCATACATATTCATATGTACCATATCCTCTCGCATCGAATGCGCCTGCACCAGAACCAGATAACGGGAGGGCAGATCGACTCAGAGCTTGCTGTCAACAGGAGCAGAGGATGAGCTGAAAATAAGAGCAGAATAGGTTTTTTTCCTAACGAGAGGAAATGCAGTGCTGATATGGATGAGACTTCTTGTGTTTAGGTCCTACCTGTCGGCAGTGGGCCATCCGGTGTGAGGGCAGAGGATTGATTCCTGCAAACAAAACAGCTCCAAGAAATAGAAGCCAAAGAACTCAAAAGTAAACAAAGGGAACAATGTCTGCGTGAGATTAGCTGGCAATCGTCTCTTTTGGGGTAAGTCTAAAGCTAAAAAACACATCCATGTTATAATGAAGATAAGATTTTTGACATTGGATTCGTCCATCTCTCAGACCCTGCTCCCTGTATAGACTGTTCTGCTTAACAAGTTCAGAGCGAATTTTCTTTTCATCACTACAATATAACTGCACATCTGTCCTTTAAAACCTGGAAATCATCAGAAGAGCATATGGCAAATAATTTAAGGTTTTGATTCAGAAGAAAATATGATTTAAGATACAGAACAGAATAGCAATTGTTTTGGTCTGAACATACTAAGCTTCCTCAAAGTAAAAGAACGATCAAACCAAATCCACCATGCCTATCATAATTTGTACTACATGCTAAAAAAGTTAGTGCAAACAGTTATTAGAAAGATGTATCGAGAAGCAAAGAACACAAAAGCAGTCTTAATGGGATCATTACCAAGAATGAATGATTAGAGTTGAACATGGATGATTCGATTACAGTACAAGTTGGCACATAGTACCTCCGCATTGTGAGTAATCCTGTGTGTTAATTCAGCATTCGGTTCCCATGTGCTAGGGTACAGGATCTCTAATTGTGCTTAGGAAAGCATATGTTACACCTTCCTGTAAACCATAAACAAAGCACAGTCCATGGCAAAGCTAGCTGCACACGAGATGCAAGTGAGTATATTTTTGGTAAAGGTCTATGTTAGGTGAAACCTTCTTTATCATCCAAACCAAGCATCCGAAATTAAAGATTATTCTAAACCCTAATTATGCAGTATGCTGTACGCTAATGGTCTTATTATACTCCTAGAGCAGTGATTAGAGTTGTAAACTAGGGCTTAGGCCGCAAAATACATATCTGGGGAACACTAAAGAACTTCCCCCAAGAGCAAAAATAAACTAATAGTCGATGAGGGCAGCAGGCAGCTTATTTTGTCAAGGCCAACCTGTTAATGATTGGCATGGAGCTAGGGCATTTCTAGTATATATCACACAACATTTTGTGCGTGTGCATATGTGTATGCGTGCCTGTGTGTGTGTAGCCTTGTGTGTGAAGAAAAAAACAATTTATAGTCATAATGTACCAGATTTGGTCACTTACTAGTGCCGCCTCTGCATTTTTGGTGTAGCCTAATTCAATGTATCAAACAACTAGAATGTAATCTGCCCAATTGAAAGAGTGCAGCTGTCACATAGAACTACACAGTTTTGCTTCTTCTTCTCCAAAAAGTTAAGAAGACAGGCTCTCACTAATGTTGTAACATTCTGTTTTACATGGGACAGGGTCGATTAGATTTAAATTTTGTGCGGTCACTCTTAGTCTGGGGCTATCTATAAAGCAGTAGCAAACATCACACTATGTAAACATTGCGCATGATGCTTTACATCCTTCCTCTTTACCATGATGATGTCCCATATGGCATATAAAGATGCAAATAGTCATTTTTTTTTATAAAAGAGCACAAACATTCAAATTTGACTTCTGTAAGATTTAGGCTTTTCTATTCACTGGGTTTGATGCAACTGTTTCACTAGCAATTACAACTCGTCTTCAAGAATTTGACATCAGAAAACACCCATGCTATAAGCTTGCCCAATAAGCGTGCAATTGCATCAAAGGTGTCACTTGTCTTTATGTTCAAAGGCCTCTACATCCACCAGACCACCAGGCAGTAATGACAACAGCATGGTGGAAGTGATTACTTCTCCCCAACAGTGTTGATCTCTGTCCTTATCACCAATTTCACTCTTTACTTTGTTCATGAATTTAATAATTACTACCATTTCTTGTGCAGAACGCTTCATGTCTCTTTCGAAATCAACAACAACAGGCAGCAAGAGAAACAGCAATACTAACAGTACTAGTGGGTAAATGCTCTCCCAGGAGTATAACATTTCTAGTACATGAATTTCTGAGGCCCTAATGCACAGTTAAGGAAGAACACAACAGCAGGTTAAATTTATCAATTGGGCCTTTGCAAAAGAATGTGAAAGGTGTAGCCCATGGGGCAGCTAATCCCACTTTGTTAATTGCTACTGTGCTTTACAGTGCTTATTACTAAATGTCTTTCAAGTACAATGTTGTAACTTGCAAGACCTTTTTGTGATACTATTAACCTGTTATGTAATTCAAACTTTAATAAAAAATTCACTTAGATGAATCTAACAGGTGCAGAAAATAAATAGCATAAAGGCTAATGGATTGTGTGAAAATATAGATGTACAAACAAGGTCTCCATTGACAGGCGGAAACTAAAATGAACCCTACTTCTTGACAAGGAAAGCAGAAGCCCTAGTTGGCCCTATCACCTATTCCTTTTCTCTTTCAAATGTAAGTTCATGTGAAGCTGTCATCCTCAACTGTATGATGACAGCAAGGACACTAGGAGAAAACAACATTATGTATCAGGTTATTGATGATTGCAAGTCCCTACCATATGAAAGGAGATAAATTTATCTGAATTTAATGGCACTTTTGCGTAGGACATACATCTCAGATTCATCTTCAGTTTTGAATCATGGAGGCTGAAAAGGACAATAATTAGGTTTCAAGTTGCTGAGACACAAGAGGGTGGTAATCATGCTGTTGGTTTAAGGGTACCTTAGCATTTAATAGACATGAAATAAAGTCATGAGCCCCACGGCATATTTAGAACTCCTAAAATGGACAATTATAACCATTGCCAAAACATTTTTAACATGCTAAGTAAAAAGAAAAGGAACAGAATGGCAGATCAACCGAAAATTTACCAGTAATCTTCGCAAGAACAATACCCTTCTCTGAAATAATGAAATCGATTTGCATCCCTAACAATTATGCACCTCCCATAAATCTTGCTTAAAAGTTTTATCGCATTATGACAATCTCCGCAAACCCGGAGGTTCTTTAGTACCCTAATAGGTGTGCCAGACGCAGTGCTAATCAGCCCAAAGGCAATTGCAAGCTTCTTGCTGTGAAGAGCAAGTAAGTTCTCTTTCACATCCTCATCATCAATATCTAGCAGCACTTGTGAACTGTCTGGAGTATATCCCGCAATTTTCAACTGCTCACACATCTCACTTAGCATATCATATACATCCTTCTTCCTTGAGTGACTTTTATCTCCAGATATGAACTCATGAATAACACCATCAAGTTCTATTGAGCTGCTCCCAGGTACCTTCTGCACTCCACGATCCAACATCAGCTTCCTCACCTTATGCACTTCTTTCCAGTTGCCATCTAGCACATGTATGTTGGATAGCAACACATACCCTGCGTGATCATTTGGTGCAGCCTCAATAAGCCTATGCCCTGCCTTCTTTCCCAACTCGAAGTTCTTATGAGTTCTACAAGCACCTAATAGGGCCTTCCACATGGCAGCATCTGGCTCCATTGGCATCATCTGAATCATCTTCTCAGCCTTCTCAAACAGCCCCATGCGGCAGAACAGATCCACCATGCAACCATAGTGAGCAATATCAGGCTCAATACCATAAACTTTGGTCATTCTCTCGAAACACCTTACACCTTCCTTGACAAACCCCCCGTGGCTACAGGCATTCAGCACACTGTTAAACGAAACCTTGTTAGGCACTAACCCTGTACTCTATTCTAGTAAAAAGCTCCAGAGCTCTGTCACTGCAGCCATTTGCTGTGAAACCAGCTAACATCGCATTCCAAATATCTATGCTCCTCGTTGCACACGAATTCTCAAACACATAAACAGCACCCTCAATGAAACCACACTTTGAGTACATGTTTATGATAGCTGAGCTCAACTTCTCGTCGATCTCAATCCCTTTCCTGCAAACATATGCATGTGCCCAGAGCCCCTCCGCAAGCTCCCAAGTACGCAATTGCCGAGATGACGCCCACCAATGTCACCCTATCAGGCTGCCACTCCCGGCTTACCAGCATCTCCCGGAACATCGCAATTCCTTCCTCATACTCCCCGTTCACAACGCACCACGCAATGACAGTGTTCCAAGAGACCGAGTCCCGGGCTGGCATCCGCGCGAAGAACTCCCGGAGCGCGTCCGCGTCCCCACGCTCCGCGTACCCAAGAAGCAGGCAGTTCCACGCGACCATGTCGCCCTCGGGCCCGCGGTCGAACACCTTGCGCGCGTCGAAGAGCATCCCGCAGACGGCGCAGGCGTGGATGAGCCCGTTTCGCACGCGGCGGTGGGACGCGACCCCACGCTTGGCGGCGTGCGCGTGGAGCTGCGCGCCGGCGGGGTGGTCCCGCTCGCGCGCGCAGCGCCCCAGGGCGAGAGCGTACGCTGCGGGGTCGGGGTCGGCGCCGGAGCGGAGCAGGTGGTCGAACAGGCGGAGCGCGAGGTGGGGGTTGAGCTGCATGCGCGCGGTGGACGATGCGGCAAGGGAAGTCGTTTGGGCGTCGCATGGCGGCGGCGGCAGTGGTTGCCGTTGCGGCTTCGTAGCTGTGGCGAGCGTGGTAAGAAGGGGACGGTGGGAGGAGGCATTACTTGTGGAGGCGAGCGTGGAGGAGAAGCACGCGGCGTGCGGCGACTGTGTCGCGGCCGGCCGGCGAGCGCAGTGCCCTGCAGGAGGAGGCCGCCGTGCGTCGCGCCGTGGATCAGGCGGAACTGAAATTACGGCCCATGTCACCTTTTTTCTAGGACTACAGTTGCACTAGGCCCTACAGTAGCTTGAGTTCACCCGTGTTGGGCTTCCTGCAGTGGATAGGCCCAATGACAAATGCAGCTGGTGGGCCCAGAGAGAGAAGATGTAGTGGTCCCAAACTGGGCCTTTATTGGCTCCAACACAAGAACCTTGGGACTTTGCGTTTGGTTCTATCACGGGGCTCATGGGAGTGGGACACTAGGAGTCCTAGGGTAAAATTCTTCTCAAGAACAAAAAGGACAAGGGTTATTTTTTTACATATACTAGTACCAACACCCCTCATATGACAAGAGGCACCATGGTGTTGGCAGGAAGCTAGGAAGAGCTATGGACATTTGAATAATTTGCCTGCGCTAATGACGAAGCTTAAGCCATCAACTTTTAAGTTGGACCACTAGTTGCTTTTTCTCGTCGAATTTCTCTGGCACTTTACATATTCGATGCGCCTTTGTTTGCTTTCTTGTCATGCCCTCGTGTCCCGCAACTATTCTTTAAGACAATCAAGAGAGTTTGGCTCCGAAGACACAAAGACGATTTATATAGTTAGGCTCGTGTAAACAAACTCGATGTAGCCCACAAAGCACACCAGATCGATCAAACCAAACTCCGCACGCAAAAAACGGGATATCATAGGCCAAAACCACGCGAAAAGGCGACGACATAAGAGGCGTCTCGGACTCGAGACTCGTTGCGCGACACCTGAAAGCACCGTGCGCGATCGTCACGCGACAGCAAAATGCAAAGCTTCCTCGACGACGACACCCACACCCCACTTACATCTCGACAGCGAGAGGACAGCACCATGTACCACTCTCACGGCATAGTGTCTGTTATTTACGCTGCGGCTTATATTATTTGGCTGAATTTTTTGAAATTTAGCTGTTTACGACAGAGATTACAGAGAAGAAGATACTCACTTGAGATTTTTATTGATACAGATATTAGGTTTTTAACATGTACTACAATTAACTTATAGATCTTGTCTTAAAAAAATACACCATTTAAAAGTTAAGTATTGTAGCAAAAGTCAAAAGCCGCTAGCTTCGGAGAAAAAGAACAGGCCCAAACAGCCGTTCGTAGCCCACATATCAGTGACAGGGTTGTGTCGTAATACGGTGATATTACTTAAAACGTACCGGAGCGAGAGATGGGTTTGATGACGATGCGGGGATTAATATAATTCGATGAGAGTGCAACATACTAGTTAGGTTCTTGCCCCTTGATTAGTATAAGAGCACCCATTGCCCTAATGGCCTTCATTATCCCCATCATATATCCACATTTCTGCTAGTGCGTGACGACCTTAGTTTAATTAGTTTAGTACTTAATTAAAAGTAGGTACGTAAGCAAACTTTAACATGCGTGCCAAAGTTTGTTCGCATCACCTTGGGTGACCAACTTGCATGCCATTGCTTTTACTTAATCTTAACCATCAAGGTTAGGGTAAGTCAGAATCATCAGGTTTTTGTTGTCACCTATGAATTCTCCTATAATTGCGTAACTATTTGATATTTTTTTGTTGTAACTATCTAGTTGTAATATTTATTTATATGTTATTGCTCTGGACCTTACTTCCGATAGGACGTTTTCACCTTGGACGGCGCATCCACCGTCCCATGCCAATCTAGGCCCTCCTCATTTCAGGTTGAGCTTCTGGTTTCTGATTTGTTTTTTCACTATTCATAAATTTTGTCTTTTTCTAACTTTTTTGGTTGTTTTTTGAGATTTTTTGCCGGTACTTTTTTCCCACGTATTCGTTTGCATTGTCTATAATGGGCTAACCTGTTTATTCTATTTTTAAATTTTTTAAAATTTAGTTAGGCCAAATAAGCCACCATCAGCTATAGTAAATTTTCAGCCAGTTACAATAAAATTTTAACCATAAGCCACTTTTTTCAACCCAACCGAGCAGCACCCTAACTGGCCATAATGCTTTCCATCTGCTTTGTTCTTGCGGCATGTTGTCCCAGACGTGAAACTTGTTTGTGCCACAGTCCAAGACGAGCTCACGCCTATGGATCCATCGGGAGGAGGTCACTGAGGTCATCGAGCTCCCGTAGCATCCTAGACGACGCCAAGCTCTACCGCTGGTAGTCACCGTGGCCTCCGTGAGCTCTGACAATAGCCACCATGAGCAGTGGATGAGTTCCACAGAGACCTGGGTGTTGCCTTGATGAGCGGCGCCGTGGTTTCTCCATATCCCCGACCATGTTGCATGAGTGTTCAATTCGTACTTAAGGGAAGCCTTCCGCTTAGTCGGAGCTTATCGAAGGTCTACTCTTTTCGAGGGGTGGCCGGAGTTCATCGGATTTATAACTACCACAACGGGAGCACACCAGATCTGAAAGAGAGGCAATAGCGCCAGGTTTTGCAACCATTGGGCATGGTCGGCTAGGGAACCCAAACTGGGGCCACTGCCGCCTCATCCTCCTCTGATCTTAGCTTGTCAGTGACACCCGAATGCCTGATCCCTCCTCTGGTATGCTTGTTGCAAGCATTTTTTTGGATTTGTGGCAACAACTTTGATCAAATTGTTGCATTAGATATTTTATTTTGCTGCAGTGTGTCTTCATAAATGTTGTGGTTGTGGATTTGTTACACAAGATTTTTTTGTTACAGTAGGTTTGCTAGATTGGTGCATCATATTTGTTGTAATAGGTTATTGCAACCGTAGGGGAATTCTATTGCATATTCATCGGATTAATGTTGTGTCTCACTATAAATTTATTGCATATTCAATTGTTTGCATAACCTATTCCAGTTTGCTATAGATCTATCTCGGTTGTTGCATCTTTATAAAAAATTACATAAATTATTATTGAATGTTCCCACTATTATTTTCAAATGTTGCAATGTTGTAACAACAAAATTTGTTTGTTTGTAATATTTAAATTTGTTTTAAAAATGTAGCTAAAATCCAAGCTAATGGTATCACGCAATTTCGGTGAGAAGATGATATTTTCCAAATTTTTTATCAGCTATTATATTGTTATTAGTGTATTTTGTTGCACACATTATTTAAGAATATTTGTGTCAGAGCGTATAATGGGAATACTCTCATCGTATGTGCGGGTGCTAGCAAAACTCTTATTTATATGGTAGCAAAGTATTACAATACTCTACATTTGATTTTTATATTTTGTAATTTTCTGCTTAAAGTTTAATTTGGGTCACTCGGCAAGTACATCAAACTTAATTGTTAGATTTAATAACACTTTCAAAGATCTGCAAGGAGATTTGAATGCACTACTACTCTTTGTGTTGCACAGTGACCAGTTCACATCTCTTGTTCTTGAATTTTTTGTACGGATAATCCGTTTTTTATTCGAAAATACATAAATATACCCGCGACAAAATTTTTTACAAAAATAATCTCCAGTCGCCACCCCATTGGGCGACTGCTACCTTTCGCCCAACCGGGAGGCGACATTTAGGGAATCTGTGTACCGTTGGGCGACTACTGCAATCGCTGTACGGTTGAGCGACTTTGATTGCAGTCGCCCAACCGTTGGGCGACTTCAATTGCAGTCGCCCAACCGTAGGGCGACTGCAATTATGCCGCCCACTAACCCCGAGCACATTCCCCTCGTTCTGCCATTCTACTCATTCATTCTGCCCAGAGAGAAGAGAGGAGGAAGAGGAAGAAAAGAAGAGGAGAAGAGAGGGAGGAGGGGAAGAAAAGGAGGTGAGGAGAGAAGAGAAGTCGAAGCTATTCAATCGATTTGGATCCAGGTATTTTTTTTAATTATGTTGTATTTACAGTCTTCAACTCCCATGTTATTTGACATGTCGTAAATTTCAATCATACATGTAGGCATACATCATTAATGGCCAGTACTACATTGAGAGTGTATTATGGTGTTGGAATCATTCGTGATGGTCCGACTGGTGTGGATTTGAGCGATTTTCCGCAAGTCACTCTCGTACTTCCGGATGACGAGAATGCTCAAATGACAGATGTGCAGCATTGGCTGACCCAGAGTTTTTCATTGGACCCCGAGGTGTGCAGCGTCGTTGTGCAAGGGCTTTGGAGCCGGTCTTCCACTGACATCAGATGGGAGTTGAAGACATTGGTGCGCTCTGGTTCGTGGAAGGGCTTTGTGCAAGGGTGCCGGCGCCGTGGATACGAGTGTGTCCTGCTTGTGCAACCGTGCTCACTACAAGCAGCTGCGCAAGCTCGTGCGTCCGCCTATGCTTCGGGGGGTGCTAGCACCTCGGGCGGGCCGCACGTCGGTGGAGCTGATGAAGTTGCTCGTGATGAAGGCGATGCGGTACACGGAGGAGAGTTAAGGCCGTCAAGCTATACAGAGGGAACTGGGCAAGCCGATGCGGTACATGGAGGAGAGTTACAGCTGTCAAGCTATAGAGAGGGAACTGGGCAAGCTGATGAAGGAGAGCATAATGAGTATATCATGCATCAGATGGAATCTGATGACCAGAGGGCATGGGATGAAGAGCAAGCTGTAGAGGACGACGAGGAGGACAGTTCCGATGATGAAGAAGTTCCTATCCCCGAAGAATGGAACCAGTATAATGCGGAGGGTGTTTCCGCACATGATGAGCATGAATCGCCATGGGAGTATCATCAAACAGAGGTTCGGGTGCATGCTATGTTTGCTGACAAGGAAGCGCTGCAGGATGCCATCAAACTTTGGGCCCTTTCAATGCAACGGACATTTCGCGTCGTCAAATCAAGCCAGGAGCAGTACACTGTGAAGTGCGAGCAGACTGGTTGTCCTTTTAGGGTGCACGCACGTAGACCCAAGTATGAGACTCATTGGATTGTGTCCAAGGTGGAGCCGCACTCCTGCATTGTAAACACAGTCTTGGCGAGGCATCGTAACCTGACGTCCGGATTTATCGCCAATTTGATGTATGGGGAGATAGTGGAGAAGAAAGATGTTGCGGCCACACATATTATGCTAGCTATTGAGAATAAATTCAAGTATAAGATTAGCTACGCGAAGGCGTGGCGTGCGAAGCAAAAGGCGTTGGAAAAACGTTTTGGCACTTTCGAAGCGGCGTACGACAACCTTCCTCGTATGCTTAAGGTGTTGCAGCAAAGGAACCCCGGCACGTACATCGCGGTGCACGACAAGCCGTCCATAAGTCCACCGGGATTTGCAGTGTTGCAGAGAGCATTCTTTGCATTTGGTGCTAGCATTGAAGCATTCAGACACATGCTGCCAGTTATCTCAATAGATGGGACCTTCTTGACAGGCAAATACAAAGGGCAGCTCCTGACGGCCATAGGCGTTGACAGTAACAATCAAATATTGCCGCTGTCCATTGCATTTGTGGAGAGTGAGAATTATGAGAGCTGGCTGTGGTTTCTGAGACATGTGAGGGGTGGAGTTGTAGGCACCCGACCTGGTGTGTGCATAATCCATGATCGCCACGCCGGTATTATAAAGGCGATACGAAAACTTCAGGAAGACCCTGAGGAGACCTCTTTTTGGCCGGACATGAGAAACCGGTGGTGCAGTCGTCACTTAGGGGCAAACTTTTTCAAGCAATTCCCGAAACAATCTTTGATGAAGCTATTCAAGAGGCTGGCTAGGCAGAACCAGCAGAGAAAATTTGATGCTTTATGGGGGTTGTTGGATGAGCACACCAGGAAGAACGTCGACGAGAGGAGCAAGGGGCCGGTCACTCCTGGGGAGGCACAACCGCAATGCTTGCCAGCAATCGATGAGTCTAACCCAAGTGGTTCAAGAAGGAGGAGCGCGCGAAACATCAAGTGCTTCTCGCAGTGGATCGAGGGGGAACAATTGGAGAAGTGGTCGCTGTTGCACGACACGGATGGCGCAAGGTACGGAATAATGACAACTAACCTTGCCGAGGTGTACAATTGGGTTCTCAGGGGTCTCCGTTCTCAGCCCCTTGTCGCCATCGTGGAAGGTGTTCTTCACAGCACAATCCGCTACTTCAGGGAGAGGCACGCGAGTGCCGCGCTTCATGCGGCCAATCCCGGAGCCCAGTATTCGTCAAAAATTACTGCGTACATGGAGGCGAAGGCACAGAAGGGTCAATTGCACACAGTGCATGTCATGGGCAACAGGGAGCATCGTTTCGAGGTGGTACTCCGTGATAGAGCCGGATTTGGGACATCTCGTTCACTTGTTACTCACGATGTATGCCTTGGAGATCATGCAAACGAACCTAGCTGCACATGCAACAAGCTTAAGTTGTTACACAGGCCATGCTCTCATGTCCTCGCTGCATGCGGGACCGTGCGCATGGATCCTTCTAACTTCATGTCCGAGTACTTTTTCAAGGAGAGAATACTGCAAGCTTGGTGTGGGGAGCTCCGGGGGTTCAGGGCAGTGGGAAACTTCGCCACTTTGGACATTTCAGCGAGGACCTGGGTTCCGGATATTAACATGCTGAAGGGTGGGAAGGGTCGGCGACAGAGCCGACGTATTAGAAATGACATGGACGTATCACAAGCTGGAACATCTGGTGCACGTTGTGGGCGATGCGGTCAGGAGGGGCACACAGCTAGACGATGCAATGCATTTCCGGATCAGTAGTTGGTGTTGTAATGCATGCTAAAATTCATGTACCAGTTGTAAACCTTGTATGTTACATCCCTTTTCTGTAATGCACTTATTTCGTTGAACGTAATGTTTCCCTTTTAAGTATTGCAATTTATTGGTGGCTACGAATCCACTTTTATTACGAAACTACAGGCTCTAAAGTGCCTACATAGAGTAATTTATTGCGAGATGACAAAAGATGCCAGCTTTGCCCAGTCACGCACTTACAACACGAAACAACACATACATTGCACTTGCAGGATCTATGGAAAGTACTACACCCAACAATTTTACTAAACACAACAGTCCTACCGCCACAGCATCAACACATCAACAACTACATGAAATAAAATACGACACAACCATAACCCTCGTTACCTACACGCCAAACGAGCCTCGTGGCACCCACATGGAGAATTGCTGAGGGGGCCGCCTCGGACGTGGCTGGCCGTCGTGGGAGTGGCATGCACATATGCAGCTCGGGTTCGCGCAGCAACATGTGGGATCATAAGAGCTTCCTATATTCACGACCTCCTCGTTGCCCCTCTCGCGTTGCATCTGTTCGCGGAGGTCGTTGTTCTCCTCAGTCAGACTCTCCATTCGGTTCTCCAAGTCCCATATTCGATCCCATAATGTACCCACATAACGATCAACATACCGTTCATGAGGAGGGTCGATCCAGCGGGAGAAGTCGCATTTTGCAATCTGCAAAAAAAAGGATGGTAAACTTCGCGGGTCCATAAGCAATATAAGAATGTAATATTACTATTTTGTACCCCGTAGCGTGAGCATCGGAAGAAACGTCGCCCGCCATCGTTCGGGGAATCTAAGATCTGGACGACCGCGTACTCATTGTGTCTGCATTTCGGCCACGCTGGTTGAGCACGCCGACTTGATATCAATCGGTACTGTGGACCGAACATATCCCTCCTTTCTAAGGGAATGTCGTCCTTCGGTGACCCAAATCCCACTGGCCCCTCGGCTTCCGACATGGTATGTTTCACCACGAAAGAGATGGTTCTTCTTTGTTCGATTTACAATGTCATGAGACCCCAACCGTGCTACTTATAGCAACACGGAGGGACATTTAATGCTACACTGGCCTCTGAAAAGCCTACATAGAGACATTTATTGCTACACTGGCCTCTGAAAAGGCTACATAGACTGGCCTCTGAAAAGCCTACATAGACTGGCCTCTGAAAAGCCTACATACACTGGGCTCTGAAAAGCCTACATAGACTGGCCTCTAAAAAGCCTACATAGACTGGCCTCTAAAAAGCCTACATAGACTGGCCTCTGAAAAGCCTACATAGACTGGCCTCTGAAAAGCCTACATACACTGGCCTCTGAAAAGCCTACATACACTGGCCTCTGAAAAGCCTACATACACTGGCCTCTGAAAAGCCTACGGAGGGACATTTATTGCTACACTGGCCTCTGAAAAGCCTGAAAAAGCAAAAAGATTCATATGTACTCTCCATGGACTATGCCCACTCACCAGTTCACCTGCCTACATAAAGGCATCCCATGTATTACATACCACAACACAACCTCCTCCTCAAGCCATCACAATACTACTACACAACAATGTCTTCCTGGAGGTCCGACGCTTTTGGAGTGCCGGAGTGGCATGAGCGTCCGAAGTGCCATTGCGGTTTTAGGACGATGTTGTGCGTCTGCACGGATCCACTACCACGAGCCAACTACGGCCGTAGGTACTTCAAATGTCCAGACATGGATGACGACTTCGTGGTAACGACGACAACTAAATCCTTTGTTTCTCGTTATCGTTCTTCAACTTTATCCATGACATCTACCACGACACACAAAGGCTTGCAAGTTCATCGAATGGGTGGATCGGGTGCCGCCGGCATGGCCACGGAACCCTCGCGAGGTGGAAAACAAAGGACAATACCTTGTCAAGATGGATCAGGCTCGCGAGGTGGAACGACAAATGCGGCATGAGCAAGAGCGTCGCGTGAGGGTAGACCAAATCCGTCTTAAGGGCAAGGAGGATGAGCTGCAAAGGAGGCGGGAGAAGTTAAGTTCGCGTGAAGCAGCCATCAAGCGTCAGGAGGAAGAGCTTCAAGCTCGTGAGGCAGCTCTCAAGACCAAGACTGACAGGAAGAAAGATGCAGCAGAGCCATCTTCAGGGCGCGACAAAAAGGGCAAACAACCACGCTACACCCAGTAGACAAAATGTAATATTCCCTAAGGCATGTTACGACTAGCGGTGGAGTTCTGAACATTACAAGTACAGAGTTCCACACATGCCACTGGTCACATCACTTATCACTTTATGTATCGACCGTTCTTCGGTCAATCCTGCCTAAAAAAAATTTACCAAATTTTTTTTTGCATCTACAACTTACATTGAACATAAACTTCTATTACAATATCTGATTTTTACGCAGTTTATAACTAAAAAATTGACAAAACATACAAAAATCACGCGGATTGCAAACCCTTAAAACATACCAATGTATATATCAAACGTTCTACAGTCAATTGTACTTACAAAAAATTTCTCAAAATTTTAAACGCACCTACAACATACAATAAACATAAACTTTTATTACAACTATACCATATTTTTTTCCAGTTTAAAACTACAAAATTGATAAAACTCTACAAATTCACGGGGACTGAGTAAAGTCGCCCATCCACTGGGCGACTGCAATTGAAGTCGCCCAACGGTTGGGCGACTGCAATCAAAGTCGCTCAACCGTACAGCGATTGCAGTAGTCGCCCAACGGTACACAGATTCCCTAAATGTCGCCTCCCGGTTGGGCGAAAAATAGCAGTCGCCCAATGGGGTGGCGACTGGAGATTATTTTTGTAAAAAATTTTGTCGCGGGTATATTTATGTATTTCCGAATAAAAAACGGATTATCCGTACAAAAAATTCTCTTGTTCTCCGCCACAGGGTTAAATCATTCGATTTGAAAAAAAATTGGAGATCACCGAGAGGAAATGAAATATTTCATTCGAAAATTCAGAGAAAATTTCAAATATCATTTGCATTTTAATGAATTTTAATAACTTTTGAATTAAATTCAAACAAATTTCAATAGGGCCAAAGTTGTGGCTAAGGGGGTGTTTGGGACTGCTCCACAAACTCTGCTCCACAAACTCTACTGTGGAGCAGCTCCACAAAAAACCTAGAGTTTGTGGAGCACCCCTTTAGGTGCTCTCACAACTCCACCTTTTTTTCCTCGAACAGAGTGCATGGAGCTGAACCTGTTTGGCTAAAAAACATAGAGCGGAGCTGAAAAACGTGGAGTGGAGCAGTCCCAAACACCCCCTAAGTTGGGTTTTCTTTAAACCCTAGATTGATTCTGTGGAGACTTTTGATCTACCTTCTATTCCTCGTGGTGCCGCTCACAATCCATAATAAGGCTAGAGGGTAGAGACCTATTTATAGACTCCACTTCCAGGTGTTATAAAGTGACCTACCTGTTTTCGGAATCCCGTGTGACTCTTGAACCATGTCACCAACCACGATCAGACAGACCAGTTTTATGAGTCTAAAATATATTAGTCCCAAGTAGGGGTGGAAAACGGTAACAGATAATTCGTTTTATCCGATATTCGTATCCGAGAAAACACAAATGTGGTAAGCAAAAATCCGTATTCGAAAATATTCGTATTCGTATTCGAGAATATTCGTATCCGTATTTGAGAGTATTCGTATTCGCATTCGTATTCGAGAATATTCGTATCCGTATTCGTATTCGAGACTATTTGATTCGTATTCGATTTGTTTCTAGAACTTATGAAAAATTCGTACAAATTTTGTGATTCAAAATTTGAATTTAAGCGGTTTAAAACCGGTAACCGGTCAAAAACTGGTGAAAAATCGGGAAAACCGTTAGGAATCTGTTTTATCCGATATTCGTATCCGAGAAAATCCGTATTCGAAAATATCCGTATTCGTATTCGAGAATATTCGTATCCGTATTTGAGAATATTCGAATTTGTATTCGTATTCGTTTGAAAAATATGGATTCGTATTCGTATTTGAGACTATTCGATCGTATCCGATCCGTTTCCACCCCTAGTCCCAAGCACACATGTGTGAGTCATGCGCCATGATCAGGTTGTTTATGAGATCAATTCCAATCTGATCATATAGATCAACAGTTTCCAGAGCTGATCCTGCAAAACAAACCCAACTATTCCGTCCTGTGTTGTGCCCGGGTTATACATATGCATGCATATCAAATTCCAGTAGACTTGATATCAATAAATATGTCTATCTATTCCAGCACAGCCGTTCTCGGTACCTCGAGTTAAATTCCGTATTAAATGTTCTCTATCACTTGCATTAATAATATGAATAATTCCACACTGAGTAAAGTAGACAATAACTATAATACATATTAAAAGCCACATAAAATTCCTAACAGGACTTGATTGTGCGTGATCTGGCTGCGGCGAGAGGGCATACCAACGTCGGCTCTCGTTTGCAACCCGGCTGCTGCTTGGGCGCGACCTGGAGGCGTCGCTCGTGTGGCGCGTTTGTGCTGCATGTCTGCATCCCGGTGGTAGTGCGACTCTGCGGCTTGGCGTGAGGCTTCCTTATCGTTTCTTGTACAGCAACACTGCAACAGAACTCCCTCAGTCATGTCACCGTCCACTTCCCTCTCGGTGGTGGTCTTCCTTGTCGTCGGCGGATGGCTCTCAGCGAGTTTCTCATCCCAAATAAGCTTACCAGTTGTTGTGGAGTTAATCTCCATTCTGGCCGAGGCGCCGCCTCCTTTGGCCACTTCCTCCCCTCTGGTCTCCTTTCCACTCAGTGCAAGTCGCTAGTTCTCCCATACATTCCCTGCAAACACCGTTGGCTTCTTCTTCACATCAGGCGGCAATGACAGGAGAACTTCCTCAAGGAAGCAGTCCGAGCCGTCACCTTCAACCTCCTTCAAAGGAGGCTTTCTCTTTAGACGGCTATCTAGCAGATCAACGCCATCCGTCTATTTGTAGGTCTGAGCTGGCCGTTATAAGAAACTTCCAGCATGTTCATGTGAAGGTCTACGCCGGCCATCACATTCATATCCGGCAAAACTTACATAAGGCGCCTACTGACTGCTGCTTTCATCACCGGCGATACTCAGAGAAGGTTCCTGTCGGCCATTACTTTCATCTCTGGCAAGCTTTGTTCAAGGTGATCGCCGACCTCATCCTCTATTCTTGGCGAATTCATCACCGACGTTGGCGACGAACTCAAGAAGCCTTCATTCTAACTATCGTTGCTTCTTTATCGGGCTTAACTGTAATGCGATAATTATGTACTATTTGTGGTTAAATGAAATCAGAGGTTAAGCCCTCAGGGCCTCTTTGCCTTCAAAAAAAAATCTTTGTGTTGCTTAATTAATTAGGTATTGCTAACAGAGATGCGTATAAGAGCGAGAGATTAGGGCTTATCCACATCAGTCCAATGAGAGGATAGTTTTTTGGAGACAAATATGTACCCCAATCAGACGCATCTAAACTGGCAATAATTTAAGGAGATGTGGAGAGCTATGCATTATGCCAAGAAAGAGATCTTTGTGCGCACCTGCGAAAAAAAGGCTAGTGACCACAGCTCGCACGAGTATGCATGCACAAGGTGAAACGTATCTAGAAAAGCAAACTGGTTCGATTGGACAATGAGTTCGAGCTTGCTTGATAATTTAACCTAGTATGCACTGATCTTCAGCTTCTTCGGGCTATTGAAGCTGAAGCCGGCTGGTTGCCCTTTGTATTGTTCGTAGAGATATAATAATATTTTTTAATTAAATAATTTAGAAAAGCTAACGATCACTATAGTGTAATTTTAATTAAAAGCTAACAATTGAAAGTCAAAAACTATTTAAAAAAAGCCAAAATGAAAGGGGCTGCTTGGCTGCCGCTTATCACTGTACTAAAATACATGTAATAGGATTCCATTTCACTACATAGGATCTAAGCAAGTTTTTACCGGTCAAGGATGGATGAATCACATAGTGTCACAACAGAAACAGCCAATTTGGAGACAAACAAATCTTAGCAGCAAGAGCAACTGTAAAGAGACAAACAAACCGTTGACTTAATTATGGCCATATTACATTCGCAAAACCTTTCATTTCGTGCATCAGCCTAGCTAGCTGCTACTCCATATGTATTTGTATATATCAACAGTATACAAGTATGGATACAGTTCTAGTGTCTTGCTTGAGGCCGGTCCGGTGTGAATGTGATACACTGACATCAAGAATCTCAAAGTGGATTAATTACCCCCTGCACGCGTGTGATTAACGAATAAAGAAAGCCTCTGTTTACTACTACTCGGGTGATCCAGTCGGATCTTGTGGAAAAGCAGGCAAGGCAAGGAAGTGACCGGCCGCGTCGCCACTGGCCGGGTGGGCGCATGGGCGAGGCGCACGGCGCCGCGACGTTTCGCGCTGTGGTTGGCCGGCGCCGCGTCGATCGGGGTGTGTCCGCTGCTAGCTCCTCCGTGGCCGGCACGTACGGGGCTCCGACACGCGATCCCGGCACCTGGCGCGAGGTGCGGTGGACACTCACGTCAGATCTCAGGCGCATCGCACTTTGCGGCCGGACGGGACGGATTGGATTGGACTCCTGTGCCATATATTGAATTATGGTTAGCCTTTGCTCGGTGTGCCGGTGTGCGCGCCACTGGTATTGAGGAATTGTCGCTGATAAATTCAGTCTGATTGATTTTTCTTCTGTGTAAAAGATAGATTAATTATAGAGCAATGTAAATAATATATTGAAAATACAGAGATAGAGGAAGAACTCCTGACCTTTCTTTATTGCATTCTTTTTCGTGTGTGTACAAAATAACCAATAGCACTCCCTATTTATAGCCTAGTGGTGAGATGCCCACTATGGGCCAAGGCTTTAAACCTAGGCCCAGGTTTCCCAACATTTCCCTTGGGTACTCATCCGACACGTTTATGTCTCATCAAAACTCCATAAAAACCCAGTGAAAAAAATTAGAGAAAGAATACATGATACATGTTATGCTGCGTTCACGAATTGCCTCATTAAAAATCTTGTCCGCGAAACTTCAGGAAAACTCGTCAAGGGAAAAAGAGTACAATTCACCCAATTTCATTTAATCTTCAGAATTTATTTTTTGAGTACTCGATCTTCGTGATCAAGTTTTAATAACGAGTTTAAGAAAAATCTCTTCCTGAATTCTGCGCTTATCTAAGTCTCATAATTCCAATTCCTCGTACACATATTTCAAAACTAGATGCTGCGAGTAACTTAGTGAATAAGTCCGCAGATTTTCACATAACTTACTATGCAGTACCTTAGTTTTGTCCATTTTTTACAATTCATGAGCATAGAAGAACTTAGGGTTCATATGCTTTGTGAGGTGACTCTTCACGTAGCCCGTCTATATTTGTGCAACACAAGCTGCATTATCTTCATAGATAATTGTCGGAGCTTGCGTGATATTTATCCCACATGACTGCTGGATGTGGTGAATCATTTGTTGAAGCCAAGCACATTCTCGTGCGGCTTCATACAACGCTATGATTTCTAAATGGTTCATCAAAGTCGCTACCAGACTTTGCTTAGACGATTTCTATAAAATTGCAGTTCCACCACACAGAAATACATAGCCTGTTTGTAACCTTGCAGTATGTGGGTCCGACAGGTACCCAGCATTTGCATAGCCAATTATATTCAAGTTTTGGTTCTTTTTGTAGAATATCCCAATGTCCTTGCTTCCTTGAAGGTATCGGAAGATGTCCTTTATTTCTTGCAAATGCCTTTTGGTAGGTTTTGCACTATACCTTACTAATAGGTTTACAGCAAATGCAATATCCGGTCTAGTGCAGTTCGCTAAATACATAAGCGCTCCTACTGCACTTAAGTATGGGAATTCCGGTCCCATGACTTCATCCCCCTCTTCCCTAGGTCAGTACAGATTCTTATCTTGCTGTAAAGATCTCCCGATCATCGGTATTTTCGATGGATATGCCTTCTCAAAGCCGAACCTTTCTAACACCTTCTAGGCGTAGGCTGACTGATACATTAATATTCCTTCAGGGACATGCTCGAGCTACAAGCCTAAGCAATATTTAGTTTTACCCAAATCTTTCATTTCAAATTCTGACTGCAAGTAAGAACTTGCTTCCTTTATGTCTTCCATGGTTCCGATGATATTCAAATCATCTACATATGTTGAGATTATACAAAATCCATTCTAGGATCGTCGTATAAATACACAAGGATAATCTTTATTGTTCGTGTAGCCTTTCTTGCATAGAAAGTCGCTTAAGCGATTATACCACATCCTGTCTGATTGCTTAAGTCTGTACAATGATTTTCCGAGTTTCGCACTATACAGATTTCTATTTGCTATGTCTTGGTTTAGGACAGGGATACCTTCAGGTACCTTTATATAAATTTCTGAATCTAAATTTCCATAAAGGTATGCAGTTACCACATCCATCAATTTCATTTCTAAGTTCAGCTTTACTACCATTGAGGTTAAGTATCTAAAGGTGATTCCATTCATGACTGGGGAATAAGTTTCTTCATAATCAATTTCTAGACGTTGAGTGAAACCTTGTGCAACAAGTTTTGCTTTATATCTTACAACTTCATTTCTTTCATTTCTCTTTCGAACAAATACCCACTTATGCCCTACAGGGTGCACGTAAGGAGGCATGCGGCTTACAGGCCCAAACACCTCTCCTTTGTTCAGAGATAATAATTCAGTTTCTATTGCCCCTTTTCAATCTTCCCAATATGATCTTTTCTTACATTCAGCGAGCGATGCAAGCTTTGGATCAAGATCGATGATTGTAGCAATTTTCTTTGCAAAGTAGATATCAACATTGGCTATTGTCCTATTCATGGATTCTCCCGTGTGCACATAATTTATAGCTATTTCATCATGAGTTGATTCTTCTTGTGCTTCTACCTGCTCACCGCTCTTTCCAGTTGTGGCGGCAAGTCCCTTTAATTTTTTAGCTCCGATGTGTGCGCACACATCCATGCTGATTTATCCCTCCATGGAAATGTTTAGATACGATATGCCCTTTTTTGAAGGTATCATACTAGTGCCAGGTCTCAACTGGCTCCCCTTCTAGTTCTGGGGAACTTCAGTGATTGGCTGTATCAAGTCCTTCTTATCCTTTTTCATCAGGCGTCCCTAGTTACTTAGGGTTCAAGGGGCAGGAGTTCTTGCCCTTTTATTCTGAGGTTGCTAGATGGGATTAGAGATACACGCTCTTTAAATCACTAAAGTGGTCAGACAGTTGGTTTGATAATGCTTGCAAGTCAATGATCTTCTAGACTTCTCTATTTGTTTCACTAGTGCGCGGGTCATGTGCATGGATTCCCATGGCTTGCCACGTAATTTCTCAACATTTTTCATCAAAGGGTTGATTTCTTCTCCCTAATGTTGGGAAACTATCATCATCAAATATGCAATCAGCGAAACGGGTAGTATGCAAATCTTCTGTTATGGGTTCTAAATACCTGATTATGGATGTTGTCTCATAACCAACGTATATCCCAGTCTTTCGGAGAGGACCTATTGCAGTGTGCTGTGGAGGGGGTATAGGTACATAAACCTTGCATCCAAACATCCGGAGATGAGAAATTTACAGTACTGACCCTTACGCTAGTTGCATAGGTCAATGGATGTTGTAGGTCGATAGTCTAAAGTTGATGAGATTTGCTGCATGCAGAACTACGTGTCTCCAACATGTAGCTGGTAAATTACAATTCTGCAAAAGCGATCGGGTAATAAATTTAATTCTCTTGATTAATACATCTGCTAGTCTATTCTGGGTGTGGACATGCGGTACAGAATGCTCAACTGTAATTTCTATTGCCATGCAATAATTATCAAATACCTTTGAAGTAAATTCTCCGGTGTTGTCCATTCTGATGGACTTTATCTGATAATCTAGAAAAATATTTCTAATGAAAATTATCTGCGAAATCAGCTTAGCGAAAGTATGATTTCTCGTAGATAATAAACATACGTGCGACCATTTTGAGGAAGCATCGATGAGAACCATGAAATATTTGAATGGTCCTGATAGTGGTTGTATGGGACCGGAAATGTCTCCTTAGATGCACTCCAAGAATGCAGGGACTTCATCATTTACTTTTAGAGTAGTAAGTCTACTAATTAATTTCCCAATAGCACATGCGGAGCACACAAAATCTTCGTGATTCGAAAAATTCTTTACCTTAATATTATGTCCCTGTGAATTGTTAAATATATTTCTCATCATCCTAAGACCTGGGTGGCATAATCTGTCATGCTAGAGACAGAAGAGTTCAGAACTTCTAAATATTGTTTTCAGGGCAGTATAGGCTGCAGGTGCCTTGATGTTAGTGTAGTATAGCCTATTTTCTAATGAAGTTTTTCTAATACCCTTTTTCTATTTGCTTCACGTTTTGTAATGAGCAAATATTCCTTACCATACTCTTCTTCAGTCTCAACATGGAAACCATTAGCGTGAATATCTTTGAAACTTAGGAAAGTTCTAGTCGATTCTAGGTACAATAAGACTTCTTGGATGACCAAAATTGTGCCCATTGGGAATATAATTGTGGCTCTTTTTGAACCTATTAGACAAGCATCACTACTGGTGATTGTTGTAAGGCTGCCAGCATTCTTACTAATTGACTAAAAGAATTTTGTCACTCTTAAGATGGTATTCGTTGTGCCGCTATTGGCTAAATACACCTCCTCCATAGGGCACCACATGTGTTCTTTTGATTCACTGGAGCGATTTGTGCTGATAACGTGTTGAGGAACCGTCGCTAGTAAGTCCAGTCAAATTGATTCCTCTCCTATGCAAAAGATAGATCAATCACAGAACAATGCAAATAGTAGATTGAAAACACAGAGATAAGGGGGAAGAACTTCTGGTCTTTCTTTATTGCTTTCTCTTTCGTGTGTGTACAAAATAGCCAATAGCACTCCCTATTTATAGCCTAGTGGTGAGGTGTCCACCATGGGCCAAGGCTTCAAGCCCATGCCCAGGTTTCCCAACACCAATGACTTGGATGGGGAATTGGTGTTTGCAAGCATGATATCATAATTATTAAGTCCTTTCTGAAATACAGACTACCTAGTAGTGTCTGTGTAATATTCCAAAAAGAAAAGAGGGGGAGGCTCTTGGGTTGGCCCGGTCTCAGCCCAAGAGGCCAACACGGCTATAAGGGGGCACGAGGCAAGGAGGGTTGCTGCGCTTGCCCACTCGCAAGCCGTCGTTGCCCCTACCTACTCTCTCTTCTCCCCCATGCACTAGCATTAGTCGTCCCTGTGCACAGGCCACCGCTGCACTTATGTATTGTGTCACTGCTACCCCTAGCCACTGACGTCGCTACCCGTTGCTCCTGCCGCATTGCTCCCTCTGCCCTGTTGCGCCGTCATCGCCCAGCCGCTCCTACACCGAGTACTGCCTTTGCCTTGCTGCTGCTCCCTCTACAGGCCATCGCTAGCCTTATGCACCGTCCTTCTCCCCTTCGCTTGCATGCATGGCTCCCCCTCCCCCTCTCCCCGACGCTCGCCAAGAAGAGGAGGGAGGAAGGAAGGCAAGGAAGAAAGGGGTCGGCTGGGAGAGGAGTCGACCTAGAGAAGAAATAGGAAGGAAGAGAAAGAGGAAAGAAGAATGAGGAGGAGGATGAACCAGCACCACATCCAGCCAAGACAAAGAAGAAGCTGCCCCGATCTGGCTGTTTGTCACTAGGGTAACGTCTCAAATCCCTTTTCGATGCTGTTTCATTGATTTGTGTAAATATTAGTGTAGGTTCCAGTAGGGGATTTTGAGCTTTGAGTTTAGTAACGATGTCGTTTTGTAAGTGTGCATGTATTGCTATAGTATATTGAGACTAGATGATACTTGTTCAGGTGGAGATTCGGGTTTGATGCCATGCCGCATCATCCACAAGGTTAAACATGTAAGTGTATAGTAGACAGTAGACGATGGTTGTTTTAATACTTATGCTTATGTGAAATTTGCCTTCCTATATATGGTACCTACGATGACACTACGATGATGACTAAGTGGCGGTCTCAGTTAAATGAAATTTGTGTGGTATGATAAGTAATGCTAGTTATATAATGATTGTTGGGTAATTGATGATGGTATGTGATATGGTTATTCGATAGATGGATAATCGTTAATGGTTAACGATACATGGTAATTGCATAAAAGGGAATGTTGCATTACGATGCATTCATACCATAGAAATAGATGTCCTCTGTTGCATCTATGGTCTACTTTGTGTAGACCTCCCATAAGAGTGGGGAAAGTAAAACATATTTTGATAGGCACCAAATGGGAATGGAGATTAAGGTCTCCATATAAAAAAGACAGGCTATTAAGATCTCTGCATGAAAGAGAGTGGGCTTGGGTGAGTCTCGATGGATGCTCACTCCACTATACTGGTATAACCTAAAGAAAGAAAAAAGAGGCAAATGAATGAGCATTGCATTGCATCGATGAAAGAAAAGAGTTGTTCATAAATGCTTATTGTTATGTCATATGGGTAATGTGAATGACATGGATGTGTGCATTGCGTTAATAGAGAAACAATAACAATGATAAGATATGTGAAAAATGACATAGTTATGTGAGTTGTTTACAAATGATTATTTTTTTCATGTGGGTAATGTGAATGACATGGATGTGTGCATTCCATTAATGGAGACAAAGTAATGATAATAATATATGTGAAAAATGACATTGTTATGTTTATACTTATGGTGGTGTTAATATTTACTATTCTATTGTGTACTTGCTGAGTCTTGGATTCAATCTTGCTTTATTGCTATTTTTAGGTGATTGATGAGGTGTCATGCATCAAGAATGGAAGTAGCACTTCACACTACATCTAATCTAGAACATCACCTCTGTTTTTCTTAAGATTGTCTTAGTAAAGTAGCTTGCTAATAGAAATTTAGTTAATAGAACTCTTGTAAATTGATGATGAATGTTAGAGAACTTCTCTGGTAATGTATATTTCCCGAGTAATGTTTTAGTTGAAAGTTTAGGTATGCTCTCAGACGCATGGTTCCGGGCATTCTTGGACACGGGGTCCTGAGTATTCTCAGGCACATGGTCCTGAGCGTTCTCGAGTGCATGGTCTCAAGTGTTCTTAGGTACGAGTGACCCAAGCTTTATTTTGTAAATTATTTATTATTACTCTGGTTAGCGAATCATGTTTCTTATGAATTAGTTCTTTGTGGAGGACAAGGTCAGGAAGGTATTGTTGAAATTTTTGTTAGGTGGTTTAAACTTAGTGAGTGAATGGTAGGGGTGACATTTTGGGCTCTCGGTTGGACTGGGGTGTTACAGTTGGTATCAGGTGGTCTTTAGGTCCCTCAGGAAGAAATCGATCACTTCTTTTGGTTAGCGAACCTCAACTCAATTCATAGTTGGTTAGACTTCCAACTTGACATAGGATTGGTTCAACTAAAATGTGGCTTAGGTTGAGTAATTACTAAAACTTAATTTAGGCCAAATAATTAATCCAAACTTGACACACATTGGTGCAAAATAGGTTGGGTTGGGGTTAAGCATTGTATTTACATTTCCTCTAGTTGACATTGTTGACTAGTAATGACATGAGATTGATGCTTATGAATTGAATACATGATTGTTTGACTGTGCGGCATGTCTATGTCGAGCGGTAGAGGTTGTGGTCTTGGCCGTGGTAGAGGCCATGCCCATGGGTGTGGCCAGGTAGAGCCACCGCCTGAGGTTTAGGAGCCTCTCGTGGAAGGCTCTTGTAATGAGTAGACCGATGAATGTGAGCACAGTTTCAGCACTCTGAAAAACAAGTTAGTGATTGCTCCTGTTCTTGCCCTTCGTGAGCCAGAAAAACTCTTCACGGTCTTCTTCGACGCTTCTTGAGTAGTCTAGGTTGTGTGCTTATACAAATACAAAAGTGATTTCTTATGTGTCACGTTAGTTGAAGAAACATGAGCAGAATTATGCCACTCATAATTTAGAGTGAGCCGCAGTGGTCTTTACTATAAAGATTTAGAGGCATTATTTGTACCAAAAGTCTTGTGATATTTGCATTGACCACAAGAGGCTCAAGTACATGTTCACTCAGAAGGATTTGAATTTGAGGCCAAGAAGGTGGCTGGAGCTGATCAAGGACCATGATCTCACTATCCAGTACCATTCGAGCAAGGCAGATGTGGTTGTTGATGTTCTTAGTCACAAGACGAGACCCACTACTCTAGGTTTTTTTATTGCTAACTTTGATCGGATATGAATTTTCTATTGCTATGCTGGTATAACACAAGCTAAGATGCAACTGTTGCTGGAGTCATTAATTCCAGAGCGAGTGAGAGAAGCGTAATAGCATGATTGATCGGTTGCTTCAACAAGTGAGAAAGCACCTCGATGAAGGGAAAAAGAAGGATTTCAACCTCGGTGAGTTGGGCGCATTGTGGTTTAAGGGCTGCCTTTCCATGCTACAGAAGGCTCAACTGAAGGGTAAAATCTTAAGAGAGGCTCATCATACCCCGCACACGGTACATTCTGATGAGACCAAGATGTATCGATATTTGAAGAATAGCTTCTGGTGGAAGAGAATGAAGGTGAATATTCTTTCGTTATGTGGCATCTTGCAGGGTTTACCAGCAACTGAAGGCTGAGCATAAACATCCCGCTGGGCTATTGCAGCCATTGGATGTTTCTTTGTAGCTGTAGGATGATATTACCATAGACTTCGTAGTCAGCTTACCTTGTACCCAGCAAGGTAAGGATGCGATTTGGATAGTAGTGAACCAATTTAGTAAGTCCACGCACTTCATCCCTATTCATACAATGAACACGGCAAATGATTTGGCTTCAATCTATGTGTGTGAGGCAGTGAGGTTGCATGGCGTGCCCAAGTCCATGATTTCGGACAGAGATGCCAAGTTTGTCTCCAAGTTTTGGGAGAGTCTGTAGAATGCTTTGGGTACGAAACTATAGTTTAGTACCGCTTTCCACCAGCAAACGAATGGGGAGTCTGAGCGCACCATTCAAATGCTAGAGGACATGTTGAAATCATGTGTTCTATATTGGAATGGTAACTGAGAGGATCAATTGGCACTCATGGAGTTTGCCTAAACAGCAGTTACTACTCCAATGTTGGGGTAGCGCCATTTGAGGTTCTGTATAGGTGAAAGTGTATATCGCCACTTTGTTGTGATGCCATTGGCAAGAAGGCAGTGTTAGGTCTGGATTAGGTCCAACAAATAGTGGAACGAGAGGTAGAGATTAGACAGAATCTGCTAGCGGTCTAAAGTAGGCAGAAAAGCTATGCGGATGTGAGGAGGCGAGAATTAGAATTTGAGGTGGGTGATTAGGTGCTCCTGAGAGTACCTTCCACTAAAGGCATCATACGGTTTGGTACCAAAAGGATGCTTAGCCCGAGGTACATTGGGTAATTTCTGATTCTAGCATAAATTGGAAAGTTGGCATATCGCTTAGATCTCCCTGAGTTCATGCGTAGAGTACACAATGTGTTTCATATTTCTATGTTGAGAAAGGACTTAAGGGACCCAGAGCATGAGATTGCGCTAGAAACTTTGACCATAAAGCAAGACCTCACCTTCGACTCTCTTCCAGTGCGAATTCTGGAGGAATCAGAGAGAGTGTTGAGGCACAAAATGTTAAAGCACTTTGGTTTCATCAGTCCGAGTGGGAAGTGACTTGGGAGCTGGAGTCTCGCATACATGAGAAGTACTCAAAGTTATTCTCTACGGGTATGAGTTAGAATTGTCTCTCATTCATTTTATTTTATTTTATTTTCCACGTAGAATGTTGAGCGTTAGAATTCAGAATCGAATTATGTTAAGGGGGTAAAATATAGTATTCCAAAAAAATAAAGAAAAGAAAGAAGAGGGGAGGCTCTTGGGCTGGGCCGACCTTGGCCCAAAAGGCTGAGCACGGCTATAAGGGGACGTGGGGCAAGGAGGGTTGCTACCATTGCCCACTCCTAAGCCATTAATGCCCCCTACCCTCTCTCTCTCTCTCTCTCTCTCTATTCTCCCTGTGTGCTCACCTCAACCGCCCCCATGGGCATATCACCACTGCTCCTGTGCATTGTGCCGTTGCCGCCCCTAGCCACTAGCGCCTCCACCTATTGCACCTATCAGGCCGCTCCCTTTGCCTTACTGCGCTGTCATTGCCCAGTTGCTCCCACACAGAGTGCCACCTTTGTCTTGCTACTTCTCCCTCCATTGGTAGTCACTAGCCCTCTACGCCGCAGTTTCCCCTCCGCCCACGTAAGTGGCTCCCCCCAACCAAAGAAGAGGGTGGAAGGAAGGGGAGGGAAGAGGGAAGGGGTCAGCTGAGAGAAGAAATAGGAAGGAAGAGAAAGAGAAAAGAAGAAGAGAGGAGGAGGCTGAACTAGTGTTAGATCTGGCCAAGACAAAGAAGAAGGTACCCCAATCTAGCTATTCGTCGCTAGAGTAATGCCTCAAATCCCTTTTCCCATGCTAGTTCATCGATTTGTTCAAAGGTTAGAGTAGGTTCCAGTAGAGGATTTCAAGCTTCGAGTTTTGGAATGATGTCGTTTCATATGTGTGCATGTATTGCTATGGTGTATTGAGACTAGATAATGCTTGTTCAGGTGGAGGTTTAGATTTGGTGCCATCTACGTATTGTCCATAATGTTAAACAAACAAGTGCATGGTAGATAGACGATGGTTGTTTTAACACTTATGTGAAATTTGCCTTCATGTTTATGATACTATGACGACACTATGATGATGACTAAGTGTGGTGGCCTTAGTTAAATGAAATTTGTGAAATGTGGTAAGTAATGATAGTTACATGATGATTGTTGGGTAATGATGATGGTATGTGATATGGTTATTTGATAGATGGATAATTGTTAATGGTCAACAATACATGGTAATTGCATTAAAGGAAGTGTTGCATTATGATGCATTCTTACTATGAAAATACATGTTCTTTGTGGCATCTGTAGTCTATTTTTTGTGGATCTCCTATGGGAGTGAAAAAGTAAGACCTACTTTGGTAGGCACTCCGTAGGAGTGGAGATTGAGGTCCCCGTATAAAAAAGAACGGGCTTTTGAGATCCCTACATAAAAGAGGGCGGGCTTAGGTGAACATCGATGGGTGCTCACTCCACTATACCGGTATAAACTAAAGAAAAAGAAAAGAAGACATGTGCATGAGCATTGTATTGCATCAATGAAAGAAAAGAGTTGTTTATAAATGCTTATTGTTCTGTCATGTGGGTAATGTGAATGACATGGATGCATATATTGCATTAATGGGGAGACAATAACGATGATAAAATATGTGGAAAATGACATGGTTATGTGAGTTGTCCATAAATGCTTATTGTTCTAGCATGTGGGTAATGTGAATGACGTGAATGTGTGCATTGTGTTAATGGAGAGAAAACAATGATGATAAGATATGTAAAAAATGACATGGTTATATTTATATTTATATTTATATTTATGATGGTGTTAATGTTTACTGTTCTGCTATGCACTTGCTGAGTCTTAGACTCACACTTCCTTTGTTGTTATTTTTAGGTGACCAATAAGGCGTTATGCATCGAAAATGGGAGTAGCACATCTGCACTACATCCAATAATAATGATACAGGGCCTCACCTCTGTTTTTCTTAAAATTGCCTTAGTAAAGTAGCTTGCCCATAGGAGCTTAGTTAATAGAATCTCGTAACTAATGATGCACGTTAGGGAACTTCTTTAACAATGTATATTTCCTCAGTAATGTTATATTTGCAAGTTTAAGTATTTTAAGTATGCTCTTAGACTCATGGTTTCGGGCGTTCTTGGGCGCAGGGTCCTGAGCATTCTCAGGCGCGTGGCCATGAACATTCTCGAGTGCGTAGTCTCAAACATTCTTGGGCGTGAGTAACACAAGCTTTAGTTTATGAATTATTTATTCTTACTCTGGTTAGCAAGTCATATTTATTATAAATTAGTTCTTTATGGAGGACTAGGTCGGAAAGGTATTGTCGAAAGTTTTTGTTAGCTAGTTTAAACTCAGGGAGTGATTGGTAGGGTGACATGCCGGGCTCCTAGCTGGGCCGGGGTATTACAGTCTACTGAATATGATTGGAAATATTATTTAAGTATTACATAGTCATTTAGGCTAATTTGTGGTTGTCGTGTTGCGAAGCGGAATCTATTTAGTTACACAAATACTTACGAGTTCTCTTAAGATTTTGCTATTGTAGCTCTAAAGAAATGTTTTTTACATAGTTATTATTGCATTAAAAAACAAATAGAAATGCTTGCGAAAAATCACGGCAATACCGAAAAGAACCTTAGGGGACAATCTGTCCTTTTAGTAACCCATAAACCGGATAATGGGTATGTGTTTTTTTGTATTATTATCCAGAGTTGAGGGTATATAAAAGGTTTTTTTTATTATAAGGAAGACGGTCATACACACCACACAAAGACGCATTTACGAATGCGCGTCCTAAGCACACGACTAAAAATAGAATCTGTGACTTCACTTAGAGAAAGCAAAGAAAATAAAAGCAAGCTGGAGAGTGGATTCCACACTTGTTCTAGCCGGTAAATGGGTCAATAAGGACTTCAGAGATTAATTCTAAACATGAATTTTAGAATGAGATTAGTTCTAAACATGAATTTTAGAATGGCCAAGGATAAAATATTGTTCAATATCTAAGATTAGATACATAAGAAACTTGTTAGTATACGTATCAAATTCGCCTAGAATATACCATGGTAGTAATAAGTGGTACAGATTTGGTGCAGCCATCACCGGATTCTGTTGTTGCCCACTAAAATATCTCTGAAACCCTTATTCAGAGAGAGAGAAAAAAATCCTTGAAATCATAACACTACCGCACATGAAAGCAACCGACGCTAGCAAGCGACTTGTTCGGTCTTCTGATGAATTTTGTCTTTATGGAACTTCTTCGCTTACCACTTTTGCTTGTTCCTGTGATTTGACTACCCCCACAATTCCTCCGCTTTCTCCTCTGTGTTGCACATTTTAGGTCACAGATCATGCTTCTAGTTGCC
Organism: Dendrocalamus latiflorus; assembly: GCA_017311315.1. Classification (NCBI taxonomy): domain Eukaryota; kingdom Viridiplantae; phylum Streptophyta; class Magnoliopsida; order Poales; family Poaceae; genus Dendrocalamus; species Dendrocalamus latiflorus. Next base: position 20,464,238 of record CM029625.1, read on the forward strand.
TTTTCGATGGAATCTTGTGTTCAATCGTTTCTACTTATCCAGTGTATAAATCCTCTAAAAGGAATTCTTTTTTTTCCTGATCATAAACAGTCCAGCCGCCAATGCCTTTAATCAACTGTTATTTGGTCTTGCATGCGTGCATGAACTGTAAGTCTGTAGTTAATAGTGCAATGCAGAGTTGACACATGTGGATTGAACATAGGATTTAGCAAAAGGGAACTTGTGTTCATCCCTAATCCGAATCGCGTTGAGAATAGTATTATACATTGTGGCAGGAGTTGATTCTGGCCTTAGTGGATCGAAGGCAGCCGCCAGGGAATTATTTCCTGTGAGCATGTTGCATATGCATCCAATTCGGATCACTATGGAGTATGGAGAACATTATTTAAGAACAGACGAGATATCATGGGATTAGCTTGCATCTTGTCCACTGGTGGGTTGAAAATTGCACCCATTCAAATCCAAATCTCCTGTTATGCAATTCAAATGGAACCAACGGAGTTATATTTTAAAGGAAAAAGTCCTATTTACTCCCTCTATTTTCCTACAAGTTCAAATTAAATCCTCTACAATAAAACCGTATTTAACACCCTCAACTTTGAAACCGGTACAAATCACCTCGCGACACTGGTATACAAAGCCATTTAGCCACTTTGGCTGCTTATGTGGCATCCTAATCAGCATTAAGACAATACACTAAATTGGAACCCACCAGTGAGAAGCGAAGAGAGAGAGATGAGGGAGAGGGAAGAAAGAGAGGGAGAAAAATATTTCTGTTTTTTATTTGTTAATTAACTTGGTGACTCACCATGTGAGGTGGCTTGCTGCATCAAATCGAGCCCAATTGGATGCCACGTAAGGAAATACACAACTAATACCAGTATACCACTGCCAAGGTGAAACTCGCACTGGTTTTCGAAGTTGAGTACTCAACGGGCTTAAATAATCGGTTTTGTAGTATATGGTCCAAAATTGTTTTGAACGTGGAGAGGGTAAATTAGCCTTTTTTTTTTCTTATTTTCAACCATCACATAGGAAATCATTGGTCAAGATGGTCAGATGACCCTGATCAATATGGCTTCAGCTTCTGGCTTCAACTTATTTTTGCACTATTCATAAATTTCGTCTTTTTCTGAATTTTTAGCTTTTTTTTTTGAGTTTTTTACCGGTTCTTTTTTCCTCGTATTTGTTTACATTATACGTGATGGGCTAATATGTTTTTTCTATTTTTAAATTTTTTAAATTTAATTATGGTAAATAAGCCTCTGTCAGCTATAGTGCTTTTTTCAGCCAGCTACAGTGTTTTCAGCCATAAGCCATGAGGCTTTCAGCCGAACCGATCACCACCGAAGTTGAACAGGACGCTGATAGTATTGCCGATAGTATTGCCTCGTAATTTTTCATCCACTTTCATCAATTTCGGTATTTCTAGTACTAGTAAAGCAAAGGACATCAATGTATGCTATCCTATAGAAACATTTTTAAGAGCCCTATATATACATTTTGCCCACCTAAGTTTTCAGAATTAAGTACAAGTCCCTGTAATTTTAATGCAAATTCATCTGATTCATGCTTCGGACTTTATGTCGTCAGTTGAACAGCAAGTGATCATTTTCATGAACAGAAGTCATTTCTTCTCACAGAGAGAAAAAAAAAACAAAAGCACAAACATAATAGACCGTATGATACAACATTTTCAATGTAGATGTAACAGTGGCAGGCAAGGTAGCTAATGGAACCATAAATGGGGCAACATGAATGCATAATGCACCGCAATTGGGATCTCGACCTCCAGCATATCATCTCGAGCTGATGGGGAGCTCTCTTTTTCTTTCATTCACTCATGGTCTCTGCAACTTTGCCTCGAAGGAGATGGTACATTGGTGCCTCCTCAAACCAAGATATGTATATCCACCAATTTTTGTGGATGCCATTAATCTCACTTTTATTATGCAAATCTGCTAAAAAATGATCAAGGTGTTGGCACTAGAATGGTTAAATGTATTTTGGGGTGCTTATTCTGGCTTATAAGCCTGAGCTTATAGTTTATTTGACACTGTTTGGGCTTTTTTCACTATAATTGATGCTAAATTTTTAGTGTAATTAAATTTAAAAAAGGAAAAAATAGGTTATATCATCAAAAACAATGCGAAGGAATAAGAGAAAAAAGAAAAGGCAAAAAATCCCCCAAAAAACAAAAAAAACTAGAAAAAAATGAAATTAAGAAGTTAGAAGCTAAAAGCTTAAGCTCAAATGGGCATGTTCTTTTTGACTACGGCTTGTGGCTTTTGACTGCAGCTTGTGGCTTTTGGGCTGTTTGTACGAGACATTACAGAGTAACAAAAACTCACGTGCAGTTTTTGACGATATAAATGAAGTCGGTAAAGTATGTACTACAATTAACTAGTAGACTCTATTATGAAAAAAATACTCCGTTTAAAAACTAGTTACTATATAAAAGCCGAAAAACAGCTTTCAGAAGCAAAAAAGAACAAGGGTGCATTTATTCTCATTGTGTCTAAAAATACAAGTACCTTCATTTCACTATATTTGTCTATAACCTCGAGAGTATCTATTTCATTATATTTATTTATTAAGAGAAATCTAGAGTGTAGTTGTCGTAAATTTTCTACTCTCTGTCCCTACTTAAACGCTTTCGAAGATGTTAAGTGATTGTGGTGTGTCGTTTAATAAGAGTATGTACATTCATTTCTTGTTAACTATATCTTAGATTTATTGTTTCTTTTAGTCTTGTGAGTGTGGTGGATTATAGATATATATTGTGAAATGGAGGGAGTATATTAAAAAGCTACCTCCAGCTAGGCTAACTTTTTTTTTTACTATTATGCTAGCATGTGGAGTTAACTCTGCAAAAAAAATCCAAACCTAAAATGTGGTAAGAACTAATGGATGCCCCATAATCAGAAAGCGATCTTTCTTATTGTACGTACCGCATTCTTTTCACTACTTTTCCGAAACGCAGACACAGTTATCTGCATTTCACGGTCCATCTGCCTCCGAAGTCCAATCACATTGAGCTTTTATCCACCATATAGCATCCAATTCTTTTTCTTCGAGTACACAATTAGAATCCCGTTTGTGTAGGGCTTCCCAGAAATGCTAGGCGATAAGTGAACCATATTTGGCAAACAAAAACATTAACGACCCAGGTCAGGTGTTTCTGTCTCACCCTCACACTTAGCATATATTCCTTCACCGTTAATGACATGACCTTGTTGCATGAATGGCGAATGCACAGATCAAGTCCTATATCTGGGTAAAAGAGAAGAGGAGAATAATCAGAGGAGACAAACATCCAACCAAGCAAAGCCAGAAACATCGAAGAAACGGCTTCGTGCCTCACGCAGGATTGATTTATTCGGTGCTAGCGTGACATTTGTGTGAGTACATCATCAAATGGAATAAAGCGATGCCGATCAGAAGTTGATAACAAGAACTGACCAAGTGGCAATTTTAACTTTCACATAGTTAATTTGCAGAATGCCAAGAATCCTAATTCTCGGAATTATCTTCGCCATTTTCCTTTTTAAAAAACAAGTATCTTCACTTTGTATTAAGTCTTGTTTGACATACTAACAAGACTTGAAACTACCTTGTAAATGAGCTTAAGAGGTACAAAGAGAACATATAATAGGCATATGGACATCATACCCCGTACCTTCTTAACGCCAAGATACGCATCTCTCGTGTATTCTCGAAAAAGAAACGTATCCGCCGGTTGAACTATACACCGGCTGTTGGCTTCAGATCTAATCTTCCTATGATGCCCACTCCTTCATGACTAGCACCCACAAACAAAGTCAGTCACTGTTCCAGTTCACAAAAGCAAGATCTTTTTATTGTGAAAAATACAAAAGCTAGATCTTGAGCCACATGAACGTATATACACGACAATATATACAAAAAACCGAAAACGACGCATTCGACAGGGGCATCACAAGAGGGAAAAACAAACTAATAAAGGAGGCTAGCAACTGCTTTATAGAATATTATTCGTGGTGATTGTGGTGAAGTGTCTTATTAGTGGCTCTCGGTGCTGTGGCTGCCACTCTGATAGAACGGGAGCACAACCCAGCTATCCATTTCAGCGAGCAAGGCAGGCAGGTCCCCCCCGGCTCTGCCGCTGCAAGGTGGGCCCAGTGGAGTGGATGGTCGCTTCGACCATCCAAAATCTTTCATGCCCCTGCTTTTGCAAAGCGAGCAGCTCCGATGGCGTCACCTTGCCGACCCAATTGACAGCCGCTGCTGCCACAAATAGAGCAACAGTATTCCGGCTTTGTCGACAATGCAGTTTTTTTTTGGAGGGACTAGTCGTACGTGTCCGATGGAAACGTTTCCATGGTAAGCTCCCCCTCCTATGCAACAACTAAAAACAAGGTATGCAATATTTTATATCACATGTGCAATAATTGTTCGACAAGCTTCAAAAACTTATAGGAAAAAACTTGAAAATAAACTCATTCTTTTAATAATATCAACAAATTTAAGTTACATTATAAAGCTTGCTCAAATATTCAGCTCAAATATGATTGAAAGTGAGTGCAAAAATTCTAAAATAATATTTCTGATCTAAAAATTTATGCTACAACAGTGCAACATTTTGAACATATAGATACAACAAATAGATGGCACTCTCGTAACAAGACAAAAAAAAGTAATTAAATTTCTCAAAAAGTGTTATTGCAACATTAATAATGATTACAACATTTTGGAATACCAAATGCAGCATTTCAAATAAATTATTGATGCAACAGATTGAATCTCCTATTGCAATAAAAAATACTCAGATGCAACAAATCAACAACTTGCTTGCAACAAAAGAACAACTTAATACAACAATCAGATATGACATACTGCAATAATAGGAAACACTTTGTGCAACAATTGAGAAAAAAGACTGTAACAAAACTGAGAAAACACTTGCAACGACTTATCTGGAAAATAATGGATGTGGTAGTGGCAAGCAGACAAGCTCAGAGGAGGAAATGACAGGCAATCTTGTTAGTTCATTGCTGGCGGGAGGGCCCAGATCTGGCGTGGCATGGCCTGCCCAATGCCCTTCCGACTACCGCCACCGCAACACCCTTTCTTCGCAGTCAATACAGAAGAGAAAGAGGGCCATGAGCAGTTGGGTAATGGTGGTTGTGTGGCTCAGAGGCAGCGGCTTGCCACCATGCAAGGTCTCTGATGTCGTTGCCACTTGCCTCAGCTACTCTCATTGCGGCAGTAGGTTGTGTGCCGCTCCCACCATTTAAGTATGTTGTCAATTATTCTTGCTACGTATTGGAACATGGGGGAGTCCCCTGACCACTCCACTTCCTCTTCTTTCTCCCCAATTCAAAAGTCAAAACTCCTTAGATGCTAATGCATGTCTAAATTGAGTGGATACTTGGATAGATTGAAGGATGTGGAATCCAAAAATCATACATTGTGTATTTAGGAAAGGAATGAGTTGGAGTGAAGGAGCTTGGGGGAGAGAATCAAAGGAGGAGAAGCAGCGGGTAGAGAAAGATAGACCGTGCGTTATTTTTTTCTTTTCTTAAGGATGAGGATGTACAGTTTATTGTCTATTGAAGTGGAGCGTCCGATGTGGAGCCACCCCTTCAGACGTCAGACTTGTACATTACCTTTTTTTAGATTACAAAGGAGAACACACACTCCATACACCATATTCACACCATACACCACACGCACATACATGTGTATGTCCTACTGAGACACGCGCTAGGTCTAGAGCGGAAGTTGTTGGATAAATCCTGGAATTAATTAGTACCTCATGGAGCACGGGCACACTTTCCTATTTCAATTTTCTTCCAAAAAAAAACCTAAAGAGGATCAGAGATGAAAGGTATGTATGCTGCACCTCATCCACCAATGTGGCTACATGGTGTCATCCTTGTTTACGGTAAGGAAGATTTTTAAGTTCCTGTTTAGAATATAAGAATTTTTGAATACGATAATTTTTTTGAGTTCTATAGGAATTGAAATGTTTCATACGAAATTCTCACAAAATTTCTGTGTTCTAAACATGGCCTAAATTGCTAAATGATCATTTTGCCATGGCTTTTGCAGACTGTGCCAGTCTACCTCTATAGCTATTGTATTAAGTGTTGTATTAGCCACTAAGATAAGGCAATACAAGCAAATTGTGTGGGCATCTTCAATAGTGTCATCTCAGTTATCTCTTAGCTATATTACATGAGCTATGTGGAGCAGAGAGGAGGTGAGGAGAGATAATATGATGTCTTTTATGCAAGAGACAACTTGAACCTACAAATCAACGCAAATAATGAGAGGATGTGAGGCAGAAAGTTATATTAAAAATAATATAAAATAGTTAGAGAAATGATTTACTGTTGGAGAGATTATCTCTAGTGTTATCTTTAGATGAGGTAAAAACCTTAAAGACAATCTTAAAAGACAAACTATTATACGTACCCTTAGTACTCAGTACAAAATGTCTTTGGAAATGGTACCCCTATTGTTGCCTTTGAGTGAAGCCACGAGTTATATATTTGATATTATGTGATGAGTGTGGAGTGTGAGATCGTGTGGAGGCCACCCCATCTTATGTGATGAGTATTTGATTTTATTGTGCTTTATTGTCGAAGTTTGAGTTTGATTTTATGTCTATTATAATCTCTTGATTTCATTGTTAGGTGCTAAGCGGTCTGACTGACCATGGTTGGCAGTCTGACTGGGGTACAGTTTTGACCGGGCAATGGTTGGCGGTCAAACAAGTGAGAGGTCGAATCGGCCATTGGTGGTGGTCTGACTGAGGAGTGATTGTACCGACCCGTAGTTGGCGATACGTTTATTTCAGAGAGGTCCTCGTTTTGTTGCACGAAGGATTTGAGAACGGTGCGACCGACTGGAGGTGTGTCAAGCGGTCTGACCGGGTTTGATACCACTTGTAGGATTAATACCGGCAATCAAAGGGAGGTGAATGATTCTCGAAACTTCCCCCTAACGGTAATCAAAATCTTCACTTAAGTGACCATAAAAGTCACTAAGCTCAGATTACACCAACTATGCTACACAAAGCAAAACTTGATATCTAAGCCAACAGAAATAATAACCTTCTGCCCAAGGGCAGTCAGACCGTATTGGATGGATTGGTCTGACCTCTACAGCCGATCTGACCGCAAGACAAAGGCTGATTTGATCGGTCCCCTGTTCCCAAACCTGAAAGTCTCCCGAGACAAAACTCAAATCTCAAGAACTTGCTCAATTATCATCCAAACACTTTCAATTTTGTATGAGACTTGTGCAAGGCATATGAACCTAAACCAATCAAGAATCACAAGATTTTTGAACTCGAGTTCACTCAATTGAAGAGAATCAAATTTAGGTTACAAGAATACCAAAAACTATAAAACTCAAATTACTTCTTACTCGTGAAGATCTAAGGCATAAGGTCTTTCAGATCTATTCTCGTATGTCCTAGCAAGGTAATTCAAGCAAGAGTTCAAACTAGAACTCTCACGAACACGAATCACAAATTTTGCTCAAGAACAAGCAAAACTAAGTAAGAATGCAAATAAGAACATAATTAAGACAAAGCTTTGATCTATTTTCAGTAGAAGATGAAGTTTATATATTCATGGATGATTACGAGATGCAGCCAAAGCAACACCGCTGTCTTCTCTCTCACTACCATAGGAGATAGGTGGGTAGAACAAAAATCTAAATCCTAAAATCCTTAGATATAACACCTCTGCTTGCCTTTAATAACCAACAACCACCCTAATAGGTCCAACCATTATGATTACCAAAAAAACTCGTTAACCCCACTAACATGGGTTTTATATATTTACACACACTTCTCAAAGTGTTTACAAGACTCAACCTGCTAAACCATTAGCGATTAATTTACTTGGCAATATCAGCTCTTATTGACCTAAACCACTTCTCTTTTGCGTCTCCCGTGTTGTGGTTTTGATGAATGCACCAACCTGGTATTTGTCCAACTACCAAAATACCCTCAACGAAACTTCCAAGCACCTTCCCTTGACTCCGTCTTCAATTTCATCTCAGAGTATCTCCGCATGCTTTGACACATAGTCCGTATTACCCAATAACTAGCCGTTATGTATTTATGCATTCGGACTCCCCAATCCCTCTACGTGCATCGACATCATCACTTGGCATACCACATGCACCAACTTGCCTCTTCATGATCCTTATCTTTTCTGTGCTTCCCGCTTAAGCCATGCAACCTTACCTGGACGGCTGGACTCACATGACCACATGGACTTTAGCTCCTCTGCCTAGTCTCGGTTTATTGCCGTCGACCACTAATGTTCTTCAAGCCACCTGCGCATCCATAGATCAAGCAACTATCTCGAGTACAAGTTTCATATACTTAACTCATATTAGTCAAACCATGCATTATACAACTCAATACAACCCAACAAACGGCACCCATGTTGTGTACATACTCAAACCAACTCAATATCCATTTTCATCAACACCTCATACATGCCTTGGATACCCCAAACATGCCTGGCCCCTTTAGAAACTCTCTAAACACCCTAAACATGTCTAAGGGTATCCTAGACATGTCTACCACCGAGAAACCGATTTGATCATCATGTCATGGCCGGTCAAACCGCCGACCACCGGCCGGTTAGACCGCTATCCCCATGGCAGTCAGATTGCTAGGCACACAACTTGATGAATAGGTCAAGACCGGTCTGATCGCCATCTGAGGTCTGGTCTGACCACCTAAATCCTAACAGAACAATCTAAATTTTTTAAAACTTTTACAAAATTCAATTTCAACTCAATCAAAGTGTCAATTGTTCATCACAAATATATTCTAGACCTTCACATGGTCTCTCATCAAGTCATGGATGCAAGCAAGAGGGAAAAGAAAACTGCAATGCTCTCTTTGAAAAGCAAACCTAGAGAGGTAGAAGATTAATCTACAACTACACAGGGCATATTGTTTGGTTACAACTGCTCACGAAAGGCAAAAGCTCACTCCTCATGGCCATGCACCCAATCGACAAAACCAAAGCTACCAAATTCTACGTAAACAAAGAGGGATGGAGAGGGGAGAGAAAGAAGGTGCTACTCTTTCTCTGGTCTTAGGCAAGTGAAGTCGCCTTTGCCGCACTATAAAAGGCCCTCAACAACCCGGTGCCTCCTCCGCTCACCCAGAGCAAAACCATCAAGAAGAGGAACCAAAACCAAATTAACCACATCTACTCCTGGCTCTCTAAGCTAAGGTCTCCACTCTCCACTAAGCAAACAAGTGAAACAGTCATGCTGCGCCATTACCATGGCGACGTGGCTAGCCTGCACTGCCTCAACCCGCCATTCCACACTCACTACCACAGCAACATGATCACCATGACGCCCCCTCCCTTCCGCTTCTCAGCAGCTACCTACGAACCTATACAGGAAGCAGCGACTGTTGTCGGCAATAGCTCGGCCGGCTCCGGCTGTGCTGATGACGGCTACGGCCGGGTGGCGGCAGAGGAGGAGCGGAGACGGCGGAGGATGATCTCCAACCGTGAGTCGGCGAGGCGGTCGCGCATGCGCAAGCAGCGGCAGCTCAGCGAGCTGTGGGCGCAGGTCGTCCACCTGCGCGACGCCAACCGCCACCTCCTTGACGAGCTCAACCGCGCAATGAGGGGCTGCAGCGACGTACACTGCGAGAACGCCCGGCTCAAGAACGAGAAGGCCGAACTCGAGACCAAGCTCGAGCACCTCATGCAAGCAAAGACGAACACGTCGTCGAGCTCCTCAGAGCCATGCAAAAATAGTACTACTGAATAAATCATTATTATCTTCTCATTTTGACTTAGTATACTCAAATAAGACATGATCTGTGGTAGTTTCTTCGGCTTCCTTTTTTTTCTTTCATGTCTTTGGAATATCCTAACTGCCCATTATTGACATCTTTTTGTCAAGGTGGTTAAGATAAATATGGATTGGGTGTACTGACGAGTTGCCACAACAACATATAGATGAGAAAACAAGAAACTGCTGCAAACCAATAAGGAATGAAAAGCCTTACCATTGGTTTCTTCCAAATAAATGATGCTTTCCACTGAAAATGATGTGATGAGTGGGGTTGCAGATGTTGCTGCTGTAAACTTGACTTCCTCCGTTTCTTCAGTACTTGCTCAGAGGCTCATCATAAACTAAATAATAAATAACGATTCATCCAGATGCTTATTGGACTGAACTCTCTTGAATTTTACACAAAAATGTAGTAAACTTGTGCCTGAGATAAATCAAATCCTTGTTTTAACTTCATCAGATAATTCGATAAACATAAACATGAAGATGTTGTTGTCTGAAAGAAAGCTCAATGATCTCACATGCAAATACATGCTGTTTAAAGATTCTAATGGACAGATAAGCATGAAGAAAATGATACCTTGCTCACGTCTCTAGTTACTTACATAGTGGAAGAGGAAAAACAAGAAAATGTGAAAAAGAAGTGTTGGCAGTGGTACATATCAAATTCACTGAGCCCACCAAAGATTCAAACATCTCAAATCAGGATATAAAACAATTTAGGATGATTATGCACTCTTTCAATGGCAAATCTAAAATTACAAAATTCCTAAACAGTGAGTGTCAAATTGTGGGTAACATGGCAAAAATCAAGAAAATGTGGGTGTCAAATTGTCAGTAACATGGCAATGGTAAACAAGACTCTTTGGTTATCCAGATATGTGGGTTTCAAATTGTCAATAACAATAGCACCAAAGAAAATTGCAAACCTAACATGTTTCAGGTATAGGCATGCATTTCAAATTTGCAGTTGGCAAGTCCACAAGTGTGCCATCAAATCAACGCTGTCCAAGCTTGCTTGAGCATGTGAATACAAAATAGAAAGGCACAGGCCAGTGTAAGGTGCTCACGTCACAGGGACAAAGCAAAAGTGATCAGAATTGCTTCAGAAAGCAAGAGCTTTGATACATACCTACACAGGCGGGCAGCCCGGGACAAGCACAATATAATGTCCTTGCAGTGGTGGTGATGGACCTTTCCATATAACAGGACAAGAACTAGAAAGTACTACAGCACTTCAACAAGCTGTTACAAGAGCCAACATTCAGATATTACCTATGTATTTTCAGCTGCATGCAGATAGGACTACTTTACAGTTCTGTATATGATTGTGTAGATAAGAATATCTTGCCCTCCCATAAACGATTGCAGAAGCATTTCTGAACATGCAGATCTCAAGGTTGTTGTGAAATCATTGGCAAGTGAGTGTAAACGTTTTAACTTCGAGTATTGGGAACAAGATGACGGTGCCCTACAATTGTTAGCAGCGGGCAACAAGGGAATAAGAAAAAAAAATGCAAATAGCGAGAATATGGACATAAACAAGATATGAATAATAGAAAACATTACCATGAATTGTGAACAGAAGCACCATCAGCATAGTTTCCAGAGCTATCTATCACAATGTGAAAAAAGTAGCTACTTGTTTTCGTCTATTTGGGTATCACAGAGTATGTTATCACAAAAGAAAGTAAATTGCATAGTGACACTCACAGTAGTACCAAAGTATGAGATTCAGATTTGAACAACTAATGAGATGCTTCAACATGAATGGATACATCAATTTAAATACCAAGAATACAACAATGTTCCTCGCTACAGATGCTGCTGGAACAGGTTCAGTGAAATGAACCTAGCGTTGGCTACAAACATCTATGGAGTGAATTTTCCTTTCATGATAACTTACATGCTTCAGGTTGCATACCTCCAGGCTTCAGAGGAACACATAACAACCCTAGTAGCCAACCGTTATCCCATCAGGTCGCCTTCTTGGATGGCTGTCTCTTGCCAGGTGTTACATTGTTCTCTGTTGCCAAAGCACTTGCATTATTCTTTGGTGAGGCTTCAGCTGCTACAGATGGAGAATTATCCTTGGCAGAGGAACCTGCTGCCAAAGATGGGGAATCGCTCCTCTCATTGCTGTTCTTGTCTCGAAAATTTTTTACTGGGTTTGCAAACGAACTTGTACATGGCCACCTAAGAACAAAATATGCAGATGATTGCTATATTTAAATTTGAGATAGGAACTGAAAAGCTCACAGGGAACACACCTGCTTGACTGAATAGTTTCGCCTTCAACAATGGTTTCTGCTTCAAAGATGTTTCCTGTTAACAGAACGAAGAAAGTGAAGAACAAAATATTAACATATAAGGCCTAATAACAGAAAAGGAGCAGTTGATGGCTTGATGCAGACATATTAATCAGAAAATGAAAATAAAATTTTTTCATTCAATCGCAGAGGGTAGACTCTCAATAGAAAAAACATGGGGGAAAATCAAGAAAAGGAATAACTATTTAAGTAAACCATAGAAAAAAATGACAATAAATGAAAATCTTTCACAAAAGACCAAGTTGTTTTTAGACAGAACAATAGACCAAGTTGTATTTGAAACAAGTACAGTTTCCAGTCATTTGCAGAAGTTTCTAGAATAGCTGTGCAAGTGTTGACTATTGACTTCTGAAAATGGCTAATATGCAAATTGAGCTAAAAGATGATCCTAGTAATGAGCCGTCCCACTCCATAAAGTCACTTTTTTCTCCTTTTTTCCCTGAGAATCCATTTATGTAGGAGCTTGCTAGTGGAAGCTAGCAAAGTAAATGGAAATTCAAAAAACAATTGGCAGCTTCTTAGATAAATGTTAACATAAAGTACATGCTTATTGTTAATAATTTTCAATAGGTATGCTCCCATAACCATAGATTCGTAGTGCTTTGAGATGTTGATCAAATGACTTGCTAACATAAAAGGTCCATTCACAAAGGGTAGCCATATACCAAGTCTACTCAATGCTGACTAATAAATAAGTCACATGGCCCCATATAAAGAAACAATGGATCATTGTCAATATGGAGTGACAAACTAGGCATAAAAATCAAATATAACATATACTTCAGAAGTAATAATTTTTAAGGATAGTTGTTTGTATGTATAAATAAAATAAAATGTCCATATCATATATGTGAGAAATCATGTGGGAGATATCATTGGGGAAAAAAAGCTGTGGTTCTTGCTTGAAACTTTGAAGTATTAGCAGTAAGTTAGCTAATTTGGCCAATGAAGATGTGACTAGCTAATTTGTCCAATGAAGATGTGACCTTTGATAGAGATGTTTAAACTTCAGTTGTTGTTAATTGGCTGATTTGTGCATGAAGATGCATTAGTTAGTTCCTTATTATTAGGCAACTAAACAACAAAACAAGGTGGTTTTTCAAGTATACTATCTGAACCAAGTTGAGCTGATCCTTGTTAAGCGGAGAAGAGGAATGGATGATGGTTCTATTGCAATAGCCCAAAGGGCAATATATAGAGTACATAGACACAACACAAGAGTAAACCCTAAAACACAAGACGCAGGCGGCGGCTCCGGCAACATCTCACGAGGTCGGCCTCAGGCGTCGGGGCATCGACGCGGGGAGCCTCAGCTGCGACCGGAGTGGTGGCAGTGGCTGGGATGACAGTAGAGGTGTCGGCGGTTGGGACAGCATCGGTAGGCGGCAGCAACAGCCAGGAACTACGGCTTAGTAGCGACGGATCGAGGAGGCCAGGCATACGCCATCCGATCTGCAGTCTCTGGTGGCTGTGACGATGACGACGGCGGCCATGGGATGGCAGCGGAAGGAGCTAGCTAGTGCCTTAGCTCTGATACCATGTTATGAATATTGTGTGTATATTCATAAGGCCCAATAACAATATATATAGTGAGTACAAGGGGATATTATAAGAAAGTATGCCATATGCATATAAGGAAATACAAAGATATATAAGGAAATACACACAAGGAATTCCTATTCTAACAGTTCTATTGCAATAGCCCAAAAGGCAATATATAGAGTATATAGACATACCACAAGAGTAAATTCTAAAACACTAGAAAATACTACAAATACCCTTAACAATCCTAAATTAGCTCACCGGAACTCAGCTCAGCTCAAACTGACCCTACCCCTACGGACTTACAAGTCTTACATTAGAAAAAAAAGAAGAAAGAGCATTAAATTTCGAGATAACCTATAAAGATGCCAAGCATGGTGCAGAGATTGTGTGCTTCTTCATATGGAGTTCGGGTCCCACTGGGCTTCAGGTATTTAGGAATCTGGTCAAGATTATGATTGGAGGCTATGTTTTGTTCCACATCGGCACATCCTGAATCTATAATTTTGGTCTGAATTAGATGCTGGTTTTGTATTTAACACTCTTTTGATCCAGGATAGATCCCACTTCCACACAGCAATACAGCATGGACGTAATGTACTTAGATTTAAGAATTTTCAATTTAACATGTACTGCATGATGGCTCATTCTCTGTTTTATATAAATGACTATAACTGGCTTCAAGAAGTGTAGAATTTGTAACAGAATTCTGTCCTTGACTTAATCGTAGAACATATAATAATTAATATGTCAGAAAGTTTTTGTCCTGGCCTCCATTGAAAGAAGAAACATAAAGACTACCACCCTAAGTTTAGTTCCTTTCGCTTATTTCATCCAAATATTTTTTGAGAACAACTCGATGCATTGTGAATCAATGGCAAAGCCACTATCATCAGACAAAAGGCCTGCTTCTATGAGATAAAACAAGTGAGTAGAATACTAGGTGGTTCTAATTACTGCATGAAGCTGAAGACTGTATAAGTACCTCCATCAAAAGCCTTATTATAGAAGTATTTGGCCTTCAAACGGGCTGCAAGTATAGCTTGGTATTTGTTTATCTTCTGTTCATGCTCTTGGATTTCTACTTCTCTGCACATGATAATGCAATACAAAAAACTTACTGTCAAGAGTCGATGATTTCTTACAGTGACAACAAGCAACTGTGCTCTGTCGAGTGTCAAGTATGAGCCTATGAGGGCTAAAATGTTCTGATTGGAAAGGTTTGAGTTTCTCAACAGGTAACTTAAAATATTTTACCATGAAGAAAGGAATGTACATCATATATAGGTGGTGAGCTTAGGTTGAGATTGTTAGTAGCTATGAAATAAACAAAGCGCATGAGAGTAGGAAACATAACTAAATATTTCTTCATTTCTTAAGCTTTTTTACTTTTCATTGTTTTTACTTATTATTCTAGCTCAGGTGATATGCCACTTCGAAACATAACTAAAGTGATATATGTTAGTGAATTAAAATGAAGTCTGTCACTGTAGCACACGTTGCAAGTTGCAACCTACAGAGCGATATCTGCGAACGAAGATGCAATTTACTTTTACTCCTTCAATTTTCATAAAGTAGAATGCAATTCCACAACTCTACTTTTGCTAATTTTAGTTTCAAAGTAGTAGATCTGTTGAATTCCAGCCTTCTATCACTCCTATTGGAAAAAATCTGCACCAACCTTTATTGACAGTAAAACAATTCACTGTGTAACTTCCATAGTCAAAATTGTACAAATCCCAAGCATGGGATTCTGGTAGATAAGGTGATCATGACACCTAAACTCTACAAGATAAAATAGATGACATTACAGATGTGAAGGGCCAAAATCAAACAAAAAAAGAGTGTATAGGCACGAAATCTAACTTTTTGTGGCATTCACTAGAGGACAAATGTTATCATTTTTTTATTTTGGAAAACCCCAATGCTGGTGAGGAGCCAGCATATTTAGAGAATATATCAGACAAATGATATCCTTGAGTCTTTGAGACAGTTTTTTGAAAAGGAAAAAAACCTGCTTTCCCTCCTTGTTTCTCACTAGTTGCAGACAAGTATTGACGATAGGATCCTATAGAATATTATATTTTCTCAACATACTCTCACACTGTCACACATGAGGTGATACTCGCCTGTGCAAGCCTCAAAAGTGATGAGGTACTCCTGCGTCCTTATGTGCACAAGGGACACTACACATTGCTACCAGTGTACCGGTAGCAGGCAAACAGCCTCACCTCATCGATGCTCATATCGGCCATGTACCACAGCTGACAGCAGTACAAAAAGGTTAGCGACTACACAACAGTGCGTTTACAGTTTCTACTTCATGTAATCCGGTAAACCGTTAGTGAAGCAGCGTTCGTATCGGCAATTACGCAAACACAGAGCATGCATTGCGGAAACAGAAAGCAGAAAAATGAGACGGGGAGATCGCAATTACGAGTCACCGTGCCGCGGCAACTGGGGCTTGGCCTCCTCCTCCTGCTCCTGCAGGACGGCCGCGGCGGCACCGTCTCCTCCCTCCTGCGCGAGCTTAACACGAGCTCAGTGGACTGCACAAGCGGCGGGCAGAGCTGAAGAGAGAGAGAGAGAGAGATGGGAAGACGGGGGAACCTTGACCGGGTGCTGCTCCGACGTCGGGGCGGAAGCGGAGGCGGGGGTGGCGGCAGCAGCTGCCGCTGCTGCTTCCGGCGGCGGCGCGGGGGAAGCGCCGGCGGTGGGCGGCCACGGGGAGGAGGACATCGGCGGCTGCGGCGGTGTGGGAGCCGGGCGGCCGACGTTGAGAGTAATTTGCAAGTGTATTTTTGGTGAATCGGTAGACTGGAGAGTGCGAGGGACGGAGGGGTGCCTGCCGGTTTTATTTTGGGCGCACATGCTGGAGTGCCAACTGAAACTGGATTTTGATCGTAAATTGGGTTTGGTACATGTTACAAAGTTTACTCAAATTTGCAGCTGTGAAACTGTCATGTAGGAGAACGATTATATGCCCTAAAGTGTTTTCGTTTAAACTTGTGAAAACATTCCTATAAAATCATCATGTTTGTTGGAAAATTTATGGGTAAAAGGATATTTTCATTAGGAGTTTGGGACTAGGTTTGGCAGTGCTCCATATGGTTTATAAGTCATGGATTCTGATTTTTTTACATTGCAGCAGCTAAAAATACACTGTCGTGACTGTTAGTTTTTTCTAACTAATTAAATTAAAAAAATAAAAAATATTATATCATCATAGACAATAGAAGGAATAAAAAGGAAAAAGAAGAAGGCAAAAAAAGGCCCAAAAGCAAAAAAAAGAGATAAAATTAAGAAGTCAGAAGCTAAAACTGTTTAGAGTAAGGCCTAAATGTTGTTGACAATAGACTTTTAGAAGTTTTATTTTTATGGGTAAAATAATATTTTCATTGGGAGTTTGGGACTAGGTTTAAATGTGGTTGACAGTAGACTTTCAGACGTTTTACGAGAATAGTGAAGATGGTGTCACTGAAAATAGTCAATGCAAGTGGTAAGATAATATCAAGGATGTGGATTATAAGGAGTTATCCTTAGATGGGATATCAAGGGGCTATTGCCTCCAATCTTAGTATAGATGATGACGAAGTCAAATAATTTTTTCTTTTTTCCTAGTTGAATAGACACATGAAAACAAAATTCATTTTCATGATTTTCGTAAAGTAATAAGCACAGTTGGGACCGGAAAAATTGACCAGTAAGTAGACAGCCTAAATTTCCCTTTAATTCGATTCAGCGCTTAGAAGCAGAGTCTTTCTTTTTTTACTTTCTTCAGCGTAATAACTCTATCATGGTATCACCCTATGTGGTAAAATATTTATGGTTTTCTTGGAATGTAAGTATTTACTAGAAATTTACGCAATTCTCATATGACTGCTGTTTTGGAAATTTTATGCTATGTTCCATATAAATTCTACTAATTTTGTTTACTAATTCCTATGAAATTCTTGATTGTAACCCAAAATGCACGGTCCAGATCGAGCTCGACCGATGAAACGGCGGATCTCGCCATCTCCTGCCTGCCCACCCCACATTTCCGCACCATTGGTGTCCCACTGCTCGACTGCTCTCCTAGCCGTTCGATGGAGAATCAAGGGCTGCAGCCACACCCATCCGTACATTTGCAAAACAATCCCGAAAACTTTTTGTACGGATAACCCATTTTTTATTCGAAAATACAGAAATATACCCGCGACAAAAAAGTTTACACAAATAGGCTCGATTGGGCGACTAGAGCTTGTCGCCCAACGAAAAAGCGACTTATAAAGAATCTGGTAACCGTTGGGCGATTAAATGAAATCGTCTCCCCGTTAAGCGATTAAATTTAATCGCCCCCCGTTGGGCGACATAAAGAGGGTCGCCCAACGGGGGGGGCGACTGCATGTGAATACAGCCCGACGGCCAAGTCCTCTTTTCTTCCCCACGCATACTCGCCAATCTACCTCTAGGCGACTGCAGGGTGATCCCGTCTTTCGGTTTTGTGAATTTTGTAATTTGAAACTCGTAAAAAATGTGGTATAGTCACATATACTGTTAAGTCACACAAGAACTGGTATTTAATATTTGTCACATTACTTGATATAGAAATAATTTTCTATACGAAAAGAAGAGATAATAGCATTGTTTGAATTTAAATGAACTTTATAATATAACGCAGTAACATGCCGCGCATTTATCCATTACATGCATGACATACACCCCTCACTCCCCACCCTAAGGTGCTCCGTCACCGCGCCCGCGTCCTGCCATACGGCCCCGCTTGGCCGTCCTCTGGTGCAACGGATTACGAGGCGGGTAACGAGGGTCCGAAAAAGTAAAACGATCAGGTGGGTTTCGCACCCGCGGCTGCGCCGGTGGAGTCAGCTGCACCTCTGGCTGTGTGGCCTCCGGTGCACCGGGGAGGCCACTGCCGGAGAGAACCTCCAGTGCTGCGTCGGAGGACGGCCCAGGCCAGTCCGCAAAAAACTGGTCCACCTCGATGTGGCTCGGGGAGAAGCGTCCCTGCTGCTGGTAAGGACCTGCAATAGTAATATCGTTAATTCGTTGCATGTCGTCTTAGGATAAAAACAAGATCGAACGATGCGTACCCGTACATGGCGCCATGAAATCATCTGTGTGGAAGTCGGGGATGTACGTAGGAGGTGTATGAGGCCGTGACCAAGCAGAACTCCCTGGCTGCTCCGGGGGAGGTGGACGTGTCCACGTACTACCTCCGGAGTAGTGCCACGCTGGTCGGGGTGGCACTGGTGGTCGGGGTGGCACTGGTGGTCGGGGTGCACTGGGCGTAGGTGTGGAGACCACCGGTAGCCTTGTGCAGGACAGTAGGCTGACGATACGTCTACACCCGGCCTCCATCCGTCGCGCAAAGCTGACGGCCTCCTCGCGAGTCAACTCCCCACCTGTGCCCCACCTCTGCACTAGTGCGGAGGACTCCGACCACATCGCGACACCGACGTCAGCCTGGACAAAAAGACATAGAATGGTCCATCATCGAAATGATATTGCCATTTGAGAATTTTTGAAATTACAAGTTACGTACCGCGATGTGAGCGTCGCGTGTGAAGTGCGCGGGGTACGCGTCTGTCGGTGCGGCGACGTGTGGGGCAGGTGGGTCAACGACATGTACCAGCCTGGTACGAGTCCGCCCCTGGTACCAGATGAGGTACTCCGCGTAGTCGGCTATGTCGTATGACCGGTCCTCCTCCACGCGGTCATCCAGCGCACCCTCCCACTGCGCAATCCAGGGCTGCATCCTCCTGGACCAGTCCGTGCCTTTTTTGACGCCCTTCGTGTTGTGCCTGTTTATGGAACCATTACGTAATGTAAATACTTGCGATCACAATAGTAAGTACGTACAAAAATATCAGAAGCGATCACTCACGCGTGCACGCGCGGCGGAATCGGCGGCCCAACTGGTACAGGAAGTGCCTGCCGCAGCCCAAACTGCCGCATGACTCGCTGCGGTGCGTAGTCCTCCACGTAGATGTCGTACACGAGCTTCCGGCGGGTTAGCCAGAAAGCCTGGTCACGATAGCACAGTGCAGACAGCCCGTCAAGAGCACGGGCCTGCATTGCCTCCTCTGCGTAAGGCTCCCAGCGCACGTCGGAGTCTACGAGGCGGTCCAACTGCTCCACGAAGGGGTGGTACGCCCGCGTGACCTGCACGTGCGCGACCGGAAGGCCAAGGAGTAGGGACACGTCCTGTAGGGTCGGCGCCATCTCCCCGACTGGTAGGTGGAAAGTGTGCGTCTCGGGCCGCCAACGGTCCACCAAAGCCGTCAGCAGGGAACGGTCGAACGGGAAGCGTCGTGATCGCTCCACGCCCGCCTCGTCCCCCTCCCCAGCCAAGGCACCTCCGTCCTCATCCGTGGCCTGCACCATCCGGGCAAGAGGGAGAAGTCCGGCATCCCGCAGCCTGCAAATAAAGTGAAGTCAGCATGAAATGTTCTTATGGTAATACTAAAACGTTGGCGTAGTGCAAACCTGGCAGTCCAACGGGGGTCGAGTCCCCAGGCCACACGAGGTGTGCATGTCCGAACCACTCCCAGCTCAGTCGACTCGTCTGTGCTCCCCGGTGGCGGCGCACGACGGGAAGCGCGGTGCACGCGGTCCAAGTGCTCGTCCAACAGCGGGTACCGCAAGTCACCCGTCATAACTGCAAAATTATCTAAATATAAATTTGTACACTACATTTTCTACAATAATACATGAAAAATAGTATACAAAATTTCGACACAACAATTTTCTACATTTAAATTTTCTTCATTTAAATTTTGTAAATTGCATCTACATTTGTACATTGAATGATCTACAATAAATTTCTAAAGTAAATTTTCCACAATAATGCATTACAAATATTATACAAAAAACTATATTTTTCTACATTTTAATTTGTACATCTAAATTTGTAAACTGCATCTACATTTCTAAATTTAATGTTCTAAACTAAATTTTCTAAACTAAATATCTAAACTAAATATCTAAGCTAATTTTCTAAACTAAATTTTCTAAACTAAATATCTCAACTAAATATCTAAACTAAATTTGTAAACTAAATATCTACACTAGATTTTCTAAACTAAATTTATCTAAACAAATTTTCTAAAATAAAATTTCTAAAATTAGGAAAATACCTGCAAATCCCGCGGCTTCTTCTCCTCTCTCTCTCTCTCTCCTTCTCTTCTTCCCTCTCCTCCCCCTCTCCTTCTCTTCTTCCCCTCTCCTCCTCCTCTTCCTTCCTCTCTTCTGCTTCTCTCTTCCTCGCGCGGCCGAGAGTAGATTGGCGAGCAGGCGTGGGGAAGAAAAGAGGGCTTGGCCGTCGGGCTGTATTCACATGCAGTCGCCCCCCCCCCTCCGTTGGGGGACTCTCTTTATGTCGCCGAACGGGGGGGCGATTCAATTTAATCGCTTAACGGGGAGGCGATTGCATTTAATCGCCCAACGGTTACCAGATTCTTTATAAGTCGCTTTTTGGTTGGGCGACAATCTCTAGTCGCCCAATGGTTGGGCGACAATCTCTAGTCGCCCAATGGTTGGGCGACTCGAGCCTATTTGTGTAAAAAATTTTGTCGCGGGTATATTTCTGTATTTTCGAATAAAAAATGGGTTATCCGTACAAAAAATTCCTCAACCATAGAACTCTCTCGCATCCGACCGCCGAGGCCGCGCCGCCGCCTCCTCCTCGCCGCGAGCCGCCTCCTCTTCCTCCCGAAACCCTCTACTCCGCCTCATCACAAACGCCGCCGGCTTCACTTTGAAACCTCCTGCCCCCTCCCTCCTCCGGCCGTCCGCCTCCACCTCTCGGTTGCGCAGTATCCACCTGCTCCATTCCCCACGCTTCACCCTCCCCACCTCGATCTGTGCAGTGTGGCGGTCAATCCTTACCAAAGAGTTATCGTCCCGCCCGCCGCCGCCGCCACGGCCCTCTCGCCGAGAAGCGCTTAGGAGTCTGTCACCTCCTGCGATGCAGAGGCTACTGTAAGTGAACTAACTATGGAATGATTCGCGAGGGTTTGGGTGTCCCTGTGATCTCACATTTCTTCTCGTTGTTGTTGCTATGTCATGTACCATTCAGATCGAGAGCTGCTCGCCGGTGCGCCAACTCCTCCGCGGCGTTCAAGACACCTCACATAGTACTGCAGAGTTTCTACCCTATATTGTTCGCGTGTTGTTGTGTGCCTGTATCTTGGATCTTAACGTCGCGGAAGTTTTGCAGGCGCATGCGAATGCGATTAGTGGAGTTACGGTACATGCAGGGACTGAGCTATTGGATTTAGAAATAAAGAGAGCCCAACAATCTATGTAACGTAATTACATTTGATAAAGGGATCAACTAGCACTAACAACAACAAAATTCTTTAAAATATAAAGATTTATAGTGCAAATTTATCCAACCATAAGGGAGCCTAGCCCCTGCCAGCACCCCCTCCCTACACCCCTGGTACGTGTCATTTTACCTTTTTTGCTTGTTCTTGCTAATTTTTCTTATGTAATGCTGTAACGATTGTTTCTAGGCTAGTGGCCCATCCCCATGTTTGCAATTTGTTTCGCTGTGTTGGTATGTGTTATGTGTCGGTATCCATTATGAAGCAAGCAAAGATGAATAAATAAGTCCCTAAAATTCAGTTGTGGTTATTCCTTTGAAAATATTTTAGATCTATTCCTCCATCAATCGATGCCCTCTTCATCTAGCGTCATTCTACTTCAAATTGTCGCCATCTGACCTCTCTTCGACAGATGATTACCCCTTTGTTGTGCTAGTTCATGCGCTGGAATTATTGTTCATACACGCGAATAGTACCCGCGCATGGTCTGACTAGATTAGTTAGAATAGAGATAAGAATACTTAGTTTTCTTATTAGATGAGTTTACCACCTTATAGATATATTCCATCTATTAGAGATAGGTTTTCTTAGAGATACAAATTATTTTTTAGAGATCAAGTCAAGTTATCCTATAAAAGAGACAGCATGTATCCATTATCATCAAGCAATGAATAATAAAAATGTATTCGCAAGTCTCTGATTCCTAACTCTGGCCTCTCCCCTAGACAGGCTACTTTAGATCTATTCCTCCTCCAATCAGTGCCCTCCTTTACCTAGTGTCGTTCTATCTCAAGTCGTCATCATTTGACCTCTCTCTCTGACGGATGTTTACCGTGATGAACTAAGATTCATGACAATTGATATCAAAGCAGTCGATCCCTTCTCACGACTTCTACTTACCATGAAGTGCACCACTATTGTTCCACGTTGGCTACCCTCATTGTCGGCAACTTTCTCGACATCGAGCAACGCTAAGGCCTTCGCGCCTTCACCATCAATCATCATCGACACACTGTTGATCTCCCACACGAGGCATCACAATTACTCTCCAGGTTGGGTCTAACAAGGGCTGCAACCATGGCCGCCACCACAGCTTGAGCATGAGCTGTTGCTGAAGGGGGGAGAAGCTATCACGTGTTGAAATTACTGTTCACGTGCATTGTTCATGCGCGTGAACAACACCCGCGGTGCTATAGCCGTGCATGATAGGATTAGATTAGTTAGGATAGAGATAAGAATAGTTAGTTTTCTTATTAGATGGATTTACCACCTTATAGATATATTTCATCTATTAGAGATAGGTTTTCTTAGAGATACAGATTATTGTTTTAGAGATCAAGTCATCCTATAAAAGAGACAACACGTATCCATTATCATCAAGCAATGAATGATAAAAGTATTCCTAAGTCCCCGATTCCTAGCTCTGGCCTCTTCCCTAGACAAGCTACTCTAAATCTATTTCTCTCCCAATCGGTGCCCTCTTTTACCTAGCGTCGTTCTACCTCAAGTTGTCATCGTCCGACCTCTCTCTCTCTCTCTCTCTCTCTCTCTGATGGATGTTTACCGTGATGAACTAAGGTTCATCACAATATGAATACTAAACTGGAAACAATGCGAAAATCTAATCAGATTTGTGCTATTGCGGGGCAGTAGACGGTTTATTTTTGTGACACCTTGCAGTTCCCTACTTAATGTATGGGTATTGCCTTGTCTCACTGCTTGTTGCTGGATGCTGGTGGACAGCCTGTTGCTATATGAAGGGCATGTGTTTTTCCTACCGACTCTCCCCTATTGGCGTCGATTATAGCTAACATTCATGACAGTGGTCACGAAGGCATTCGAAAGACGCTGCATCAGCTACGATATACATTTTATCACCCTCGTGCTAATGCCATCGTACGTGAATTTATCAAGGGATGTGCTATTTGTCAATGAAACAAAACCGAGCATCTGCATCCAATTGGTTATTTGCAACCTTTGGAAGTTCCTAGTGTCATTTGGCAAGATATCTCTATGGATTTTATTGAAGGTCTTCTGAAAGTGGGCGGTAAATCAATCATCTTGTTCGTGGTGGATCGTTTCTCTAAATATGCTCATTTTATTGCTTTGGGACATCCCTATACTGCTAGCTCGGTTGCTCGTATGTTTTTCATGACATCGTTCGTCTGCACGACATTCCATCTTCCATTGTCAGTGATCGTGACCCGGTATTCACTATCAACTTTTGGTCTAACTTGTTTCGCTTGGCGGGTGTCAAATGGCAATTGAGCTCAGTGTTTCATCCTCAAAGTGACGGGCAAACGGAGGTAGTCAATCGTATCATTGTGATGTACCTAATGTACCTTCGTTGTGTTTCTTGTGATCGACTTGTGAATTGGCTGCAATGGCTTCTATGGATAGAATATTGCTATAATTCATCGTTTCAGACAGCCTTAAAGACTACTCCTTTTTGAGTAGTGTATGGCCGAGATCCCCCAACTCTTATGTCTTATGAGCCAGGCTCGACGTGTGTGGCGGTCGTTGATCGTCAGTTTAAGGATAGGGATGAATTTTTGGAGGAAATTCGAGAACGTTTGTTGATGGCTCAAGCTTACATGAAGCAGCGCCATGATCAGACTCATCGGTGTGTGACTTTTGATGTTGGAGATTGGTTATGGTTGCGTCTTCACCATCGCACAGCTACGGCCATCAAGAATGGGTCCTCGTCCAAGTTATCTCCTCGGTATTATGGCCCTTTTCAGGTGGTTGATCGCATTGGAACTATTGCTTATCGTCTCCGGCTTCTAGCACGTGCACGAATTCACAATGTGTTTCATGTGGCTCTTCTTAAAAAATTTGATGGTTCCCCACCCTCTGAGCCGGTTGCACATCCTGATTTTGTGCATGGCTGTGTGGTTCCCTCACCCGGTAGTATCGTTCGCACATGTCTTAACCGAAGAGTTTGGGAATTGTTAGTTCAATAGTTAGGTTGTTCTCCTGCTAAGGCTACTTGGGAACGTTTGGATACCTTCAAAGAATGATACCTAACACTCTAGCTCGAGGACGAGCTATTTCGTAAGGAGGGGGAAATGTTATAGACGCATTTGCGGGCAAAACTTATCACCGGCGTCCTCTGTAGCAACAAGACCCTTCATCGGCACTGGCAGGACTTGCTATAAATACTGGATGAGCTACAGTCAACAGCGGCGTCCTCTGTAGCAACAAGACCCTTCATCGGCACCGGCAGGACTTGCTATAAATACTGGATGAGCTACAGTCAACAGCAGCGGTAGCAATGCAGTTGACGGCAAAGAAGACAGCGATACATTAGGACAGCAAGAAGAAGGCAAGGAATAGCTATTTGGAAAGATTGTTGTATAATTAGACAGAATAACTCTTAGTAATAGTTATTAAGTTTCATGCACCAGCCAGTTCACCCAAAAGCTTAAGCTGGTGAGGAAAGATGGGCAATTCATTTATACTTCAACACTCCCTCACGTGTAGGCTCCCTTAGGCCTAATACGTGGAATAGAAGTAGACTGCAATTAATTTTTTAATTACATCAGCCATGTCTTGAACTCGGGACCTCTTGGGTCTGATACCATATTGAGTTTCATGCACCAGCCAGTTCACCCACAAACTTAAGCTGATGAGGAAAGATGGGCAATTCACTTATACTTCAACACTCCCCCTCACGTGTAGGCTCCCTTAGGCCTAATACGTGGAATAGAAGTGGACTGCAATTAATTTTTTTAATTGTGTCAGTCAGGTCTTGAACTCGGGACCTTTTGGTTTTGATACCATATTGAGTTTCATGCACCAGCCAGTTCACCCACAACTGGGATAATCAGGAGTCTTGCTATAGAGACGTTCAACTGGGATCCCACCCTGAAGAGCAGCAGAGGATTGCATATTGATCAGAAAAGTGGTAGTAGAAACATCCTCAACCCAAAAGTGTGGTGGAACAGCAGAAGCAAGTATGAGAGCACAAGCTGTCTCAAAAAGATGACGATGTTTTCGTTTAGCTACCCTATTCTAGGCATGAGCACCGGGACAAGAAAATTGAGAGAGGGTGCCTCGCTCAACAAGAAAACCATGAAGAACTCCCGACAAGTACTCCCTAGCGGAATCAGCATGGAAAACACGAATAGGAGAGTCAAATGGAGTACAAACCATGGTGGCAAAAGTCTTGTAGATGGATAGAACCTCACTACGAGATGACATAAAGTATATCCATGTATGCCGAGAAAAATCATCAATAAAAATTATATAATATTGATGACCTCCTTTTGAAACGAAAGGAGCTGCCCCCTATACATCAGAATGAACAAGATCAAAAGGACGTTGAGATATTGACTCATTGGAAGGATATGGGAGTTGAAGTTATTTGCCAAGCTTACAACTCTGATAATTTAGAGAAGTATCACCAGACATAGACCCTAAAAGACCACGACGAAGTAATAAAGACATATGCGACCCACAAAGATGTCATAAACAATGATGCCACTGAGCAAAAGACGCGATGGAGGATGCAGCAGATGCGGAGGCGACAAGACTAATAGGGGCAACAGAAGGAAAATGAAGCTAGTCAAGCTCCTAGAGTCGTCATGAGTCATAGCAGCGTGGGCCAATACCAACCAAAGTTCTCGTGCGACGATTCTGAACACAATAAGAATCATAATCTAGAATAACACGACAACCATGATCAGTGAGCTGACCAGCAGATATGAGCTGTATGGTTAGTTTTGGAACATGAGAAACAACAAGAACATGAACGGATGAATTTGAAAGAGTGTCTCGTCCTACAACAGAAAAAGAGGTATTGTTTGCTGTTTGAATAGTGATAGGAGCAGCTAAAGAACTAATGGAAGTGAGAATGGTGGAATCAGATGTCATATGAAAGGAAGCACTAGAATCAAGAATCCAAGATGATATACCTGAGAAAGGAGAAGTAGAAGGCGGTCTATCATCGAAAGACTGAGCAGCAGAACCAGCAAAACCGGACGGTGTAGAGGTAACCCTGCGATGCAACAGTGTGAGAAACTCCTAAGTGTCAGAGGCACTAGGACTCCACTGAGAGGAGGAACCTCTAGTGCCCCTCACAGAATGGGCCACCACGATGAAAATCTTTCTTCCTGTAACAGAACTGCTCAACATGCCCATCCTTATTGCAATAGGTGTAGTGGAGTCCTCTACCAATAGCAGTTTTCATTGGTGGAGGCACAACTGGTGAAGGAGTAACTGGAGGCGCAGCAGGTGTAGAAGCTGGAGGAGCTGCCAAAACTGAAGAAAACGACAATGACGACAGCAGACACATACCATGAAGGTGAATCTACTCAATACGAACGCTGCAAGAGCCTCCAACAGAGTCACATATGGGTGACGAGCCAGCAACTGAGCATGAGTCTGCTCAAACTCAGACCAAAGACATGTTAAGAAGTCATAGATGCGACAAAGCTCCAGATGAGTCTGCTAACGCTGATAACACTGACAAGTGTGGCAAACATCTAGTCCTAAAGAGTCAATCTGAAGTCATACCATAGACAGTTGAGCATAGAGCTCATCCATAATAGCATCTCCCTACTGCAACGACTGTTCCTGACGCACAACAGTAAGGTGCAAGGAATTACCAGATGGCTCGTAGCGGTTGCGCAGATGCGCCTACATCGCCTATGCAGAAGCCAAGCCAATCACATCACCAGTGAGATGCACATCCATGCTAGCAACTAGAATAACAGAAGCACGAGTATCCTCATCGGTCCATATCTTGTAGGCAGCATACTGAGTCTGAATATTCTCCATAGCATCCTCAAATGCCTCGGATGCCTTTGTACGGGTGTATTTAAAAGCATCTTTCGAGAGTACAGGCTCAGTAGATGGAGCAAGGCGAGGCAGACAATGCAACTCACTAGTAAGAAACTCCCAAAGACGTTGACATACATGTGGAGGTACATGTGCTGAAACCAGTCCAGATAATTGAGATCATCGAAGATCACCGGGTAGTGAGGAGCAAAAACAGTGCCTGAAGAAGACGACATTTTTCCCTTTTTTTTGTTTCTTTTCTTTTTTTTACCGAAATTACTTAATACAACCAAACCGACTTAATACGACTGAACCGACCAGCCGGTGCCGAAGGAATCAGACGCGCTTCACGCCTGCACACCTCACAACAAAGGAAAAGTGCACGGTAGTGGCTTACTGATGACGACGGCTCATCGGTGCAGATCGGAGGGCGGCAGCTCACTGGTGACGACGTCTCGCCGGTGCAGATTGGTGGACGAGCAGCGGCTAATCGGCTCGTCAGTGCAGATCGACAGACGGGCAGATCGGGGGAAAGTTGACCTCCTGGTCACGGCAACGGCGGCAGAAGACCTCCCGATCGGTAAGTCGACCTCCTGGGCGACGGCAACGGATCGACCTCCTGATCGGCAGCGGCGGCTAGAAGAGTGGAAAAACGGCGATGATCTCGGGCAACGTTTGCGTCAGCAGTCGGCCGAGGATCACTAGAGTAGAGGTAGGCATCGGTCGGCAGGTCAGATGAGCGACAACGGTGAAGAGGATCCAGGCGTCAGAGAAAGACACAGAGGATTCGGATGGCAGTGGCAGCTCGAGAGACGAACTAGTGACGAAACCCTACGTATTGCTCTGACACCATGTCATAAATAGGGTTTGTATTCATTATGAGGCCAATGGACCACTATATATATACAATAGAAAAAATACATCGATATAATACAAATCTAACAGGTTCCACCATATCTTGGTCACCCGAGGAGAGTCTCTGGGCAAAGGGGCTGGCATCGTCTTACGATGCTAACAAGAGACCACATATGTTGTTAAGTTTGTGCATGAACATCGTTGATTTTAACCAGTTCCTTTGAAGGGATCTGTCTGCTGGGCTGTTTTTTTTTCTTCTCGAATATGCAGGAGAGCTGCGTATCTTTGCATTAAAGAGAGAAAAGAATCGGCCCCTTACAATCACTACCACCTCATTCCGGGCCGGTCCATGAGGGGTTGTTTAACAAAAGTTGAATAAAAAAAATATGAAACACACACTGCAAGTGAGGCCTGACCGAAAAAGAATAAACTAGTCTAGACTAGCTCATCGCCTTGACCTAGATCCAGCGTGAGCAGACCTCGCGCACCCGCCATGCGCCATAGCTGATGCTCGACTCTAAATTCCCGGATAAGTTTGTTGATGCATGGCTGAGTTCCCTCAAAAACACATGAATTGCGATGCTTCCAAACTAGTCTGCTGGGCTGTTGCACGGTTTCAAAACGCTCCTGAGGCCAATAGCTTGGTAATGCCATTCTTCACATCAATTGATGAGCTAGCAGCTCGCTTGCAATTCTCCCAGCTCTTAACTGGTGTTGGTAATGGCAATTGTCAGGAGCATCAGCTGCACTAAATTTGTAAGAAAACATTGAACTGCATAGCAGCAGCAGGTTGTTCTAAGATTTGGTGACAGAAGACTACGAGGTGTTTCTACTTACAAGAGCTGAGAGCTGCCTTCTTATATCTTAAACGCTTGTGCTTGTTCATTCTGGAGGACATTCTAACCTGTGAGTTTTGATACATGTCGTAAAACTGAGCCTAACGAAGGTAGTTTTGATACATGTTGTCATAAACAATTTATCTCACACCGGCCTTTGTACAGTCAGCGATGTTGTATCATGTACTTGAAGAACTTCGCCACAAGTAATTGTCTCATGAGTTATGGCAGCAATTTTGATCACATCTGTAGGCTGCTCTAACAAACCAAGGGGATAGATTATTGCACAGACGACTGAAATTTTTTTATCTTTCAGTCACCTAAAGTTGCACTTTGAATCACCTAAACTTGCACATATTTTTTTTGGAGAGGGGCTGCAATTTTAGTTGATTGAGAGTGCAATTTCTGGTCACCTGAAGTTGCACTCTGAATCACCTAAAGTTACAGCTGTTTTTTTAGGGGGGCTGCAATTTTAGTTCATTGAAAGTGCAATTTCAGGTGACTGAAACATAAAAAAATTTCAGTCACCTGTGCAATAGCAAAACTGCAAACCAAGAGCCTTACATCATTCCATGTACTATTACCGTCATAGATCATCGTTTACAGTATGCTCTCCAATAAAAGGGTTACTTTTTTTTCACTTCTGTTTTGACTTTTGTGGTGTTGCGCATAAGGCTGTCCTGCTCCTAAACAGATGTTATTTGATTAACTGTGCTCTTGCCAGTGTAATTTGACTAATTTGTATTTCTCTAGGAGATGAGTACTCTTTGGGAGTGTTCTTTTGGACTACGGCTGATGGCCTTTGTTTGCGTTTTTCGACACAGCAACGGACAACGGAGATGGGATATAGATAGCGCACAGTTTTGGGCTTGGAAAACCATTTAGAGAATCTCCTTGAAGAGGCTGTCCTGTTTCGGCATTTGGCTTTTTTATTTTTGGAGAAACCAAAAACCAAAAAAATAGGACCTTGGTGACGAGTTGGCCTATTTGGAACTTGGAAGTTTACATAAATTCTATACAAGATATCTACTTCCTTCTATATTTCTGTATTTTAGTTCTGTTTGAAATATGGAAAATTTTCCTAATTTCTATCGGAATTATATTGTTTTTCTTGAAATTCTAGCAAATTTATATTAAATTCATGAGTCTCGAATGGGGCCTTTAAGTTTTAGGCCCTGCTTCAAAAGGCTTCAGCTTCTAGTTTATTTTGACTTTCGGTTTATTTAAGTCAGAAGTCACTTGAAACGTATTGACTTCTAATTTTGATTTTTTAGTCTTTTTCCTTCTCTTTTTCTTTATTACTTTTGCATTTGTTTGTAACGATATAATGGGTTATATATATAAGCTAACAGTATTATAGTATAATTTTATTTATAAATTAAAAATCATAGTTAAAAACTTAAACTAGGATCTAGCAGCGGAGCCTAACCCAGCGGCCAGTGTCTGGTGACTAGCCTATGGTTCTGGGAGGGGACTCCTCTGGGGTCTGACCCCATTGAGAGGAAATGGGGACACCCTCGGATGGCCTCTACGTGTTCCCTCCCCCACGAATCTCCGCGCGAGCGTCTCCGCCGTTTCTTTTCTCCACGCGAGCGCCTCTTCCTCATCCTTGACCGCGTCACCGCCGCCGACCTGCGCACCATCAACTCCTTTGCGCTCGCCTCCCGCGCCTGCCACGCTGCCGAGTCGCGCCACCGCCGCATCCTCCGCCCGTTTCGTGCCACCTCCGCAGCAGCCGCGTCCCTGAGGTCGACCCCATTGGACAGGTCGAACTCGGCGAGGTTGGGGCATGCAACGAATCCCCGGGAGCGGGAGAGGTCCACAGCGGCGGCGACGCCGTCTGAGGAGAGGGCGGCTGTCAGCCGCCCTTGCGAATCTCTCAATTTTCTAGCTCTCGCGTCAAATGGAGTGCATACACAGAAGTTGAGAGATTAGCAAGGGCGGCTGACAGCGGCGAGGGTGGTGTTGGCGACGCGGGGGAAGAGGGAAAGATCGAGGCGGGAGGCAGAGTAGTCTCGGGCGAGCGCGGCGCGAAACGGGCGGAGGATGCGGCGGTGGCGCGACTCGGCGGCGTGGCAGGCGCGGGAGCGAGCGCGAAGGAGTTGATGGCGCACGGGTCGGCGGCGGCGACACGGTTGAGGGTGAGGAAGAGGCGCTCACGCCGTCACGTGGAGAAAAGAAACGAAAGATGCTCGTGCGGAGATTCATGCGGAGAAAACACGTAGAGGCCATCTGACGGTGTCTCTATTTCCTCTCAATAGGTCAGATCGCAGAGGAGTCCCCTCCGTGGTTCTGTGTGATTATTGGATCATGGTTCACAAATGACACATGTCGCCCAGGTGGTCGGCTCGCCGCCTCCCCTCCCGCCCTCGCCGCGCCGCGTTGTCGCACCGCTTCTCTCTCTCTCTCTCTGCCCCCATGATATAGGCACGAGCTTCCCCGAGAAGCGCGCAGCGCATACGACGAGGCGAGTGGTCGGGAGCCGGGAGGGAAGAAGAGGATGATGGCGCTGGGTGTGGTGTTCCACGGCGCGCAGCTGATGCTGGATCTGGCGGTGGCCGGGCTGTCGCTGGTGGTCGCGCTCGGCCTCTTCGCCGTCGTCACCACCGTGCTCTGCTCCGCCGCCTTCCTCCACCACTCCAAGCCCATCGCGTCCTAGCCACGAACTGCCGACCACCACCACCACCACAAGTCCACAACCCCTCGGTACATGCCTAATCACACGCGAATTTTCTCGTTGTATTTCAATCCATTTCATGGGCTGCAGGGGTGATGAGGAATACTGGATTGGTGGGCGTTGGAATCCGTTTGTCTTGACGCTATCCTTGCTTAATTTTGGGTGGAATTGACCAATGTGCTCGCGCCTTATGTTCCTGACCTAGATATGGGTATCAGGTATGGATGGTGTTTTGGAGAAGTAGGTATGCGTGGAGGAACTTGGCAGCCATGGAATCATCCATGGATTTTTGAACACGATTCCCGTACTGTGTTGCATTGCATTACAAGCTTCTTCATCTCCCCTGTCAACCTAACATTGAGCAATTACTACTACCAAATGTGCCATGTGGAGTACTTTTACCTAAGGATGCATTTTCGGAATAATCTCACAAATTAAAGTAGTAGGTTGGTTCCCCTCGTTGTCTTGGCCTCCTTGTGATTGATTACTTGGTAAAGCGTTCCAAGCTGGAACATCCTGGATTGATATTCCCTAAATATTGTGCCTGCTGCTTCTTTGGATTGTAGGAATATCTGGTGTCAGGTTAGGCATGGCGCTAATCTGGGTGATTATGGCTCCTTTTTTCGGGCCTTTTGAGCTGTTTCATGCTGCTTTTTAAATTTTAATGGAGTGAGCATTTTTGTGTTGGTCAGGAAAAGAACACAAGAAAACTATGTAATCGTCGTACATTCAGTTTTGTAATCAGATGAATAAGCTACCGCTCAGTGAAACGACCTAAAGCTAAGAATTTCACAGTTCGTGTCTACTTTGGATAATTGTAATATCTGATGGGCAACTTCGCTATGTGAGCTGTGAAGGTTTCCTTTTTAACTGTATATACAAAGGACATACTATTAGGATGTGTTTGGTTTGGAGACTTGGTGGGATGGGATAGCTCCATCCCAGGTATGTAGGATGGGATAATCCCACTTTTTGTTTGGTTGCAAGGATGGGTTAGTCCCTGTTTTTTGTTTGGATGGAGGAATGGAGTGGGATAGTGCAGAGGATGCCGACAGTGGAGAGGATGCCGGCGGCAGCGGAGAGGACGGCGGAGAGAAGGCCGGCAGTGGAGAGGAGGACGTGATGGAGCTCGGCGGAAGTGGGCCGGAGAGGACGGCGGAGAGAAGGCCGGCAGTGGAGATGACGGCGGGGAGGACGCGCCGGGGCGGAGATCCGGCCGGCAGTGGAGAGGACGGCGACGACCGGAGCACGGCGACGACCGGAGCACGGCGACGACCGGAGCACGGCGACCGGACCTCCGACGGCGTGAGGAGCGGCAGGGAGGCGCGCACACACCCGGCCGGGGCGGCGCCCGCGCGTGGAGGGAGATGGGGGCCGGGGGGGATGCGCGGGCGGCGGGGGAGATGGGGGCCGGGGGGAGATGCGCGGGCGGCGGGGGAGATGGGGAAGGGGGCGCGGGCGGCGGGGAGATGGGGAAGGCGGCGCGGGCGGCGGGGGAGATGGGGGCCGGGGGGAGATGCGCGGGCGGCGGGGGAGATGGGGAAGGGGGCGCGGGCGGCGGGGAGATGGGGAAGGGGGCGCGGGCGACGGGGGAGATGGGGAAGGGGGCGCGCGCGCAGGAGGTGGGTTGGCGCGGTTCGCTCGTTTTGGGCGGATCGTTCCAACCCACTTTTCAGGAGAATCTTTTCTTCTGGGTCCAACCCATCCCACCAAATCCTACAACCAAACACTACAAAAAAAAGGGTTGGCCCCCTCCCATCCCGGGATATCCCCTGAACCAAACACTACCTTAGAGAATGGTCATGATTCATGAACTAGCCTCCATCACGATATTTAACATCGCAGTTTTGCTGTAATCCCCACTAAATATTGACTTGGTTTCCATCTTCATCTGAAATAACTCAGTTACCCTTTTTTGGTGTACCTTGTTGCTACTAGTTCATTTAAGCTCTACCATGTACTAATCGATTGCAGTTCCCCTTAACAAGTTTTTTCTTTCTTTTATTCCAGGAATGAAATTGTTGTTGGGGTATACCTTCTTCCACATGATTTGCACAGCAGAAGGTGTTCCACTCGATGCCAGAGTTGCATTTAGGCACTTAATGTAGATGCAAAGAGTAGTGAATCGCACATATCAGGTGATAGCTGGAGGCTCGTACCGCATGTTTCCTTATGCTGTTCTATAAACTATAGCTGTTTGTGTTGTAAATTTTCTAATTAGTCTTCCTTAGCAACGTTGAATCTTTTACATCTTATAAATATTGTGTATACTGTCTAATTCTTATATGGAAGGGTTAGATGTTCCTTGCGGCAATAGGTTTCATGTGAAACTGGTGCGTTAGCTGTAGTTCGATTGCTCTATTGTTATATAGGATTTGCTCTACTCCAGGGAAAGAAAACAAGTATTAGCTAAACTTATGTTCATATTATGTTAACTCATCTGGTAGTCGAAACTAGGTTAGATTAGTAATTAAATATGGACAAATTATTGATAGAAACAGAATAAAGCAGATTTCCATGTACCCTTTTTCTGAGTAAATTGTAACCACATGCAGACATTCCAAACTCTACAAATACTGGGAAAGCAGAAAGCCATTAAACAGAACTATCTTTTTGGTGGCTTGAACAGTACATACCTTGGGGATGTGTATATGGACGAAGTGTAACACTCTGGGTTAGAGCGGTGTTTATAAATATCTATAGAAACATAGGAGGGCATGCATATTTTGAATGTGATATTAAGAATAGGGCATTGAATAATAACCAAAAGGGTGACAGATTTGCATAGTAACAGCTAACCTATTAGGTGGTTAACAAATGGACAAAACCATGGAAGGCAATAGCAAGGACCCTCACAAGGCCTTCCATTCCCCAAGCCTCTAACAGGGATTTTAGCTTGATAAGATAAGAAATTGGTGAGCGACATCCTACAAGGATTTTACAACATTTACCAGAAGAAGCTTGTTCTTGAGGAGCTACGTCTCTTGTTGTGGCCTCTTCTTGTGGTCTTCTCGTCTCCTTTGTTAATCTTTCCTGCGTTTTTGTTGCAGCTGATCGAGACCTTGGTACGTATCTGATCTTGTTCATCCTTACCATGTTCATCTGTGCAACCACCAGTTAGTCGATGACCTTTCTCTTCTTTTCCTTCAAGCACCTGAACT
Source organism: Dendrocalamus latiflorus (assembly GCA_017311315.1). Lineage (NCBI taxonomy): Eukaryota > Viridiplantae > Streptophyta > Magnoliopsida > Poales > Poaceae > Dendrocalamus > Dendrocalamus latiflorus. Next base: position 20,499,584 of record CM029625.1, read on the forward strand.
TGAGCTGGTCCTGTGGAAGCATCAGAAGCCAAGGAATCATAATCTCCATCATCATTATCTGTATTGTCTTTCTCTTCTTTACCATTGCTCCTCTCATTGCTGTAACCACTGCCATCTTCAACATTACTTCCTTCACTGCCATTTGCTTTGGCATCATCGCTACGCATGGGGGAGGCCAGGTACATTGTCCACCCGGATTCATTACTGTTGCACTCTTCCCCATCATCCCCAGTGAGCTGGGAGGATTCCATAACAGGAGATGGGAGAGATATGAAAAAGAAAGGGCAAAAACAAGAAGCAAAAGGAAATCAAGGCAGAATGAGGTTGAGAGAAATTCTAGGAACACCCACTCAATGCTTCTTCTAAAATCTAAATTCCTTAACAATGCATCACTGAAGAAGGCATTGTTCTTGTGTGTGCTTCTGGAACGCCCACAACCTGAGAAGAACACTAAAACCTCCAACACCCAGCTATCTTCACAGGACAGGGAAAGCAGAGGAAGGTTTGGTTTGCATGAGGGCCAAGAATTCTGCAGGGTGTGACTGTTTGCGTGTGAAAGTGTGTCAAGTGACTGCAGAAAGGATGGCAGTGTCTTTAAATGGGAAAGACGCTCTATCCTTCCAACTGTCTCATAACTCTCAACCATTTCTGTACTCTCTCTTGTCACCAAAGCCAAGAAGAAAACATTTGCTTCCAATGCAGTGTTACAGGTATTTCCATCTGTAGTCCATGTGGCCCTTAGCTTCTCACCTCATGGTGGGGACCTGGGAGCGGCAGCCTGGAGAGAGATAGATAGATACACCTGCTTGGGTTAGGCTATGATCTATTAGGATTAGAAGGTTACAATGAGGCTGGCATAGCTCAAAAGGCTTCTTGTCGCTGCTGTGTCTGTCTGTCATGCAAAATGCTTAACTTGTTTATGACATATTTCCCTTCAATTGCAGGACCAGGAGAACATGTCTTTTGTTTGCTTTAGTATGTGCGTGTAGACAATGACCAATTAACCTCAAAGCCACTGGACTCCTGTGCTGCATTTCTTCCAGTGTAATGCTAATAGGTAATAATAACCCTGCTGTTAAAATAATAATTGCTGCAATTGCGAATTTGCGATACCATGGTGGCTTCCATTCCAGAGATGTTGCAATGCATAGATGGTGGATATGTTAGGAAATCTGATTTGCTAAAAGTGCTTGATCTGTTTATTCTGCTGTGCTGTGCTGTGCTGGTTGTTTTTCATTTAGATCAGCAGATGCCTAACTTGATTATGTGACATCCTTTTCTCCAAGCTGGAGAAAAGAACAAGCCTGACCTGTTCCTGAAGCTTTCAGGGAGAAAAAGGCTTTGGGAGGCCAGAGCTTGCGGTCCTTGTAAGAAATGCTGAGACCAAGTTGCTTCCTGTGCTTCGTTGTCTGTTGCAACTTGCAACCTGCTTATGTTGGCATCTTGTTCCTCCGACTAGTAAACCAACAGCATGTTTCCTACTTTGACACTAGAATGGTTCAGAAACTAAACTTTTTGCTTATTATTAATCACACATATTCACATATTCTAGTACGGGTCGTATGTACTTCTATCTTGACGTCCTATCATCTGTCATAACCGACCAGAGGGATAAATAGGAAAAATTTAAATTATCATGACAAACCATTTGTTGAACAAGTATGAAAGAAAATTCATTTACCATAATTTAAGGCCTAAATAATCTATATCTCACTAAATGCACCAATGACTAAGTCTTGCAAGTCTAGCTTGATAAGTAAGTAATATAATCACCAATCACCAGCAATGTAAATACACCAAGAGCGAGCTAAGGAATAAACCACGAGATGAACCAGGAATGTAAATACACAAAGTAAGAGCTAAAAAATAAACCACGAGATGAAGAGAGACTATTTCTCGTGGTCTCAGAGATTTGTCGGTTTACTATAATCCACATTTAAATAAATCAAGCCGGCGTGGAGCCTTTCTCAATCCACTAATGGCAGTTTTTTCCTGCTCTAAATAAGTAAGCTCTTAACCTGTGCACTAATATCGGGTCTCTTCACAAATATTTTGAAGAGATCACTGGTTCTTATGCCTCTAAGCCGTTTTTAGAAGGCGACAACCTTCAAGAATAATAAGTCGGTGACACTTGCTTGAAACCAATCAAATGTAGGAAGCTCAATTGAAAATAAATTCAACACTGGAATGCTCTCAAACTACTCATAAGATGAGGAATGGATGCCCAAGAGATGTATGTGCTTGCTAGGGTTCAAGTATATTGTTATGAGGTGCTAAGATAGCTCAAATGCCTGCATATGAAGTCTATTTATATCCCACTCTCTTAAAAGAGCCGTTGCAAATACCATTTACTGAAAAGAAATCCTAAATTCGGACATTCCAAATTGCATAAATGGTGCATTCCGGTCATAACGTTAAATGCGAACTAGCCACTAATTCGGACATTTGAAACTTGAATTTCGAACGATCCTAAATGCAGTCGTGTCCGAGGACAACAGTCTGTCCGAAAAATACAATTCAGACATTCTGAATATACCAACTAGGACAATCCCAGGGTCTGTTCTTTTCCTCCGAAACTGATGGCTTTTAGCTTTTGCTACAGTACCTAACTTTCAAACGGAGTATTTTTTCAAGACGGGGTCTACAAGTTAAACGATGTACATGTTAAAAGCCTAACATCTATACCAGCTAAAATCGCAAATGAGTATCTCTCTCCATAATATATACCGTAAACAGCCAAAATTTAAAATTTTCAGCCAAAAACCATAAGCTGCAGCCGCACTCTCCACCCCGAGCTGCACACCCCTTCTGTCCAAATGTCCTACAACAAAAGTTTGGACAATCCTAAACTATAGAAAAGGACATTCCGCAAAAAAAAAGTTCTAAAATGGGATTTTCAGCACACTAGCTTCTCTCTGGATTTTCAAGGCTTTTGAACGGAAAGCTACACTTAACCTTGAGATCATTAGAGGCCATTTAGAGTCTAGGAATAAATGGATGCATCAATTTGAGCTTCCGACACCGATAAGACTCAAATAAAAACTAGCCAAAGGCCCCCTCTTAGTACTACAATAAAAATATAAATGCAAATCTAGCAATTTGGTATTTCTCCCAGCTCCTAGACTGGTAAAACAATTAGAAAATATTTTTAACCTTCTAATTGTACCTTTGCCTTGGTCCTTCTCCTTTAGCGTCACTAAGAAAATTCTCGGTGTTCTTTCCTCAATTTCTTTTCCAATTTTGAGATCTAAACCTTATACATACTTATAAAAAATACTAGTCACAAATTTTTTATTGTAATTAATATCAAAATCGAAAGTAGGTGCCTCGACGCTACGCACGTAAAATGTTCCGGAAAGAATGACTACTATTGACTTCCTGCTTACGTCAGTACCTTGGCCTTCCCTCCTCCCACAAGCTCCAAAACTTGACCAGTGTACAGTGTGATGTGATGCTGAAAAGAAGTTGATCGAATCGACCCGTTGAACTGTAGTAGTAGCAGTAGTACACTAGTTCTGCTGTAAGGCTATAATGCACATGGGAAAAGAATGCTTCTTGCTGTGCTTCAGTCAGCGCCTGTTGCGAAAACGCCATGGACTCGTCCTGTTCCCGGCCACCACGTGCATGCTTGGTTACTTTTTTTTTTTTGATAAGCATGCTTGGTTACTAGCACCAGGGCCGGAGGGAGAGGGGGCTGGTAGGGCGAGAGCTTCTGATGCTTTAATAAATTTACACTGGAGTTTGATATATTTTAAAAAATTATGTTGCTAATAGTATTATTTAGTTTATCATTAAATGTAATTATATCGTCCAGTCTAGAGCTGCCGCGAGCATACGGATTTCACGTGAAAACGGTGTAGGAATTCTCAAGCGAAGAAGAGCAAAACTTGAAGTAGCCCTTGTTCTCAGTTTAGGCCTGCTCAAAACGGTTTAGGTTTCTAGTTTATTTTTCACTATTCAATAATTTCATCTTTTTCTGTTTTTTTGCTATTTTTTGAGTTTTTTTTGTCGGTTCTTTTTTCCGTATTTGTTTGTACTGTCTGTGATGGGCTAATATGTTTTTTCTATTTTTAATTTTTAAAATTTAATTACACTAAATAAGTCATCATCAATAACAGTATAATTTCAATTATCTATGGTACTTTTCAGCCATAAATCATTTAAAAAAAGGCTTGATCTGCCGGATCGATTTGACGGCTTTTGTGCTAAGAGATCTCACTCATCGGATGCAGCAGTCTAATCAACTGCAATAGCTTACCGATGTTTCGGGGTTGCTTTACTTTTTCTTACTGTCCTAGCTATAAGGGGAGGCGACTCCTCTGGGGTCTGACCCCATTGAGACTCAATGAGGCCATCACTCGGATGGCCGACACGTCCTCCTCTTCCCCCGCATGAATCTATCTACGCGAGCGCCGTGTTCTCCTGTGCCGTCTCTCCGCGCGAGCGCCGCTTCAGCTTTCATCGACCTCTATCGCCTGCTGCGCCTCTACGTCGCCTCCACCTACTCGGAGCGCGAGGCGGCCGCGGCCGAGGACGACCTCTGCGCAGTGCGCGACCTCCGCGCGAGCGCTGCTTCAGGGTGGCTTCCCGCCGGCTATCACCTTCTCGAAGAAGCACTCCTGTGCCTGGGCGAGCATGAGCTTCTTCAGCATCCCGGCACACTCGGGCGTGACATCGACCGTGGTGGCTCCCGCGGCGACGGCCTTGGCAGCGACCCCGCTCTCCCTGAGTCACGCGAACGCGCCCGTAGCGCTCTGGAACGCGCTGCACGCCGTCCTGATCCCGACATCGGTGGCGCGGTCCGCGGCGAGCGCGACCTGCGAGTAGATGGCGCCGAGATTGAAGAGCACGGCGGCCTTCTCGAGGTGGATGGAGTCGAGGCTGGACTTCTTGTTGTTCTTGAAGGCGTCGTGCCAGGTGAAGGAGAGGGAGTGGACGTGGCCGTGGTTGGCGGAGATGGGGAAGCGACGCGTACGATGCATTGTACTCCACACTGCAATGATAATTTTAGGCTTTAAATCCGATTCCAGAAATTACTATGATGGCGACTAACTAAAAACCAAAATTAGCCAAGCACAAGAATCTTTTCTCCCGAAATTTTTGCATCCATCACAGCAAAGTTGGGGGAACTGCGCACAGTTTAGCAGGGAAGGAAACGCGACAGAGAAGAAGCGAAATTACTGGAACAACACATTACGGAGGGGCGACAAGAAGCATCCATTCACCAAAGCCAAATCTCAAAATTCACCAGAACGCGCAGAATGGGATAATTGGTAAAAAAGAGAGAAGGAACCCAAAAACACGCAGGGCGAGCGAGCGAGCGAGCAGTGCACTGACTTGATCTGCTCGTTGATGGCAGCCTCGCACTCGTCGATGAACATGTGCCTGGCCAGCGACTGGTCCTTGCCCTGCGGCACGAGCGAGAGCTCCCCCATCAACTCCTCGAATGGCTGGAAGATCACCCCGCTGAGCACCTCCTTCCCCTTTCCCGCCGCCTTGCACACCTTCTCAGCAGACGGAAGGCCGCGCGGCGCAGCCACCCTCACGGAGGCGGAGGTTGCGCACGGCGCAGAGGTCGTCGAAAGCTGAAGCGACGCTCGCGCGGAGAGACGGCACGGGAGAACGCGGCGCTCGCGCGGAGAGATTTGTGCGGGGGAAGAGGAGGACGTGTCGGCCATCCGAGTGATGGCCTCATTGGGTCTCAATGGGGTCAGACCCCAGAGGAGTCGCCTCCGCTATAAGGTGACATTGTCATACTAGTAGCTAGCTACCCATGCCTTCGATGGTTACCCTGCAGAACCACATTTCTCGGCGTACTGCTGCTCGTCAGGGCAGAGGCCTGCCGTTGGGTGGTGCCGGCCTTTTTCACGTGCGGTTCCGACTCTCGTTGACATGTGGGCTACAGGGCTCAGCCAGCCGGCCAAACGCAGCAGCGAGGTCCATGAATTGTGTAAGGGAATCAGCAAGGTCAGACGCGGCCGCAGTTACATGCTTGCTCAGAGTAAAGCCCCAGGGCTTGGTTAATACTAGTCACTTGGTCGGTAGAGGTGGCAGTAGGATTTAAGCCCCGTTTATTCCGGTTTAAGTTTCTAGCTTATTTTTTATTATTGATAAATTTTGGTTTTTTCTAACTTTTTAGCTTTTTAAAGCTTTTTACCGGTTTTTTGTATTTATTTGCGTTATTTGTGATAAGCTAATATTTTTTCTATTTTTAATTTTTTTAAATTTAATTATGTCAAATAAATCACCTTCAATTACAGTGTAATTTTAGCTAGATACAATACAATTTCAGTCATAAGCTATTATTTTTCAGTCTAATCAAGCACATCCTTATTATTACCGAGTTAGGAGCGACTGTTGGGATGAGGTTCCAGCACCGACAGCAGTTTATCTTTGGTAAGTGAAGATCAAGAGAGGCTACCTCGAGTAACATGGTGTCACGATCCTTCACGATTTCACCCGCTAGACAGTGTACTGAGAAGACTACAAACATTGTCGCCGTTGTGGATGGTTTGTCGTGTTGTCTACTGGATTTAAGTCTTTAAAGATTTAATTTCGTCACAACACAAAATCCGACCTTAGCTCAGTTGGTAGAGCGGAGGACTGTAGTTCGATGCAGATCAATCCTTAGGTCGCTGGTTCGAATCCGGCAGGTCGGATATCTTTCCCAAAGACATTTTTCTCAGACGTATTTCCTCCTACTGTAGCAATGCTCCGTGCACTCAATCTTCCTGAATAGGATACTTGATGCATCAAATTATATCTCAAATGCTTGCTTTAGCAAATCAGGTTCTTTCAAAAGGATGGCACACATAACACAAATGAGAGAATGATGGATATGCGCAGATTTTGGATAGAGAGATGGGTCGGTGTTGTTTTAGCAAACCAGGCAATAGCTTCTACGTATTCTAAATGGAAAATCAAAACTAAAGTGATGTAGATGTTGGAAAACCTGATCCTAAGCCTTTAAACTCAGTCTATTGGTGGGTACCCTCCACTTAGTCTATAAATAGGGGTCTCCATTATCATCACTTGTACCTTTTGAAAAAGAAAAGTAATAAAGAAGGAGCTCCTCATCTCTCTATGTTCAGTTCTTGCATTATTCTGTATTTGATACATCTACTTTGGTATAGGACCCTCATCTCTCTATGTTCAGTTCTTGCATTATTCTATGATTATTCCGTATTTGATCCATCTACTTTGGTATAGGAGAAATCGATCGGAACTCACTAGCGACGATTCCTCAACAGTAGAGATTAGATGTCAACGGCTCAAAGCTCAAAGCTAGTGGAAAGGACACAACAAAGTAACTAATGGCCAAACACAGGAGACTTCTCAGGTAAAGAGCGGAAGTGGTGGAAGACAATTTGATCTTAGGAGTGATGATGGTGTTCATTCTCAAATGGAATGGAGCATTTATCATGGACAACACATACAACTAAATAATTAATACAAGCATAAACCAGATGAATCTGGACAAACCAAACATCTAATACATTACAAATCTATGGACAACACAGAATGCAATGTGATTCCAGCAACAACTGTGTAGCATGCACATTCGTGGCCTCCCATTGTAGAACCGGATATGCAAAAGCCTACGCATCCAACTTTGTAGCATCATTCATCAGTAATGCTCTCTCTGGAATCCATCTTACTCATGCACGCGTAGCACTTGTTAAATAATCCAAATCGCTCACCGTGGTTGAAGAGTTAGTCGAAGTGACATGGTCATAAGTTGTACTTGTAATAGTACTGTAGCACCATGGTCGTAAGTCACAGATACACTGTAGCAGTCGTAGTGGTCGTGGTCGAAAGATCACTATAGCAGTCATAGTCATTGTGATCGAAAGATCATTATAGCAGTCGTAAACACTTGACGCGTGCTCAATCCACGCAAGAGCGGTTTTCCCGGTTTGTTAGCGTCGTATGCAACCTGGCCTAGATCCGTAGGATCCGTGCAGGAGGTGGCGCATAACAAGGGTGTCTTAACCACCAAAGTTAGACTAGGATTTCCTTTAAATAGCAGTCTAATACAACATGAAAAGCTGCCCAGTTTTCTAGCAGCGTAAAACTTTTGTGTTCTTACTCTGTATTTTTCAACTTCGTGTGTGGTTGTGTGTGAGCTCAGGCATATTGATCGGCCGAAGTTCTTGACATTTGGTATCAGAGCCAGGGAATGTTGATCCACGATGCAGCCAGGTGAATCCGCGATGCCCCGAAATTCCCAGTTTTCATCGCCACGTCCCATAGACCGCACCGACGGCAGCAGCGGTGCTCTAGTGGTACAAAGGTGGTGAAGGAGGTCGGGGGATCAGCAGCGTATCCGACTCTCATGAAGATGGACTATGGTGATTAGGCCTTGATGATAAAGGTCATGCTCCAGGTGCGCGGTCTCTGGGATGCCATTGATACCGACAAGGCTAAATTCTAGGAGGATAGGATGGCACTGGAGGCCATTCTATGCCCCATTCCACCGGAGACGATCTCCACGCTTGCCGTCAAGGTAACCGCTAAGGAGGTGTGGGATACCCTGAAGACCATGCGCGTCGGCATTGATCGAGTGCACAAGGCCAATGCTCAGAAGCTCCATAAGGAGTTTGAGAGCATTGCTTTCCGTGACGGGGAGTCTGTCGACGACTTTGTGTTGTGGCTCACCGGATTAGTGAACCAGCTTAGCACCCTTAGCGACTTGGAGCCGCCACACAAGGTCGTTGAGAAGTACTTGGGTGTCGTCCCCTCCAAGTTCTTCCAAATTGCTCTGTCTCGACGCTCTCGGTAGAGGAGGTGACTGGGAGACTCAAGGTGGCAGAAGATCGACTAGACCCGACGCCCGTCGCTGGTGCTAGCAGGAAATTGCTCCTCACTTAGGAGTGGTCTGCACAGATGAGGGAGCGGCAACAGTAGAGGGATCCTCTAGCGGCTCCAAGTCCGGCAATCAGCAATGCAATCCATCGCAATGATGGTCCGATAGCGGTGACGCAAACGAGAGCAAGGAAAGGCCAGGAATGGGTGGTGGCTATGACCTCTTGAAGGATAAGTGCTGCAACTGCAGTAAAATGGGGCATTGGGCCAAGAATTGCTGCAGCCAGCAGAAGCGCACCGAGGCTCATCTGGCACAAAGGGATGACGATGAGGCCACACTCCTGATGGCGAAGGTCGTCACCATCCCTGGGTCCTCGACGCAGCAAGCCACCGTCTCTACGATGTCGCGGATTGATCAGGTGGATGAAGTTTGCGACGACTGCCTGGCGGTAAACAGCGGCGGGCTCCTTTCCTAGCTCCATGTGGACGATCTGAGCCGCTACATGTGGCTCAAGGACCAAGCTCCAACAATGTCAATCAAGCACTTCCAGGCCACGGTGGAGGTGGAGTTAGGGCGCAAGCTCAAGGTTCTCTTAACCGACCACGGTGGGGAATTCATGTCAGTGGAATTCATAGAGTACTATGCCGAACGTGGTATGCAACGGCAGCTCACAACCCTTTATTCCCCACAGCAGAACAGGGTCGTTGAGCGCCACAACCAGACGGTGGTCGCCATGGGGTGCAGCATGATGAAGACGAAGGGGCTCCCCGGGAGGTTCTGGGACGAAGCCATCTCCACCACTATCTTCATCCTCAACCGTGCACTGACACGAAGCATCAACAGGATGACACCGTCAAAGCTTGGCATGGCAAGCGGTCGACAGTGCACTTCCTCCGCACCTTTGGCTATGTGGCTCATGTTAAGAACACAAAGCCTCACCTGAAGGAGCTAGACGACCGGAGCACGTCGGTGATCTTCGTCGGGTACAAGTCTGGGTCCAAGACATACCGCGTGTACGATCCTATCACCCAGCGCATGCACGTGACCCGTAACGTCGTCTTCAATGAAACAGTGCAGTGAGACTGGAGCGCTCATGGTGAGAAAGGTATGGTGAGTGGACAGGAACCTTTCACTGTTGAGTATACTGTCGAGTATGAACCAAGGACGGTGAGGACTATTGGCACGAACGGAGATCAAAGATCGCCATGCATGCCCGCTAGTGCGAGTTCTGGCAACACAACGATGCCAGGGGTGGAAGCGGCGATGCTGGGCATTCACTGCGCCACCAACCAACTCGGGAGAGGTACTCGACGTCGACCACGACGACACACCGCTTCAGTATCGCACCATCGACAATATCATTGAGCCGGTTTCATCCCGTGGTTTCACATCACGCGACATTGATTTTGTTGGGCTGCTATTCACCACAGTCGATGAACCAACATCCTTCGGCGAAGCAAAGCATCATGAGTGCTGGCGCAAGGTGATGTTCGAGGAGATGAAGTTGATCGAGGACAACGACACTTGGGAACTCGTCAATCTCCCTGTAGGCCACCAACCCATTGGGCTCAAGTGGGTCTACAAGGTGAAGCGTGATGAACACGGCACCATCGCCAAGTACAAGGCGCAGTTAGTCGCAAAGGGCTATGTGCAGCGGGCTGGTATCGACTTCGAGGAGGTGTTCGCTCCCGTGGCGCGCATGAAGTCAGTCTAATTACTGCTTACTGTGGCGGTGCACGAGGGGTGGCAAGTCCATCACATGGACGTCAAGTCTGCGTTCCTCAATGGTGACCTGACTGAGGAGGTATATGTGTGTCAGCCGCCTGGTTTCGTCATTGACAACGGTGAGCGCAAGGTACTCCAACTCTAAAAGGCGCTCTACAGGCTTCATCAAGCATCTAGAGCATGGAACGCCAAGCTCGATGCCAGCGTCTTGTCACTGGGGTTTATAAGAGCATCTCTGAGCATGCTATGTACACACGCGGAATACGCGGCCGGACATAGTCTATGCGGTGGGCTACACAAGCCGGTTCATGGAGGAATCACACGAAGTCCACTAGTCGTGGTCAAGCACATACTGCGTTACATTGCCAGAACGCGCAACCATGGAGTCCGCTATGCAAGGAAGAAAGACGGCTGGCTACTGCTATTGGGATTCAGTGACAGCTATATGGCTGGTGACGTCGACAACCGCAGAAGCACCACTGGAGTGCTCTTCTTCCTCGGAAGCAACCCCATCGCCTGGCAATCGCAAAAGCAGAGGGTGCGGGACGGAGTCCACAGTGTGGAGGTGGAAGAGCAGCGAGTGGCAGGCGGCGGGGCGCGATACGCTGTGGTCTCTAGGCTTGCTGGCCTCGGTAAGGGGGATGCGGTGCGGAGGCGGGAGGGAGGCTAGGAACAACCACACGCGGGTGAGGAAATGGAAGGTGGCGGCGCGATCAAGGGTGACATTGAGGGCCAGCAAGCGGCCTCTGGCTCGATGGGCGTGATGCGGGGACTATTGAGCTACTTCAGGAGCTTTTTGCACCGCTTGCAGGGAGCAGTGGCAAGAGCGAGGCCGCCACGACAGACGAGGTGGGAGCTAGCGATGACCCCGGAGTTGGGGCGAGCAGGAGTGACGCTCTCGTGGTGCAAGAGTCGGTGTGCTATCGGTGGGAGGCGGCGAGCGGCGATCGCGTGGGTGAGAGTACCTGGGGCGTTCCGTTCTATTTTGATCAATTGAACGCACGACAATTAAAGGGCATGTTCTTTTTGGTTGAGGCTTATAACTTTTGGCTGTGGTTTGTGGCTTTTGGGCTATTCGTGTGAGAGATTATAGAGTAATTGAAACTCACGTGCGGTTTTTGCCGATATAAATGAAATCTGTATAGTATATATTATAATTAACTAGTAGACTCTATTTTAAAAAGACATTCCATTTAAAAACTAGTTACTATAAAAAACCAAATATTAAAGCTAAAAGCTGGGGAAAAAAACAGACCCAAAGTCACTGTTAACCGTCCGATCTGGAAGCCCACTCCACTTCCCACCCCCACTGCTCCCGTCTCCATCCTCGCATCCATCCCCTCGTCTCCTTCCTCCTGAACCAAACCCCACGTCCCAAATCCCCCGTCCGCCGTAAGCCACCGCCCGCCATGGGGACGGAGCTGGCTCCCGTGGTGGACCTCCGGTCTCTGTCCCAGTCTGAGCTCGTGGCGCTCGCGGCCGCGTCGCCCTACGCCGTCGACCCCCGCCGCGGCCGCAGCGCCGACATCCTCCCGCCCCCTAAGATCGATCGCGCCGTCTTCAATGAGAGCGCAGGCTCCCGCAAGCAGACCTTCTCCCGCCGCCGCGTAGCCACCAACCTCTCCCACAACCTGACCCCAGACACCGCCTCTGCCTCCTCCTCCGCCGCGGCCCCCACCGAGGAGGACTCCGAGAATTGCCTCATCGTGTTCCACCTCCAGCGCCTCTTTGCGCGCGACGACCCCTCGTACCCATCACTGCCCCCGATTCCACCCCAACCACAAACGCTAATCGTACCCACGATAACCGCACCCACGCCCCCCGCGTCCTCCCTGCCGCCGCCGCCGCCGCTCCCGGACCCCGACAAGGAGGTGATGAATTCCAATGGGGTGGCGGTTGATCTGGCGAGGCTCGCGGAGCTGGTGGACCCGTACGGGGAGGAGATACGGAAGCGGACGGCAGGGCTGGGGCCCGAGTCCGATCTGTTGGGATTCATGAATGGGCTGGAGGGGCAGTGGGGAAGCCGGAGGCGGCGGAGGAAGTTTGTGGATGCTGCCATGTTCGGTGACCACCTGCCCCGTGGGTGGAAGCTGCTGCTCGGGCTTAAGCGGAAGGAGCGTGTCGCCTGGATCAATTGCCGCCGTTATGTGAGGTATGTTCTTCTACCCAAGCATGTTTGTTTTGATTGCAGTGGATGCCAGTTAATTGGTGTTCTAGACTTCTAGGTTTGGATGATTCAGATTGTTGTGTTCCAAACATGATGCAATGTGACTGTACGCAATGGTTTTCATAAGGATCGTGGTGCCCTTTTAATTCTTGTATTGCAGACAGATTGTCTCTTTAGTGGGATATGTCTTCTATGTCATTGATATCAATAATTCAGTAACCTGAAGGTCAGTAACCCAAAGGAAACATCAAACTGAGGTTAGGAACATAGGATTTGTGTGTGGTATATGCACCTAAGTGTGTGACCCCTCAGATCCATGTCCTGCCGCATGCACGCACAAACAGATACGATAACAGCTGTGAGCTGCGTATATCTGATCATCTTCATTTACTGTTTTATATATTATGTGCTTAGACTTCTTTTTCATATATTCCATATAGCAGCTAACCACTGTGGGCAAGAGTTATTGATACTTGGAAGTCGGAAGAACTTGATTATTGTAATCGTCTTAAATGATTCCACATTTTTCTTGAATGGTGTCATCTCATATTTTTGGCATACCTTTCTTTGTGGGCTTTGTCATTATATGTGTGCCGATCTACAGATAGCTGTTTAATTTATATTACTTTGTTGGTACCCATTCTCACTTTTTAAAGATATTTCTTACTCCCATTGTGCTTTTGCATAAGAAAGGTATATTTACAACAACAACAACAATTCCATGAAAAGGTGGTTTTTTTTTATGTTGGCTCGTCGAGCCTAACACAACCCTATTTCTTTTTCTTGGTTTAGGACAGCCTATGTAGAAAACTACACAGACGGAGTTAAGAAAGGTATATTTGCTGTGAAAAATCATCCATGTATTTCCTTTTGACATTGTCAATCATGTTAATTTCTAGTTGTTGAATGAAGAGCCTAACTGAGATAGTAAATGTTCGTTAGGACAGTATAGCACTGTAGCCTTGTCTGTATGGTGTTTATTCTTCTCGGCATTTGTAGTTTGTGAATATTTGTCTCATCTCATTCGGTAGAAGATTGCATTTTTTATGTTATTTTGCTACTTCCATTGCTTGCCCTAGCTAATTGTGCACAACATACTATCCAGCCCCAAAGGACATCAGTTCGCTACCTGCAAAGAAGTCTCTTCCTATCTCATGTCTCTTCTTGGATATCCGGAGGCAAAGCCAACTGCCATTCAGAGAGATGCAGGAGTGCATGACTTGAATGCTGTTAATGTAAGTTTTTTGAGTACGCACCTTATCCGTGCAGTTGAGCTTTCATGGCTTAACTCAATGGATTGTTTGATTAGTCTGTAGGTCTTCACCAGCAAACTGTGTCAACTGAGGAAAAGCAAAGTGAAGTGCCAGTTACTTTGGTTACATTGTCCAGTCACTCTGGGGATTCTCAGCGACAAAAACCTCATCAGGATGACATTCGGGTAGAAGCAAATGCAAAAGAGTGCCGAAAGTGCAATCTGACTTTTCATGACCAGGGTGCCTATGTGCAACATCAGTTGTCCTTTCACCAAAGGAAAGCTAAAAGGCGCAGGGTTAGTAAATCTGGCGAACTGGGAGTCAGCAAAGATGGAAAGTGTGAGACTCAGGAATGTCAGAAGGCCTCTGAAGATAGACCTGGCAATTTTGGCCATGGTGTAGCTGATGTTAGGTCTCATGGTCAGAGTCCAGCAAAACTGTTTGATGGGTTTTTTTCAGGAGAGAGAGGCGGTCAACTATCCTTGGCTGCAGTGCCAAGTGGGTTTCAGGAGACGACTGCCTTGCCTGAACAGGAAAAAGAACCTTCTGCTAGAGAACCTGACTTTGGGCTTCATAAGAACCCTCTTCAGGAGATGACTGGCTTTCCTGAAGTGGAAAAGGGACATATAGCTGGTGAACCTATCTCTGGGCATCACAAGGACCCTGTTGACATTTCTGATGACCATAAAACCCATGATGGAGCATGTCACAATGCTGAAGAGTTCCTTGCTGTTGATGCTGCAAGGAAATTTATTACTTGTAATGATCTAAATGTTCATGAGAATGACAGCTCAAAAGATTTAGAACTTTCCAGCGTAGATTGTTCCCAAAATTTCATCAGGCCTGATGAAACTTCTAGCATACCTAAAGAGGTTCCTGCAACTACAGACGCACCAGGTGAAGGCGAGTACACAGACGATCCAATGGAGTGTACTGATGTAACAAAATCCAAACAAGTTTCTGAGCCCTGTGATCAGCTGGATGGCAAATTTGGTATTGTTCCTGAAGAAAATAATTTTAATAATCTGGCAGAAAGTAATCCACTTTCTGCAACCTTGGATGAGCCTGATCTTAATTCAATTGGCATGGAGATAGATGATGGCAACATAGCTTGTAAGTATGGGGATGTGGTCAATCCCACAAACTTTGAAAATGACAAACCTGTTGAAGACAAGATTATTGATTGTGGAATGACTGCTTTGAAAGATGATGAGATCAACAGTGATTCTAGAATAAGGGATGTCAACCTCAATTCATGTTTAGATACAATATCTTCTCCCGTTTCTGGTGCCAAGTATGAAACATCTAATGCCCTTGATGATGCTAATCAATCATCCATCATTGTTCAATGCTTTGGTGCTAGCTCTAATGATGACAATGCTTGTGAGGATGAAAATTTTGTCAACCAGAACAGTGCTTCTAAGGCTGAAAATTTTGTCAACCAGAAAAATGACATGTTGTATGAATCTAATTTGACCATGGACCCTATCTCTCCTGCTCAAATTAATGTGGATTGTTTCACTTCTTCCTGTTCATTGACTTCTGAAATGAAGAACAATGGCAACAGACGTGAAGATAATTCCAAGGAACAGTTGGTGAACTCACGGGACATATCAAGTAATGAAACAGGATTTGATGTTGAAGCTTATAACAATGATATCTTCAATGGTACTATCACAGAAAGTAGCCTTGCCCAGCTGAATAATGCCATTAATATGAAAACTGATTTCTCAAGCTGTTACTCATTATCTGAGCTAAACACACTGACTGGTGGTACTGCAACTGATGAAATTGATATTCACGGCATGAGGGGTTCTTTTGTTAATGGCTCGACTAGTCGCAATGAACCAAATGAACATTGCACACTGGATTTTGATATCAACGGTTCCATGCTTGAGGCACTGGAAAAATCTGACAGTGAACTGGAAAATCAGTACAATGGTGGGGGTCCTTGTGACTCACTCCCTGCAGCTGGCACAAGTGGGAATATCGATGATTTTTTGTCCATGCAAACCAATTTTGGTAGCCTGACCTCTTTGGTTCGTGCTGTTGAAGATGTTCCGCTGAGCAGAATTATTCAAGATCAGGTAATTTTTGCAGCATGTGCTGACTCTACAACACCCATGCTGTTCCTGCTTAACAATTGTTTGAAAATTTTTCTCACATGAATATGGCAGAGTACCAGAGCTAGCCTGGTTAAATCTTCAGTGGGATGTTATTCTGTTGGGTTTCACATACATCAAGTGATAGAAGATTTTGTTTTTCACTTGCAGTTAATTTAATTTTGATCAACAATCACTTTGAATTCTGTGGGTTCATGAAAGAAAGATGTTTTTCTGCTTGACAACCGAAAACATATATAATGCTGATGTAACTATTGCAGTAGTTGAACTAATGAAAATACTTCTATCGTATGCTTATCTTAAAGAATCTCCTAAGCGTCTATACGTTTACTCATTATGTTCTATTTTGTAGAGGTATATCCGTTTCCTTGCTAACTCAGTTAATCTAGTTTGTTTAGGTCCTTCTGTTATCTTATCGCATTTTGGAGATGGACATGACAATATGATTGTTTTGAAACAGTGCGATTTGCAACTTGGATTTGGTGGCCAGAAGCAGCAGATGTTTCCTAGTTTTGAGCAGCAGCTCAGGATGGCCTCAGCTGGAGCCCCGCAGTTTGGGGCCATGGGCAGACATAATTCCGTACCAGTACCCGAGCCAACGTTGATGTTGGGTTATGCGCCGCAGCTCCCTCCGGTCCAATTAGGTTGGGACCTGTCCTTGTCGAAGATGGTCGGCGGGTGCGTGCTCCAATCCGTGTGCGTATGGTGCAGCAATCAGTTCCAGCATTTTGGCACCGTCGCCGAGCAGCAGGCTGATTCACTTGGCTTCATTTGTCCCGCGTGCAAGGAGAAGATATCTGGCCATCTCAGCATGCTCAACAGCAGCTCATCGCAGCTTTAACATCGGTTTCGGTCGCTGTTGTGATCTTGTAGCCCGATCTGGTGGTTGAAGCGCACGTACTTGCGTGTGGTCTTTTCCCATTTATCCTGAAAAATTAACCTGTTTACCTCTAGGCTCTAGCTAGCATGCCCCGTAGTTGCACGGGCTATTTGTTTGGGAACGGTGATGCATGTATCCGTTGAACTTTGAAAGAAAATGGGTACCCAGTAGAATCTCGTCTCCAGAATGATTTTTGGCCCGGCTAGGTGCTTTGTTAGGCTGCCATCTGTGCGATAACAAACACCTAGTGGATCATGTGAGGCCGTTTTGTTGACCGGGTTAGCTCCTCGGTTCGTACGTCGACCGGTACGGCGGCGATTGGATCGGTTGGGACGCCGCCTTTGATCGCTATACGTCCGTACGCACCGGCGGAGAGCCGGAAGCAACGATGTGAGCTCAGCGGTGAGCCAACGGCTTCTCCCGGACCGGCTCCTTTTCATCCTCGCCCTTGCGGCGGGTGCTTCGTTCCTACGCCTGTTGTAACGCCTCCCCTTCCAAAACCGCGCGTGGGAGGGTCGGCGTCGCCTTTCCTTTCTTTTGTGGTTCTTCGCCGGCTGCACTGCCTCTTCTTTCTATTTTGCTTTGGTTTGTTGTACCTTGCTCTTGCTCTGCGAATTGGTATGGATTGATTTTGGTTTTGGATTGATTTTGGTTTTCTGTGCTTTAGCCATCATGTTTGTGATGACTGCTGTTGTTCCGTGCCCTTGGAATCTCACGTTCGCCTCTCGGTTGTCACGCGATCGCTCCTGCGACTGAATGTTTCCGTAGACCCTAATCGTCAGCCTCCATCTTTCGACCAATCTATCCCTCTCTCTCGTATGGCCAGCTCCACCGACCTCTCTGTCGACCAGGTGACTCAGGTCGACTAGGTTGCTTTGGCCGCCCACGCAGCTTAGACTGAAGTCGTTGCCGTTGAGGAGCGTCGGATTCAGGCCATCGTTGTGGTTGTCGTCGATCGCGCGCGCCAGAAGGCGCTCGCCGCGATCGCTGCCGAACGCCAACGGACTCTGGCTGCCGATCTCGCCTATGGCATTACCAACCAATCGGGCTACGCCATTGTCGCTCTTCACGCCCAAGCTGTTGACGTCCTCAACATCAAGGCCCTCATCTCGGCCACCCTCGACTTCACCTCCGCTAACTATGGCAAGTGGCGCGGCCTCTTCCACATCACATTCGGTAAGTATGCCTTGACATACCACGTCCTCTCTGACAATGCCCCTTTTCCTGATCGGGCGGATTGGGTACCCATGGACAGTGTGGTTTTGTCTTGGTTTTACGGCACCATTGCTATGAACCTCTTAGAGATTGTCATGTCCCCCACCACTACTGCTCACATCATGTGGATGAACCTTGAGCACCAATTCCTTGGCAACAAGGAGACCCGTGCTCTGTACATGGAGGCGGAATTCTGCAAGTTCGTTCAGGGTGATTTATCAATCTCTAATTTTTGCCGCAAACTCAAGAGTATGGTAGATGGTCTTGGCAATCTTGGTGAACCTATCTCCGAATGGATACTCGTGTTGTCCGTCCTTCGTGGCCTCAACGAGAAATTCACTCATATGGTGCCAATCCTCAAGATGCAATAGTCGTTTTCTACGTTCGTGGAGACTCGCTCATATCTTCTCCTCGAAGAGACCATCAAGAACTCCAAACCGGCTGTGCCGTCCTCCGTTTTCCTTACTGCTGGACACCAGAGCTCCCACCCTCCGAGCCCAGGCGGGGGTGGCGACGACAACAGCGGGAACGATGGCTATGGGAAGAACAACAGCCACAACTTCCATTGTAACAAGGGCACTGGTGGCAACTGTGGGCACGACGGCTCGAGCGGGACCAGTGGGGCACCCGCCACCAGCGCCACCGGAGGCGGCCATGCGGCCAGCCAAGCCGGATAGATTAACCCATGGACCGGGACTGTTCAAGTGTGGCCACACCGTGCTGATGGCGTCCTCAATCCCCGGCCCAATGCGGCAACTCCATCGCGCCTGACACCCCATGCTCTCATCGTCGCACCCCTCCCGGCTATCCCGGCATCCAATTCAGTGCGTTGATCCCTCCTAGAAACATCGATTTTGGTGGCCCTCCACAGTCGCCCTAGTTAGCACCGTAGACCCCGATATCCGGTGTCGGCTCCTGGGATCAACATGTCGGATCCCGGAGTAACGACTCTGAAACCCTCTGTATAAATCACACTAGTCTAGGAACAGCTGGTGCACACACTGGAACAAAGATACATATCGAGCATAAATGACCAACCATACATATTAAATAAAAGAGTACAGTCTTATGGCCAAGTCTTACATTAGGATCATTGATATCACAAATAAAGAAAGTAACAACGGAAACAAATTGATAAACAGCGAAGCCCAACAGTTTACCCACAGGTAGACGACTGTAAAATGTGTCATACTCGTCCAGGTCCTCACCGAGTCGTAGACGTCCTCCTCTGAGATGAGATAGCAAGGTGAGTACAAAATTGTACTTCGTAAGTCACATGGAGAAATGCATCATAATGATTAAAGGCATCAATGGAAGGCTTATATGGTTAGTTGAGCATAAAGCAGCATTTAAAGAAATACAATAGATAGATTAAAATTGCTGAATTTGATACAGTAAGTAAAAACAGAATTTATAATTGAAATTAAAACTGTTAGTGCAGGCTCCGACCAAACACTAACAAATCCACAGGCATCCCACCCGGACCATCTTTTCTAAAAGATCTCGTATGGATTCCATCCATCCACACGTTTCCAACCACTCATGGATTCCATCTATCCACAAGATTTTCGAAAACCATTTTTGAAAAACAAAGTCTAATCCATGAAAAATTTTACTCGGCATGCCCATGACCATGGGCATGGCTATCCAGGATAGATTATACACTCTGCAGAGATTGTACAGTTTTACCCACAAGATATGACCATCCCATTTTGCCACCGGATTAACACACTTCCTTAGGTGTGCGGCGAAGAGATCATGACAAGGCTTTTACAATGCAAAGCCTTCAATTTGGCCAAACCAACTCTAAAGTTTCACCCCAGTAAGGAATCCACCAGACCGGGACCCCCTCTTGAGCCGAGTGAGACTTCACATGGCACACACCACGCTCACTTTCAACCTACAACTTGACTCAGGTTGGGACCCACAAATTAATCAGCCAGGACTGACCCATACTAGCCTTGTGGTAATACGATAGGGCTTTGCAACAGTAGCTTATAGACCGGTTCTTAATTGACTTAGGCTCAACCGCATACCACCTGTGCACGACAATCAACACTGTGTCTCCGAACAATAGTTCATGCCTGCACCCACCACCTAACCATTAGCCTAGGTCTAAACCAGATTTTATATTTTATTTTGAAATAAATTTTATAATCCTTCTTGACACACCGAAGTCAAGAATACACTTCAAAAGCTTATCATTTCATGTGAAAAAGGTGTCCCAAACCTAAGTTATATCCATGCAGGGCTAAGCGTTTGCTACAAAAATTCTCTAGCCATACTAGTGTACTAACTAGAGTTTTATTCTAGGGTTACAAGATATCGAGGAATTCAATGTCAACGGAGTAATTAACAAGTAGGCAATAACTAGATTTAAAACTGAATTTAAAGTACGTTGAATAAAATTAAGCATGCAATGTAATTTAAACAAAATAAATTTTATTTGCAAACTGGGTACAACATGGTCAAGGAGTGTGACATGCCTTGCCCCGCGGTTAGGTGAGAATCGTCGTCGAAGAAACCTCCCGAATCGTCGTAGTCTATACGTGAAAATAACCCACTAAACTCAAATAAACTCCAAATATTTAAATTAGGAGCAGACATAGATAGAGGAGAATTTTTGATGAATTTAGAAATTTGAATGGGCTCAATCGAAATTAGGATGGAGGAGAACGGGCTCTCGGAAGTTTAAAATCAAAGAAAAAGAAAAAGACTAATTTTCTGGAATTATTTTTCTAAAGGAAAAAGAGATTATGACATCAGCAAGAATTTAATGGAATTATTTTTCTAAAGGAAAACCAGGTTTATGGCGTCAGCCCTGGCTTGGTGAGACTGACCAGTGGGCCCTGGTCTACATGGACCAGGTCCATAGACCAGAGGGAAGGCTGAGGTGGCAGGGAGGCTGACATGGCGCTGAGGTATCAGCTGACTGTGCAATTTTGCTGACGTGGCAGCCAGGTAGCTGCCACGTGGGTTGAGGGGTCTCGGGTGCTGACGTGGCAGTACACATGGCTGCCACATGGGCTTGAATGCTGAGGTGGCTAGACATGTGGCTCCACGTGGGCCAAAGGGGAGGTGGCACTGACAGAGAGGGGAAGAGCCGAGGTGGCGTGCCATTGGGCGCCATGTGGCATGCCACGGACGCCCAGGCTGCTGACGTGGCTCGCCGGCCGGAAGAGCGCTTGGGACCTGAGGGTCGCTGGCGTTTCGGCGGGTGGCAGCAGCCGGCGTTGGGCGCAAAAGCGAGAGGAGACGACGGGGAGTGCGATGGTGTACACGGGTTTTACCGAGGACGGTCGGAGAGTAGTGGGCGACGAGGAAGGCGGCGGAGGCGCTCGGGTCACTGGCGAAGTGGGTCCTCGGGCGGCGCTCGAGCTCGGCGGAGGGGTGGAGGAAGTCGGCGAGGACTCGGGGAAGCCAGAGGTGTTGGCGCCGAGGCTCGGGGAAGCTTCCTTTGCCGGCGATCGCTCACTAGAGTTGGTGGCGATGCTCGGGAAGAAGGGGGCACAACGCTGGGGCGTTGGGGAACGTGAGAGGGGCAGTGAGGGCGGGGTGAGGTGGAGCGAGGGGTGGTGGTGCTGAGGGGTTTATACAGGCTCGAGGAGGGGGTGGTGCAGCGGGATTCGTCGCTGGAGAGCGCGGGGAGGTGGTGGCGAGTTCGGGCGGAGTGGGCCGAGTGGGGAAGGTGGGTGATGGGTGCGGTGAGTGCGGCGCACGAGAGAGGTAGTGGGGCGGCACTTGCACGGGGTGAACGTGGTCGGGAGAGATAGGGCAGCGTAACGGCCGGGGCGGTGTTGTGGCCGGGAAAGAAGGAGGCAGGCGCGCGGGGAAGAAGAGACGCCTGACAGGCGGGCCCGGGGTGTCGGTGGGGAAGAAGAGAGGCGGGAGCGGACGACGCGGATTGCGACCACGTGTCCGAGGGGAGTGGATCGGCGGTTGCAAAGGTAAGTGGAAGGGGACGGGTAAGATGGGCCGGAGCGGAACTCGGCTCAATCTGAGCATCCATGCGTCGGCCCGAGGGGAAGGCGGGGCAGGAGGGCAGCGGCGACGTGGGCGGATCCCAGCCGTCCACGCGTCAGCCGGAGGGGGAGAGGTATTTTATTTTCCTTTATGATTTTTAGAAAACCCGAGAAAGGAGAATAAAGCTTAGAAATTAGCAAAAGGATCCAAATAAATCCTAGAAAATTCCTATAATCCTAACAAAATGCAAGGAACTCAAATAAAATTGAATAAACTCATTTTGAACACAACTTCTTCGAAACTTTAATAGTTTTTAATTTATGCTCAAATGAAAAAAGAGAATTAAATTCTAGAAAAATAACAAATAAAATTTAGAAATTTTTGGGATGTCACACAACAGTACCTCGCCAACGCTTTTAGTACAATGATGCTTACACCACCTCTCTCCACCACCGAGTGGTATATGGATTTGGGTGCGTCTTCACACATGACTTTAGACGTTGGTACTCTCTTTGCTTTTCACCCCCCTCCACGCCTACTCCTTCTAGGATCATTGTTTGTAATCAGTCAATGTTGCCCATTGCCTTCACTGGCTCGCTATCGTTCCCGACCACCCATACCTCCATCTCTTTGCGTAATGTTTTTGTCACTCCACAAATAATCAAAAATCATATTTCTGTTTTTTGCGACTTGACTAGTTGCAATATTAGAAATATTTGCAGGCAAACATCAGCCATGCCGGTACCCACTAGATTAAAAGTGCATTAAGATGTTGGCATCTTTTATGAAGGTCTGTGCGGTGTTGACTTGAGCAGTCTTTCACAAGCCACTCTGGTACACCTGCAAATGTGATGTACTGGCTCATTTGCGGCTTTTCCCTAGACTCTGAGGTGTGCAGCGTCGTCATACGAGGGCTTTGGAGCTGGTCTTCGAGTTTCATGTCTGAGTACTTCTTGAAAGAGAGGGTAATGCAGGCGTGGTGTGGCCAGCTTAGGGGGTTCAGGGTTGTGGGCAACTTCATCACCTTGGATATTGCACGAAGCTAGAACAGACGGACCAACTTTGCGCAGTGATTAGACTAGGTGGGCCAACTTTGCACAGTGACAAGACCAAAGGGACAGCTTTGCGCAATGACTAGATTAGACGGGTTAGCTTTGAGCTGTGACAAGATCAAACGGGCCAGCTTTAAGTAGTGACAAAATTAAACGAGGCAACTTTGTGCAGTGATAAGACTAAACATGGCAGCTTTATACAGTGACAATTTCGAGACAATTTTAGAATATATAAAATTTTGAAAAAAATACAGAACCAACTACACTACGTAAAGAGTTTTCAAGATATATTTCAAAATATTTGGACTTCATTTTCTATATTACAAAATTCATACAAACAGTATATATAAACAAATTACAGAAGAAAAATCTGAATATTTAAAATTACAAAATAATTACATAAGCAAGTAAACTTATTACAAGGCTCTAAAGACAATATTATAAATTTTCAACCTCATCTCCTCTCCTCCCCTTTCCTCTCCTCTCTTCTCTTCTTTCTTTTCTCTTGTCTTCTTTCTTTCGCTCGGCGGTAGAACGACTGAAAGCTCTCAGGTGCTTGAGCAACCGAGGATCTAGTCGCCTTATTGTTGAGCGATAGGACCAGTCACCTGACTGTTGGGTGATTGGGTGACATGGTCTGGTAGCCCAACGGTTGGGCGACTCGATATTACTTTTGTAAACAAGAAAAACATGGGCATAATTTTGTATTTTTAAATAAAAAAGATTATTTAAAAAATTCCGTAGACTTGTAGTAGATATCATCAAGCTACATCTCTAGGATGACATTGATGCAGTCTACATGGGGGGTTGAGTTTTTTTTAGTGTATGACTTATGATTTTTGAATTCTGATTATTTGTGAGAAAGATTATGAAAAAGGAGATAGTCATATGTAATTTTAGTCGGTATAACTGAAGTCAATATAATATGTACTATAATTAACTAATAGATTTTATCTCCAAAAATTATATCATTTAAAAACAAGTTATTATAGCGTTGTATATAAACCATAAGTGATTCAAACCCACGTATTGACAGATTGACTACGTGCTCTTTGGAAAAGTAAAGACACAGAAGCAAACCTAACAAACCCATATACGCAGTACTTCACTGCATTCTAAAATATAGAGAGAAACCGGGAAACAAAGGCCCATTTAATCAGGCCGTACTAACTGATGAAGGTTGATTATAGTATATATTATAGTGATTTTATTTATATGATGAAAATTATATATGAATTTCTATGTTTTATACTATTTCTTAAGAATAATCTAAAAACTATAAATCGAAGCATAAAAGAACAGGCTCAAACGAAGCTCGCAAAGTTGCAAGATATGCACTTGTACCACATACACTACCCATACATGTACCACTACACTACGGAGGTACAAATACCAAACGGTTCAATACGTAGCTCGACGATCGAAGGAGGACTACTATCTAACGTTTGCCTCTACCGAACAAAACCACCGTGCTCTCGATCTCCGCTAGGATGGTCACGGGCTGCCGGAGCCCTGCTCGGAGACGTGCACCGACGGCGCGGTACTCCTGAACCTGAGCCCCTTCACCATGGGCTTCACCTTCTCGGTGAGCTTCACGATGACCAGGAACAGCACCCTGTATAGTACAACCATCCCGCACAGGATCGCGAGGTCGACCCACTTGCTGTACCCCATCTCCACCTGCCAGTAGTCCCTCAGGATCTCGCCGCCGGTGATCGTGGCGGCTCCGCCGGCCTGGTTGTTCGGGAATGTGAGGCCCATGAACTCGTTCTTGTAGAACCCCTGGTTGGCGTACTTGTGGAAGGCGACGTAGTACATGGGGTACCGCCACACTGGCTTGGGCAGGTCGCGTGGCAGGCGGAAGAAGCCGCCGTTAAGCATCATGACGCCCTGGATGCCGGCACCGGTGATGATGCCCATGAGGAAGTCGGGCACGGCGCTGGCAACGATCATCATGAGGCCCTCCACGAGCATCATGGTCATGAAGAGCACCAGCGCGAAGTAGGCGAAGTGGCCGAAGCTACTCTGGAGGCCGGTCAGGTAGTAGGCCATCGCGCCCGGCACCACCGAGATGAGCGCCAGGTACGGCGTCGCCGACACCGTGCTCGCGATCACGAACGACGACACGCCATAGTGCCCGTTCAGCCTCTCCCTCCCAAATATCTGCATCGTCATGTGTCATATATACGTAAGAATGAAGCGAACAATGATCCACTTCTTGATGTAGAAATGTTCTTATTGTACATTCAAGACTAGTGTAGAGACCTTCATGTCCTCGACGAAAGAGGGGAAGCCTCCGATGGCCATGAAGGTGAGGAAGGCGGCGACGAACATGAGCATGGAGCCACGAGCCTGCAGAATTTTCAGATGAGATCAGCAAACACGTACACGTATGATCAGATGCAGTACAGCACTGCAGTGCACAGTGAAGGATACGATTAAATGGAACCAGTATGGAGCACTGTGGTGCCTATCTATCAACGCATTTAGTCAGGGGCGTGGCCAGCCGAGGCGACTGTAAGGTCTGTACTATTGTTAGCTACAGTAAAACACTAAGAAATTTTTTATCCGGGTCTCAGGTCACTGCTCTGGCGGCCCGAGGCTGAGCTCTGCCTCTGCATTTGGTCACCTGGATCGATCCGTAGCTGTGGCCGACATCGCAGTAAATGGTGCCGACGCAGAGGCACAGCGCAACGTAAATGGCGAATCGCAGCCAGTAGTAGCCCAAGTCTCTGTACATGTTCACAAAGGACCTCTTGGTGAGCACAACGGATCGCGTCAGGAAGCTTGGCTGCCCTTCCTTCTTCACCACTGCCCCTCCCTGCAAAAAAATTGCACAGGTCATAAAATTGGTAAATTTTACCTCTCATAGTACAAGAAATGGCAAACGTGTAGTGGTAGAATTCAGAATTTGATGTACGACTTACGGTGTCGCGTATATCGGCGATCTGTCGCGTCACTTTCTCCAAATGGACGGATAATTTGTACGAGTTCACCAGCGCGTCGATTGCCTGAGCAGTGGTCATTTTCTTGCTGTCCAGGCCTTCCTCGATATCCTGATGAATGAAACGTATGGAAGGGGAGGTGAGGAGTTAATTCGCCAATTCAGCAGCTTTCAGATAGTTAAGCTGACACCGACTTGCAAGAGTACGGTAGCCCTCGTGTTGTGCTCACCTTGTCAAAGTCCTTGTTGATGGTCCTCAGGAAGTGGTCTGAAGGGTTCATCAGTGACGGACAAGGGAACCCGCTCAGAGCGAAAAACTGAAAAATGGAGTAAACGGTTAATTTAAGATGTTGCAGTCCAAGCCTGAAGAATTAGTAATATGCAAATTTTCTTCTGTACTATGGTTGTTGTAGTCCAAGTCCAGCAATTAGTAATCTGAAGAATTTCTTCTGTGCTATTATTGTTGTATTCCAAGTTCAGCCAGTCAAGAACAGAGAGAGGTCTGAAATTTCAGATGCTGGTCCATGTAATAGTACTAACATTGTCTTCAGTTTTTTATGGACCGATCATGACATGTCTTTCTCCTTGGTACATAGTACGCGACCGCCATGGTCAATTAGAAAAGACGCGTTTTTCCTCGCGATTTCTTCTGACTCCCAACTTCTAACCGAGTGGTCAATTTATGCTATAGAAGTAGAAGGCTATTCGAAGAAGTGACCTAATACTTCCTAATTTCGTCCTCAATCACAGCTATTACTTTGTTTTATCAAGACTTCTTTTGCACAGTGGTTTACCTACTACTAATACTACACGATCCTTGAAGTGTTATCTGGAACCTGAGCTGTCAGCTTTCGGCACTGGATTTGTCAAACAAGTTCATCTGTATCACTGTATGGATGTGATCGATGCAGACGGTGCTGCAACCGGCAGAGCTAAAATGTACAGGCGTCAAGTAAAACGAAATGAAGTGGCACCGATGCAGTGAAATTTACTCCTCCATAATCAATTAGGATATGTTTTGCAGCTGCGCCTTGATGTTGGCATTAATGCATTCTTCAGCGAAACCGCAAGCAGAAGTGCAGAACAAGGATGCATGTTCACACGTCTCCGACCGATCCGAGTCACTGTCTAAACGCAATTGTGCATTTGTGCTGCGCTTCTGTTGTGACTAAGCTAGCGTCATAAATTTGTTGCTACCAAAACGAATGTTCCCTCTGATCTGATGCAGTTATATATATTAAAAATAATGAGTGCTCCTTGGTGTCTGGACACAATAGTCTAAAATTGGTATGTATCATGTGCGAAAAATTTTAAAATTCCTTGGATGTCAAGTTCAACTAATTTACTAACTAGTTCAAACAAGTTTGAACTAAATTTCGAATTGTAGTTGCCTATTTTATAATAGTTTGATTGTAGGTATATGCTGATTACAGCAAAGTGTATGATCTAAATTCGTTCAAAACTTTGAATTTGAGTATATTTTTTCAAACTTATACATTTTGTTTGAATTGTTATAGATGAGTATATACCCTAAAACTGATATTTTCAAAAAATATATCCGAATTTAGATGGAATTGATGCATTTGAAATCATGGTGTCCGGGCACCATGGTGTCCCATTTCAGCGTCTCATATATATATATATATATATATATATATATATATATATATATATATATATATATATATATATATATATATATATATATATATATGTGTGTGTGTGTGTGTGTGTGTGTGCGCGCGCGCGCGCGCACCGAAAAGTTACTACCATTTGTAAAGTGAAGTTACTGTTAAACGCATGTAGAGTTACTGCTGTACGCAACTAGGTAGTAATTTTACATGTATTTGACAGTAACTTCACTGCCAAACGGTAGTAACTTTTCAGCGTGCATGATGCACGCACACATAATTTAGCGCAACGTTATATATATACTGTTCGTATAAATGGCCCTATTCATATTGGTTTCTAAAAGCTGCTTTTTACAATACCTAACTTTCAAACGGAATATCTTTTCAAGACGAGATCTATTAGTAGTAACATACGAGTGTCTCTATAAGTTTTTCTACAAGCTGGTACTACTTATAAGCCAAAAGCATATGTAAATGGGTCCACACACACACACACACACACATATATATATACTATTCAGTGGCTAAGCATAGAAATAAGCATGCGCGCCTAGCGACATTACCCGAATCCAATCAGCCAATTGCAATTGCGCCACCCCTTTCAGTCGGTCCCACGTACAGTTGTTGGTAGGTCGAAAAAGTTACTTGCGGTTACGCTTAAAGTTATCATCTATATGCAATGAAGTTACCATTCGTAGGGTAAAATTATCATCCATACGGTAAAGTTACTGTCTCCTGCACAACAAGTTATCATATGCAATACATGCAGTTACTTATCACGTGCGTTAAAACCACGCTCTTGGGTCCTATGTGCGGCTTTTTCCAGGATTTAGTGGGGTATGGAATCCGAATATTTTTTAAGTCTACCCAGGAATCTCTTTTCATCTTCCCCCGATTCGATTTCTCCCCGTCTCTCCATCTCTCTTGCGAGAGCGCCTCCCAAATCCGGCGACCTTGTCGCCTCGTCGTCGGCCGCACGTCCTAATCTGGTATCTTCTCTCGTCGCCACTTCGACTACACGCTGTCAGTCGCCACCGTTGACCTCACCCGGTTGTATATATATATTGAAGCAGCTTATCATCATTCGGTTCGTTTGCACAATCGCTCGTGCTAGGGTCAAAAGCTATCAGCCATAGCAAAAAAAATGCACCCATGGGACGATTCTTTTGGGCTGCGATTGAAGCCTTTTGGTTATAGCTGATGGCTTTTATCTATAGTTTTTAACATAGCAGCAGACAACGAAAACGTCGATGTAAATGGTCCACACCGTTTTAGGACCGTAGTCTCGAGGTTTTTCTACAGTGGTCTCCTTTTAGCTAGTGGAGTACCTACCAATGTTTAAGAACAGTTCTCATTTTGTCAGGCCTAGTGGCCTAGTGTTCAGACATAAGGCACTCTTGAAGTAATTATAGTTTGGCTAAATTAGCACTTCCTCGTTGTTTTTTACTTAAACTTTCTATAATGTGCACCGTTAATTTTTTAAAAATTTAATCATTAATAAATTTAAAATTATTTAGATTAGCTATATAAAAATTATATAGTTAGATTATTAAAAATATCTTCATAATATTACAATTTTATTAATATATCTTAGTGTAAAATTATAAAAATAGCATTCAAAGTTGTATTTTAAAGACCGTAAGAAATAAAAACCGTTGCTAGAAAAACGGAGGAGTATTTTGTACGGTGCTTCTTTACATTTGAGTCTCCAAACTTCTTGTTTAGCTATTCAAGTCCATAATATAAGTATCCTCCAAAAAAAGGTTCGCAAGTGTAGTGGCAACTTTACAAAAGAAAGTCACTCAAAACATCCAATCTTATGCAACTATCATGATTACCCCGTCTAAAAAAACTGTGAAGTCTACCATCAGATGATTTTAAACCCTAATGTTGTATACTAGTACTACCTTGTAACTTGGCATCACAATAAGTACTGTGAATGAAAGAAATTCAGTTAAATGGATTCGTTTAACAAAAATCGAAATGCAAAGGCTTGACTAGTTTCACAAGAATATACGGATTTGAATAGACAATCTTAATGACTAAACATTGGATACAACTTTGTCTATCTGTTTGTGCTGTCGTACGTGTTACCCAGTGTGAATCCACCGACTAGCTAGGGTGCCACTTGTCCAAAGTGGCAAAGTCCAAACACGTCTAAAGTCTGTTCATTTTAGCTTAAGTTTCTGGTTTTTGTTTTATTTTTTATTATTTTTAAATTTCATCTCTTTCTAATTTTTTTGGTTTTTAAAGCTTTTTTACTTGATTCTTTTTTTCTCGTATTCGTTTACATTGTTCATAATAGACTAACATGTTTTTTCTATTTTTAAATTTTTTAAAATTTAATTACGCTAAATAAGTTACTATTACTATCAGGTACAGTGTAATTTCAACTAGTGAAATTTTAGTCATAAGTCACTTTTTTTCAATCTAAATAAGCGGCACCTAAGCATAACACCGATTAATTCTTTTTTCTACAGAACTTAGCTGATGCAATTCGTTAGCAACAGCAACAATTAATAAAGCTATACACGTATGTATGCTCTAGTACCTAGGTATGTACCTGGCTGGTCTCGGCGGCGGGGCCGAAGAAGACGGTCTTGCCATAAGCGAGGAGGCAGAGGCCGTGGAAGAGGCCGAACACCTCGGCGCTGGGCTGGTGCACAGCCGCGACAACTGTCATGCCCTCGCGGCGCGCCAGCCGCGCGATCCGGCTGACGACGTGGTAGGACGCGGCGCTGTCGAGGCCGCTCGTGGGCTCGTCCAGGAACAGCAGCGCGGGGCGCGTCAGGATCTCCATGCAGATGCTGACCCGGCGGCGCTGCCCGCCGCTGATCCCCTTGTGTGCCCACCCGCCGATGCGCGTGTCCGCCGCGCCCTCCAGCCCCATCTCCCGCAGCGTCTCCTCTGCGCGCTCCCGCTTCGCCGCCGCGGACATCGAGCTCGGCAGCTGCAGCTGCGCCGAGTAGTGCACCGCCTCGCGCACCGTCAGCGTCGTCATCAGCACGTCGTCCTGCGTCACGTACGCCTGCACATGTGTATGCGTGCACGCACACGCGATGAGTTCATGGCCGTGCATTAGTTTACATACAGATACTCAAATCATTATCAACGAAAACGAGATTCTCCGAACCACCGTATGCCCGTATCATGTGCTAGGCTTACCGATGTTCCAAACGCCAGCTTCTGCATCCGGCCATTGATCAGAATGTCTCCCTTCTGGCTCACATTAGAACCTAACCTTCCTGTACCGTAGAAATGCAACACGGTATCAGAGCATGCAACTCGTAGGAATTACATTTTGTCCCACACAACTTGTAGGAATTACATCTTGTCCCTCACCGATAAAAATAAAGCATCCAGAGATCAGATGTCAATACGAGTATGAACAAAATCTTTTGCTTAAATTTATCGTGAAGATTGATTGAAAGGCCAGGTCAGAGTCAGACACACGAGTATAATTTATCTCATGACTGTGCAGAAAGATTTCATAAGATTCACGTGCATGTATACAGTACCTGCTAAGGCATCAAGAAGAGTGGACTTGCCGCAGCCGGACGGCCCCATGATGGCGAGCACCTCGCCGGGGCCCGCGTAGCCGTTGAGGCCGCAGAGGATGGGGACGTGGCCGCCCTTCCCGCCGCCCGCGGACACCCATAGGTCCTCCCACGCGAAGACGACGCCCTGGTCGGTCCGGCGCAAGGATGTGTCGCGGATGACGGCGGTGCCGCCGTTCCCGACGCCCCCGTTCTCCACGCTGATCTCCAGCGAGGACTGCGGCAGAGGCATCGACGTTGGCAGGAACGGAGGCGGCGCGAACGAGCGCCCGCTGCCGAAGGGGAAGCCGTCGGTGCTGCGCATCGAGGCGCTGAGCTCGGAGGCCGTGTCAGATAGTCCCTCGTCGCCGGCGTCGGCCTGGCGGCTCTGCCGCCGCGGAGGGCTCGGCGTCCACCTCGGCACGGCGGGATGCTGCTGCTGCTCGAAAGCCATGTAGAGATGCTTGACCGGCCAGTGGGAAGCGTACGTAGGAGCTAGCTAGGTGTTCTTGTGCTCTTTGTGGTCGAGTGTGATGTTAGCGAGCTGGGCTGCTTAAATAGAGGCTGAGCTGGGCTGTTCCTGTGCACCGGCCAGATGAGGTGGCTGAGTGCAATTAGGTATTCCTAATTCGATTCACAAGTGGATTTAATTACTGCTATTGGATTATCTTGACACGCCTTTTGAACACAGGAGCGGGTCAAGAGTGGAGTAACTTTCCTTCTACACCGTGTTGTTTTTTTACTTCCTTTCTTGCCAGGAAGATGTCCACGTAAATGTAGTCAAGACATACGCTACAAATTGCCACCTCGTTCACATTTTCACGATCATGTGAGAAGTTAAGGTCCAGAAATATTTGCGATGATGGCTGTTGAGTTGAATGAAAAATTTAGAATTTCAATTTGTTAAGTTCTGTACCTGACGGTCAGACTGACTATGTAGAGCGGTCAGACTAGCCATGCAGAGCGGTTAGACCGGTGGTGCTCAGCGATCAGATCGGCTATCTTCTGAATTTTCGGCTGAGATTTCTAAAATTTGGGAGTTTGATCGATGATTGGGTAAATTGGTTCTAGATCAGTGCATTCATGTTGCATGAAGTATGTTTGAGCTAACGTGGGTCAAGTTGTGAAAAAACTTGTGTCTGAAAATAATTTTTTGATCATTAAATGTGCAAAGAAGCTTAGAGTTAAATATAATCAACGGCGAGGACTAGGATTACGCTCATGAGGGAATCGAGGTCCAGAATGGTCAAGAATGCTAGGAGAGATGCTTGAGCTCAAACGTGGCATAAGGAAGGTAAGGAATGTTGAAGAAAATATTCGAGCGACGGGTTGCACCAAATGGCTTAGTCGATCTAAGTAAGACGTGGTCCAGTGAAAATCAGCGAGGGAGAGATTTGCTAATACGTGGCAAGCTATTGGTGCACCTACATGTGGCAAGCATGCGATTGCTTGTAAGGGAAAGAGAAGACAAGGTCAAGGCGAGGGTATTTTGGTTGTTGGCTAAATATTAGAAACTTCATTGGATCAAAACCACGGTGCTTGAGCGGCGTTTGGAAAAGCGGTTTAGGTTAAGGACAGTGGCGAATCTAGAATGAAAAATGAGGGTGGGCTAAAAAAACATGTATTCTTCTACCAGATCATAAGTTTTCCTAGAATTGTTGACCCTACACCTCGAATGACTAAACTAATTTGTAAGAAATATAGTTTTGTATTCTTGTGCAATCAAATTCATAGTTTCATACATGAATAAAAGCAAACAAAAAAGAGAGATACAATGGAGGTACCTCGCTCATACCAAGTGAATCCCTAAAACATGTAAATATGGTTTAGGTAGGTAACAATCTGTACATCAAAATTAAAAAAAATTAGTGATACAATAGCAAATTGTATTTAATTACTTAAATGATCATGAACATGTAAAATAAAAGAACCATACCACTAGCTTGAATCATGACTTTCACGAGGCAAATTCATTTTGCGATTTTTCATGCCTTGGAAGGATTTTATGATTGCATCATCATTCTGCGGTGCGCCGGATTGGCAATAATTTCATCCAGATTAAATTCTAGTCGAGGCTTCTTTGGTAGAATTGTGCTCTCATCAGTTGGGGAGTACTATTTGAATTGCTTGTAAAATAATTACGCAAAGTTCGTTTCTCCATTATTGCAAAACTACAAATTAATTACTAATTGAGTATATACAACAATACAACACTATTTCTAATAAATTGTTAATCAAGTAATCAACTAGTTGAGGAATGAGGCAATGAGTTTGAGTTATAAACCTAAAAATCGGTTCGGTCGTATGGGGAATCCAGGAATAGTATCACTGTATCAAGCCAATAGCAGCAGCCAACGCTCAGTAGCAGCTTCACTTCACGCGAATCACGATTCACGCCTTCTGCCCAGTGGGCTGCTTATCTGCTTCTGCCTCCACTTAACCCTAGCGCAGTCGCAGCCCACAGAGT
Organism: Dendrocalamus latiflorus; assembly: GCA_017311315.1. NCBI lineage: Eukaryota > Viridiplantae > Streptophyta > Magnoliopsida > Poales > Poaceae > Dendrocalamus > Dendrocalamus latiflorus. The sequence goes on from CM029625.1 coordinate 20,533,346, forward strand.
GTCCGCGGTCCGCCCTCGCTTGCCCCTCGGCCTCGGCCTCCATTCTCCAGTCCAGCCTCTCGGCGACCCAGCCCTCCCCGCTTCCAGCCTCCATGGCACCTCGGCGGTCGGCGCGACCCCGCCTCCAGTCTCCCCTTCTCAGGCCTTCCTGCCTCGGCGCCTCCGGCTCCGGTCTCCCCGCCTCCAGATCTCGTCGTCGTTGGCAGTCAGCACCTCCCCGACTCCCCACCTCCAGATCTCGTCGGCGGCGGCACCTCCCTGCCTCGGCTTGAGCACGACTGCACAGGCGACGTCGTGGGCTTCAAACCTTGAGCACGGCCGAACGGGTGAGCAACCTCAGTCCCCACTCCTCACTACCTCCGTGCCGATTGGGGATTTGGGGGAACAGGGAAGGGAATGGATTGGGGATTTGAGAATTTCAGATTTGGGGAATTTTCGGACACGGGAACAGGCCAACAGGGTATGGACCGGTGGGGATGTGGGCGGTGGGCCGATGGGTGGACCACGGAGGTGAATTGGGCCTGGCTTCGCTGCTTCTTTGGCCTTGTTTCTTCATCTTCTTGTTTGCGGTCTTTACCGGCTTGCAGGATGGTTGGCAGGTCACAGCCGTAGGGAGCCAGTAGTGCTAGCCGCCGGGGGAGGCAGGAGCCCAGGAGGGGGGTCGGTCAACCGGTGGAGGGTAGGCTTCAGCCTGATGAAGCCTATCCGGTGGATTCGCCACTGGTTAAGGAGATGTTGAAGAGATCGAGTGGACCAAATGCACCCATGTGCTTTGAAAAGGTTGCATGAGTTAAGTATGAGTATAAAACTTGTACTGTAACTGGTTAATGGATTTTACCCAATTGTGCTAGTCTATAATATCCATTAGGGTTAGATGTGGGCTGGTTGCTTCATTTATTTAGTGGATTGGGATGGGGGTTTGCAAGCCAACTATCCCAACCATTTCATTCTTGAGTTCTAGGGTTAGGGTTTGAGAGAGAAGAGTGAAAACTATGGTGTGCTCTCTTGTCCTCCTTATGGAGTGGAGAGCCAGGAGGACTCAGACAAGATCATGCCGAGCCCGCGCGCCAACACTAGAGCGCTTATCCGCCTCTTCGTCGGCTACAACCTCACCATCACCGACCTCGTCGCGCTATCCTGCTCGCACTCAATAGGTGAGGCCCGTTGCTTCTCCATTTTCTTCCACCACTACAACCAGTCCGGCTCTGGCCGACCTGACCCCTGTTGGGGATCACCCGAGGATCAACACGCGCAAGTGCCCTGTTGTTAGACGGGGAACAACACAGACCCTGAAGGGGGATACGACCACGAGGAACACTTCTACTCAGTGGTCATAACTGGTTCGAGGGTCAGCGATCGTAAGTCGATTACGACTTACTCACCGGTGGTTCACTCTGGCTCTCTTGACCGCAAACTTTGGCTATGGACTCGGATGCACGATCGTGGACTGATTGCCGGAGGTGGGAACGATAAGGTGGAGTAGTGAACAGGATGGAACACAGGAAACTGAGGCACGATAATGTGATGCAAATTGACACACCTTTTTCTACTGTGTTTTCTCTACTACACTGGCTCAAAAACTCTCAACAACTTACAGGGTATATATAGACACAGCCGGCCACTTAGGCCACTCACTCACGACGACTCCAGTCACTGCTGCTTCGCTCAGCCTTCTACGACTACTACAGTGGCCGCTGCCTGCCCATGCCGCTTCGCTCACCCGCCATGACTATTACAATGTCTAGCCGCTTGCCCATACCGGGTAGGTAGCCGACCAAGGACGACTTACATCACCCACGACCACCCGTGCTGACGCTTGCTAGCAATTGCTATAGTGGTCGACACACGACCATGACCGCTGGCTTCATCCTCGTCTTGTCTTCGACCACTGCACTGAAGCTTCGAGCACAGACACGCCAACTACTACGACTTTGGTTGTTATAACCACACCTAATGTGATCATAACCAACCACACACACAGACACTACAACGCTGGTCATTACAACCACACACAACATGGTTGTAAAAGAGCACACACACAGACGCCCTGTTACGACCACACACAACATGGTTGTAACCGACCACAGACACAGACGCCCTGTTACGACCACACACAACGTGGTCGTAACCAACTACGCACACAGACTTTGAGTTCTTCGAGTGCTACAGTACTCTTACAAGTTTGGCATCCACTGTACTACTTCGAGTATGACATCCACAGTACTCCACCGAGTATGACGTCCACGGTTCTCCTCTGAGTATGACGTCCATAGTACTCCACCGAGTATAACGTCCACGGTACTCATCTGAGTATGACGACCACTATACTCCTCCGAGTATGCATTGATGACTACCGACCATACCTCTCGACTATGACTATCGACCATCAACCATCGAATATCGACTATCGACCATCGACTATCGACCACGACCACAACCGTCGACTATCGACTATCGACTATGATTATCAACTATCGACCACGACCGTCGACTATCGACCACGACCGTCGACTATCGACCATCGACTATGACTATCGACCACGACCATCGACTATAACTATCGACTACACATGGATACAGAGTGCTCGCACACACAAGCACAACACACATACAACAAGATTAACTCAATAATGTCCCCCTTAATCTTGTTGCAGGTACTTCAAATTAGTGCCAGTTTGTCGTTGGCCTCTGCCATGACGAGATGCACCTCTGCTGCCTCTCGTTCACCACCTCGTCCACGATTGCATTCCACACGCCATGAGCGCACATGAACACCTTAATCTTCACAACCCACGTCGTGTAGTTGCTCTTCGCCGAGACCGAGAGGATGAAGAGAGTCGATGCTCTGCTTTCCTTCTTGATCTGCATCCAACAACAGCCTAGGCTCTGATACCATATGTTGGGGATCACCTAAGGATCAACATGCGCAAGTGCCCTATTGTCGGATGGGGAACAATGCAGACCCTGAAGGGGGATACGACTACGAGGAACACTTCTACTCAGTGGTCGCAACTGGTTTGAGGGTCAGCGATTGTAAGTCGATTATGACCTGCTCACCGGTGGTTGGCTCTGGCTCTCTTGACCGCATGCTTTGGCTGTGGACTCGGATGTGCGGTCATGGATTGATTGCCAGAGGTGGGAACAATAAGATGGAGCAGTGAACAGGACGATACACAGGAAACGGAGGCACGGTGACACGACGCAAACTGACACACCTTTTTCTACTGTGTTTTCTTTACTATACTGGCTCAAAAACTCTCAATGATTTATAGAGTATATATAGACACAGCCGGCCACCTCGGCCACTCACTCACTATGACTCTAGGTTCTACTGCTTTGCTCAGCCGTCTACGACTGCTACAGTGGCCGCCACCTGCCCATGCCGTTTCGCTCAGCCGCCCACGATTGCTACAGTGTCCAGCCGCTTGCCCATACTGGGTAGGTAGCCGACCAAGGATGACCTGCATCACCCACGACCACCCGTGCTGACGCCTGCTACCAACTGCTACGGTGGTTGACGCACGACCATGGCCGCTGGCTCCATCCTCGCCTTGTCTTCGACCACTACACTGGAGCTTTGAGCACAAACATGCCAACAACTACGACTTTGGTCGGGGTCGTAACCGATCACGCACACAGACACTACGACGCTGGTCGTTACGACTACACACAACATGGTCGTAACCGACCACACACACAAACGCCCTGTTACGACCACACACAACATGGTCGTAACCGACCATAGACACAGACGCCCTATTACGACCACACACAATGTGGTCATAATCGACTATGGACACAGGTTGAGTCCTCCGAGTGCTACAGTGCTCTTACGAGTTTAGCGTCTACTGTACTCCTCCAAGTATGACATCCACAGTACTCCGCCGAGTATGACGTCCACGGTACTCCTCTGAGTATAACGTCCACAGTACTCCACTGAGTATAACATCCATGCTACTCGTCTGAGTATGACGACTACGGTACTTCTCCAAGTATGCACTGACGACTACCGACTACGACCGTCGACTATCGACCAGAACTATCGATTATCGACTATGACTATTGACCACGACCATCGATTATCGACCATCGACTATCAAATACGACTGTCGACTATCGACCATCGACTACATATGAATACAGAGTGCTCATATATACACATAAGCATAACACACATCCAACAAGATTAACCCAACAATCCCAACATGGACCCAGCCTACCGTGCCGCGCTCGACGCGCTCTGCCCCCAGGGCGGAGACGAGAACGTCACCGGTGGTATGGACGCCACCCCCGTCGTCTACTTCAAGGACCTCGTCCACCTCCGCGGGTTCTTGAGCTCCGACCAGACGCTCTTCTCCGACAACGCCAAGACCGGGCAGGTGGTGAGGCAGTTCAGCGAGGACCAGGACGCCTTCTTCAGGGCCTTCATCGAGGGGATGATCCAGATGGCCAGTTGCAGAACCCCAGGAAGGGGGAGATACGGCGCAACTGCCGCGTCGCCAACGGCTCGCCGCCGGTGGAGACGGAGGTGGTGGCGTCCCGGGTGGTAGACTTCTGCGCTCCGGTGGGTGCTCCAGAAGAGCTCCGATATGCGAGTAATGTATTTGCAGAGTTTTTGGTCGTGTTGCAGTTCTGCGTCTACCTGTGGGAATGGTTAATTTCAGAGCTACTGCTTCTTGCTAATTGGTGAGAAATAATTGAGAAATACAGTAGATTAATTATCATAGCCTTTAATAACTGACAAGGCTAGCCAAAGGCTGCCTCAAGGTTTGGTTTCTTGGCACTGCAAAGATTAACCAGTTCCTAAATGGGCAAGAACTTTTTCTACGATGGTCAGGGTTATAATCTACAGCTAAACGAGATACATATGCCTACCCTCAAAAACTAATGTGATAGCAGCACATGCTAGTCAGGTATGTACACGTGTAATAAGGACAACTAGTGACATACATGTATACTGGTTTTGCTATTACACCGACGACCGAAATTTTTTATCTTTCAGTTACCTAAAATTATACACTCAATTAACTGAAGTTACAGCCAGTGGCGGATCCAGGATTTTTAGAATGGGTATTCGAACTTCAGAGCTAGGTTGTTTGGATACGTCGATATCGATACGCGATACTATGACACCATTTCTCTCAAAACACCGATACAAATATATGCGTATATAGATATAATAATAATACAAAATGCATAATGGCACGAATTAAACAACAAATCATAGAGATTAATGACAATTGCATACCTTGCTAATTTTGCCCTTTTTTACTCTTTTCCCATCAGCAAGAAGTCTCGCTTCTCCTTCTGCCAGTCATCCTACAAGGCTACAATAAAAATATTATACAAGTTTAGAATTAAATGGTAAAATCATTCAAAACATGCACCACCAAGCAGGAAAAAGCAACCAACCTCAAGAACTTGCATCATATAATTGTTAAAACTCCTTAAGCTGGAACCTCACCAACCTCAGGATTGCAGATAGTTACCAGGGCATTTCTTCAAACATTGAAGCTGCAAACAATGCGTGCAAGAATATATCAGTTTAAAATCCCAAAAAAATGTGCCTTACAACAGATACTTAGAACAAAAAAGCACCCTTGTAATGAATTCCAGGATATGTAATGAAAAAAGAACTACACTTACAATAGCCCTCTCAGCTACAGGATATGTAATTTTGTTCCTTGTAATGTTCACACACCTCCTTTATGTCATCACGCTGTTCGGAGTATTAAGTTATGTTGAACAAAAATTGACACAACTCAACAAGCAACTCCTAATTGGACAGTGGACACAAAACAAAATATTTCCAGGATATCTCCTTCCCTTGGATGAAGAATCAAGTTTACAACACTTTTCCACTCTCCTCTAAGCAAAGCAGCTCCAAGCCTCCAACAAGGTGGGATGGTACTTGGTACTGACAGTCAGACAGTCATTGAGTCACACAATTTCCATTTCCATTTTCCAAGTATTGCATTGCCATATTGTCATACACAGATACACTCAGTCAGACACAGACAGTCACTCATACTCATAATCTCATATAGTCATTAAGTCATATAGACTAAGGTAACCATACCATCCACCACTTCCACAGTTCCACATCTACCATGAACATATGACTTCACTGTTAACACTCAACAGCATAAGCTATATGTACAGAAGGGCTTTGCATACCTACAAGAGAAATTGCAGCCAAGTGCTTGTCTCAGCAACAGCTTTAAGACCACCAGTCTATAAACCTTTAACCTTCTGACAATGCAGCATATTGTGCAAACTAACACAAAAGAAAATACCCGGTCAATTTACAGTTCGTTTATTGTAACCACTAACTAGTGAGAATTAACATTTGAATCCTTCAGAATAAAGACATCATTCATACGATTACCTCAAAGATTCCAAGACTTTTAGATGGACTTCTTCAGTTCCTCACTTCCTCTGCTGAATGCTGAATCGCCGATACATGTTGATGTTCCTTTCTCCTATACGGCGATGAAACTGGCAATTAGGCAATAGATTAGTGAATTGATATCAGCGAGAAAGTGCAAAGATCCCCAACAAAATGGAAAGCTCACCTATTCAGGTCGGGCGCCGCCGCGCTGGGCGGAGTCACGGAGGGTCGGAAGGCGATCGGCGACGAGACGACAGACGAGCCGACGAGGGAGTACTGCGCTGCGGCTGAACTGAGCCTAAGGAGTGAGGATGAGGAAGGACTGTGTCGGATCTGAGGGATCTAGGGTTGAGTCGGCTCGGGCGCTCAGCGAGACGGCAAAGACGGCTGTGGCGAATGGCGAATGCGAGATGGGGAATGATTGGGGATTTGGGGGTTGCCGAAGACGGCGCACGGGCAGGCGTCCGAGTGACCTAATCGCATGGGCGTCTGGGCGAGTGCAGACCGCGTGGGAGGAAATGGGCCAACGGGCCATTCGGTTCGGGCGTGGCCACGTGGGACTGTGGGAGCGAGGCGCGCGACTGGGCCGCGAGGGAATCGGCCGGCCGGAGCTCTTTTTCCATTCAGATTCTCTTTTTTAAACCCACTTACTAATATATATACATATTATACCTAATGTATAGCTGATTTTTTGCAAAAAAATTTGGGTATTCAGCTGAATACCCATGAATTACTGTAGATCCACCCCTGGTTACAGCCTTCCTCCAAAAACTCACCTATAACTTCAGGTGATTCAGTTTAGTTGCACTCCCAATCATCTGAAATTGCAGCTTCCCCTTCAAAAAATTACCCGCAACTTTAGACGATTGATAGTGCAACTTCAGATAACTGAGAGATAAAAAAAATTTGAGTCATCTGTGCAATAGTCACTCCCCATGCATACATATCCAGTAGCTCCCATTACAAAAGCATGCTTTCAAAAATGCTAGCATTCCAACATCAAGTTGAAAAAAAAAAGGAAAGTAGAAAAGACAAACCAGCTTACAAGCGTACATATATACAAGCAAAGCGGGTAGTTACAATGTATTCTGCACACACGCACACCTTATGTAGTGCACTAGCTACTTTGAAAAAACAGTGAGCTATCTAATCGTGAAAGTCCGTGTCTACTGCGAGCTCGGGGCCTACGTATGGCGCCCCTGCAACACGAAAATCCTCGGGCAAGTCTGCCTCCTCCAGCACTACAAAACCTGAACAAGTGACCATACTGTGTTAGACACTGTGACCTGGAAACAGGGCACAAAACTCAACCGATAGACAAACAAACGAATTTTTTGTACGGATAATCCATTTTTTATTCGAAATTACATAAATATACCCGCGGGAAAATTTTTTACAAAAATAGGCTCCAGTCGCCTAATGGTTGGGCGACTGGAGGCGTTCGCCCAACCACACGGCGACATTTAATGAATCTACTAACCGTTGGGCGATTAATTGCAGTCGCCCCACGGTTGGGCGACTTCCATCCAGTCGCCCAACCGTTAGGCGACTGCATTTCAGTCGCTCAACGGTTCGGTGACTTGTAGTGAGATATATACCGCGCTCGGCCAGGCCGAGCGCGGTCCTGTGTCGTTCGGCCGCCGTCGCAGAGAAGAGAGGGAGAGGAGGAGAAGAGGAGGGGAAGAGAAGGAGAGGGAGAGGAGGAGAAGAGAAGGAGAGGGAGAGGAGGAGAAGAGGAGGGGAAGAGAAGGAGAGGGAGAGGAGGAGAAGAGAAGGAGAGGGAGAGGAGGAGAAGAGGAGGGGGAGTGCGCGATTTTCAGGTAATTTTTCGTGTTATATTTTTTGTTAGTGTAGAAAATTAGTTTAGAAAATGTAGTGTAGAAAATTAGTTTAGAAAATTAGTTTAGAAAATGTAGTGTAGAGAATTAGTTTAGAGATTTAGTTTAGAAAATTAGTTTAGAAAATGTAGTGTAGAAAATTAGTTTAGAAATATTGTTTAGAAAATTAGTTTAGAAAATGTAGTGTAGAAAATTAGTTTACAAATTTAGTTTAGAAAATTCGTTTAGAAAATGTAGTGTAGAAAATTAGTTTACAAATTTAGTTTAGAAAATGTAGTTTCAAAATTTAGTTTAGAAATTAAATATAGAAATATAATTTAGACATTTAATTTTCAAATTTTGTGTACTAAATGTAGTTTACAAATAAAGTTTAGAAAATTTAGTTTATAAATTTTGTGTACCGTTTATTGTACAAATTGAGATGTAGAAAGTATAATGTACAAGTTTAGATGTAGAAATTTAGATGTACCAAGTTTAATGTACAGTCTTAGATGTATAAAATTTAGTGTTGAAATTATTGTACAAATTTAGATGCAGAAAATTGAATGTTGAAAGTATTGTACAAATTTTGCAGCTATGACTCGTGCTGGACGTGACTCGGAGTGGCGGTTCGCGCTGTTGGACGAGCACGTGGACCGCTCTCATCGCGCTTCCCATCTAGTGCCGCCACCGGGGAGCACGGACGAGCCGCCTCAGTTGGGAGTGGTCCGGACACGGACACCTCGCGTGGCCTGGGGACTCGACCCTCGTTGGACTGCCAGGTGAGCACTATTCCAGCGTTTAGTGCGACCGTTAGTTCGTTCCGTGCTGACCTTCACTTTGTTTGCAGGCTGCGGGATGCCGGGCTACTCCCTCTTGCCCGGATGGTGCAGGCCACAGAGGAGGATGGAGCCGCTGGCGGGGACGAGGGCGGGGACGAGGCGGGCGGGGATCGATCACGACGATTTCCGTTCGACCGTTCCCTACTGACGGCTTTGGTGGACCGTTGGCGGCCCGAGACGCACACTTTCCACCTCCCATTCGGGGAGATGACGCCGACCTTGCAGGATGTGTCCCTGCTTCTTGGGCTTCCGATCGCGGGAGACGCTGCCTTCCTACCGGAGGCCCCGGCCGACTGGCGCGCTGACCTGCTCGGCAGATTCGAGGGTGTCGTTCCACCGGCCGCTGACCACCACGTGTTCGGAGAGGCGCAGACCCATGGGCCGACACTGAGGTGGCTCAGACAGTACCGGGTACGTGGTATATAAAATCGATCGTATCTTCGAAGCTCTTTTTTGTGGTATTACGTACTAATAACAACTTTTTTGCATTCAGGTGGAGCGCATGGTTCCGCAGGCAGACGATCAGCAGGTCTCGCGGCACCTGGAGGCGTACGTGCTGTGGCTGTTTGGTTGGGTGCTTTTCACCACCAGCCACGGCAACTCGGTGGATGCGCGCCTTATCGCTTATGCGAGGGCGATCGCTGACGGCGAGCCCCACCAGGTCAGCTGGGGATCGGCCGTACTTGCCGCGACGTACCGCGCGCTGTGCGATGCGTGCACGAGGGTCAAGCCGAACTCGATCCTCACGGGTTGTCCCCTGCTACTACAGTTGTGGTCGTTCGAGCGCTTAAGCGTCGGACGACCTGTGCTAGACGACGTGGGTCCGTACGGGCCCGAGATGTATCCGGGGGGAGAAGTCGATCGGCCGACGATGGGTTCTATGTGGTGCCGTCGCCGAGTAAGTTTTATCACAGTTAACTATTTCTTTCTTATTGACGATCGTCATTGTAAACAACTTGTCTTTCTTGCAGGTACAGTTCGCGCACGTGCAGGTCACGCGGGCGTACCGAGTCTTTGTGGAGCAGCTCGACCGCATCACAGCCGACGACGTGCGCTGGGAGCCGTACGCTGATACGGTAGTGCAGGCCCGTGCTCCTGGCGGTCTGTCTTCACTTTGCTGGCGTGACCGGGCTTTCTGGCTCACCCGCCGGAAGCTCGTGTACCTCATCTACGTGGAGGACTACGCACCCCAGCGGGTGATGCGGCAGTTCGGGCTATGGCAGCCGGTTCCTGTACCAGTCGGACCATCGCTTCCGCGGCACGTGCACGGGTGAGTGTACGTTTGTGCTAAATATGTACATACTTACTACTGCGTTCGCAAGTATCTCACATTACGTAATGGTTTTATACGCAGGCACAGCGGGAAGGGAGTGAAAAGAGGCACGGACTGGTCGGTGAGAATGCAGCCCTGGGTCGAGCAGTGGCAGGATGCGCTCGACGACCGCGTGGACGAGGACCGACCGTACGACAGCAGGGAGTACGCGGAGTACCTGCGCTGGTACCAGCCGCAGACCCGTATCAGGCTCGTATATGTGGTAGACCCGCCTGCCACACACGTCGCCGCTCCGACGGACACGTACCCCGCGCACTTCGCGCACGACGCTCACCTCGCGGTACGTTACATGTCATTTCAAAGATTCCCAAATGGTAATGTCGTTTCCATAATCGACCATTTTATGTCTTTGTGTCCAGGCTGACGTCGGTTCTGACCTATACGCCGAGTCCGGCACAGTACTGGAGAGGCTCGCCAGTGGTGCGCAGCTGACCCATGAGGAGGGCCTCAGCTTTGCGCGTCGGGTGCACGAGGGGTGTAGACGTATCGTTAGCCTACTGTCCTGCACGAGGCTACCGGCGGTCTCCACGCCCCCCGCTACGACTGCTCGTCCACCAGTGCCACCTCCACCTGTGCCACCTCCACCAGCGTGGCACTACTATGGTGCACCTACGTGGACACGTCCTCCACCACCTCACCCGGAGCAGCCAGGGGGTTCAGCCTGGGCAGGGCCTCCTACACCGGTTCACTTCACGCCTCCTACGCAGACCCCTGTCTTCCCCACGCAGGGGGTGTACGCCTCCTCCATGGCGCCAGCTACGGGTACGCATAGGGTCTTATACCGTGTTTATCCGAAGACGACATGCAACGCACTAACGATATTAATATTGCAGGTACTTACCAGCACGGCGTCTCCCCAGGCCAGGAGGATGTGGACCAGTTTTTCGCGCCGTCGCCCGACGTCGCACCGCAGGTTCTTTCTGCCAGTGCCCTCCCCGGTGCACCGGAGATTACACAGCCAGAGGTGCAGCTGACTCCACCAGCGCAGGGGCGGGATAGACACCCTCCTCCTCGTTTTACCTTTTCGGATCGTCCTAATCCGTTGCACCGGAGGAGGGCCAAGCGAGGCCGTATGGGAGGACGCGGGCGCGGTGACGGGGCACAGCAGGGTGACCAGTGAGGCGTGCTGCAGATGCTATATATGTTATGCATGTAATGAAAATACATGCGCCATGTTACTCACAGTTATATTATGAAGTTTATTTATATTTACATAAGTCTATCATCTCTTTCCGCATATAAACTATCTCACTTAACAGTGTATGTATCGATCGTTCTCTACTCAATCTTTCAAAAAAAAAATTAAAAAACTTTTTACACACCTACAATATACAATGAACATAAACTTTTATTACAACTTCACCGTATTTTTTACCGGTTCAACGTTACAAAATTCACAAATTCTAAAACAATCACGGGGGCTACCTGAAGTCGCCTAACGGGATGGCGACTGCATGCCAGTCGCCATACGGAAGAGCGATTTAATGCAATCGCTCTACTGTGCAGCGAGATATATTGTGTCGCCGTGTGGTTGGGCGAACGCCTCCAGTCGCCCAACCATTAGGCGACTGGAGCCTATTTTTGTAAAAAATTTTCCCGCGGGTATATTTATGTAATTTCGAATAAAAAATGGATTATCCGTACAAAAAATTCCAAACAAACCAGGGAGAGAAGGGATAGGAATGTCCGAGAAGTAGGTCGACGGCCGCCCGAGGTCCTCCGCGTACGGCGGCGCTTGCACGTCGAGCAGCGCGCACGCTGTGATGGCGGTGAGGGAGTGGATGTTGCCGCCGCTCCGCGGGAAAAGAACCGACGCCTTGCACGGCGCCTCCCGGACCTCGTCCACGGCCACCATTCTGGCCAAACCACCTGCATGCACGCCGCACCACATGTTCTGCTCAGTGTTTACAAGAAGGCTAGCACTGAAGCGTGAATTGAAATGGCCGCGTCATTTGTCTGTCACTTGCAATTTTTTTATTTTTCCTTGTCTCTTAAGAGAGTGGGCTTTTGAATTAAGCAGCGGAATAACGTCACATAATTTCTTTTCTTAGGATAATAAAGTCAGATTCAGATACTACTAGTTGTGCAGTTGTTTCACGACCTCACACCGAGCTAATGCTACTGCTAGACATGCTCCATCTTTTCCACAGCCCGTGGCTCCTCCCGATCCCAGCTAGCTACTTTATTAGTTAGTCTTTGCATTCCGGGTTTCGTACCAAGTTAAGATTCAGTAAAAGCTGCAAGGTTTCAAGCAAGCTCTCCTTTGTCAATACAATGACAAACTCGTGCAAGAAAAAGCTGATCCATGTGCAACAAACACATAAAGAACGTATACTAGTTGCAGTTGACATCAGATAGCAAGTTTCTCTGTTCATCGAATCATGGGAATCTATACATAAATAGACGAACAGATATATATGCAGTGATTTGGCTAGACAAACGTACTCTTTCTTGGGCCGGAGCACGGCGCGGTGGCCCAGTCGTACGACTTGACCCGCATTGAGCCGTAGAGGAGCTTGCTCAGAACCACCATCTGCGGGTGGTCGTGCAGCGGCAGCGTCGCGCCGGCCGGGAAGCAGAACACGCCGATCTGAACGTAACACGAACACCCCAGCCGAAAACACCGTCAAACACCATCTCATTATCTGAGAAAACCAGACGTTTTACAGAGTAATGTTCCCTTGTCAACCACACTTGCGCACGTACGTACCGAGAAATCGTCGCACTCGTGGACGTGCACGTACGTGATCCTCGTGAACGCCTGCGCCGAGAGAAACCGTCGGCCCGGCGGGCTCCGCTCGTCCTCCTCCGAGGACGACGGCCTCTCGCTGCCGCCAGCGTCCACGGCACCAGCGCCTGCGTCTATCCCGACGTCGGCCGCCTCCATGCCATCTGCAAAGATGTCGACACACCATATGCTCATGCCTTCAACAAATACCCAATTAAGGCGTCGTCCACGACACAATCGAGCCAAGAATGATGCTACCAAGGACGTTGGTACGTACCAAGGAGGCCCTGTAGCCACCTGATCTGCGTGAGCGTCGGCAGCCCTTCCTTCCCCGACGAGAAGACGACGTCGCACGCGTCGTACAGCCGCTGCACCTTGCTCTGATGATCATCCATCGCGTGAGGCGCTGCCATGGCGGCCGGCCACACGAACGGAAGTCACGTTTGTTACTACACAACAACTTAACGATCGACTTGTATATACGCACGTACGAACGAACGCACAGGCCGCCGGTGAGCGACGAGATAACTCCTGTACCACTAGCCCGTCATTTGCAGGTGTTTTCCTGCAGGGAATACGAGGATTTCTGCGTGAAGTGACGTGCGCGCGACGCTGAGGCTGGGAAGTATTCAAGCAAGTGGAGAGGCGTTTACCGGCGGTACAAACCGTGGGCTACGTCGACTTGACAGGGGGCTCGTGCTGTCGTGCATGCTTGCACCAGCGCCGCTTAACGAGCATGCTCGTGTCGGGTGTTGTGTATCTGCCATGTCGACGTCGATAGCCAGATACGGTCACGAAACTACTGTTTTCGACTAAACAATTAGCGTAGCTGCGTAAAAGACACTTCCGGTCGCTTGGAATCCGGGCATGGTCATTCTCCATGTGAGTGTCGCTGTTTGGTTCAGCAATTTGAGCGGTGGAAAAACTGGGGATATCATAAAATAATCTGTGTTAATCGTTTGGGGATGATCTTAATAATCTGTGAAGGATAGACAAGTGTGTATGGTTGGAACTTGGAACTGCAAAGGTACAAAACCATGGGAATTATGAACCACCCTCGTTTCAGAAACGTTACCCACTACTACAGAAAGGCTAATAGTAGACGCCAAATCACAGACGATTTTGTGAAACCGTCTGTAATGTACACTATTACAGACGGTTTTAATTTGAAGGTCGTCTGTGGTATTTGTGGCGGGAAAAAGGAGTATCACAAACGATTCTTACCTCTGAACCGTCCGTGATACTGGAATATCACAGACGGTTTTTATTAAAAACCGTCTGTGTTGTGTCGACTATCACAGACGGTTGTTGTTAAGAACCGTCTGTGAATGTTCACAGACGGTTTTTAACAAGAACTGTCTGTGATGTCCCTTTGTCTGTCATATTCTAGATCAGAGGTTAATATATAAGTACACATTGCTTCTAATAACTTAAGTACAGAACTACTGAGACAAGAGATCATAAATTAAAGGCAAATTTATTAATTTCAATTAGAGGCAAATTTATTACAAAAGTCGCACAGGTAAAGAGTTTCCCAGATTGTAATCTTTTGGGCTTCGAACGCTTCTTCTTCGACTTGGGGACTTCGAGGATCAGCCGCTAAATTCTCGAACGCCGTTAAGATTGCCCTTGTCCTCAGCACTTCCTCCTCCAGCCTGGGCAAATGATCAGCAGCATCCATAATATCGTAGAGGATAGCGTGAAAAGATTCCTCAGAATCTGCCGTATTTGCTTGATCGGCAAGGCTATCCATCAGTCTCTCCAATGCGTGTAGAGCTTCTTCCGCTTTGCGCACATTGTGGAGAAGAACCAGGGTGAGGGATGTTTCCCTTTCTTGAGCGGCAGCGAGACGCCTCCGGCGACGACGGATGATGAGGTCGAGCTGACGGATGCAAGAAAGTCGGGGAAGGAGAGCAGGGCGTGTGCGGAGAAGCTGCTCCAGATGCAAATTGCTAGCCGCCTGTGTAAGGTTCCGGCCGAACAATTCGTGGTGAATAGATGAGAGGAAGGAGATGATCACAAGAATAGTAGAATCCATATTGTACGTACGTAGAAGAGACCTGGATTAGGCGTGCATATTTAACCTTTAGCATCGTATACCCAAACATTAATGATATAGACGCTTCGTATAACGATCGAGAGACGTTAATTAGACGATCGAAACACGAAGCATTCTGGCAATCGAAACACGAAGCGTTCTGGCAATGGAAACACGCGCGAAGCATTAATGATATAGACGCTTCGTATAACGATCGAGAGATGTTAATTAGACGATAGAAACACGAAGCGTTCTGGCAATGGAAACACGCGCAAAGCGTTCTGGCATGAAGCTTATGACAGACGGTTTTTTATAACAAACCGGCTGTGATAATATTTGTCACAGACGGTTTTAATAAAAAACCGTCTGTGATAAGCTGGTTATCACAGACGGTTTTTAGTTAAAAACCGTCTGTGATAATGACTAAGGCATTTATTGCGCTGCTCAGACCGCATCTGTCTTCATTTCGATCCAGATCTAGCCACTGCTGCGCACTTTTTCACTCGGGAGGAAGCTAGGCGATTTCAGGCAAGTTAATTTGGTGGGAAGAGGCAGAGATTGAGCTTTGAATTAAGATTTAGACTTTCCTGGTTGCTGTAGATATGGTTAGTAATGAAATTTATTTTTTCTTTAATTGCATTACAATTTAGGTGTAAGTAATCCATGAGTGGTACGTTATTGAAGATGGTTAATTTGCAAAATTGTTGGTTATATAATAGCTGTTGTGTTTGCAATATGAATTGAGCTAGCAAATTAAGTCTCAATATAATAAATGTTGCCGGTATATATGTAGTTATAATTAGTTAATCTAGATTTTAATACTAAGTTGTTATATATGTACGTAACATAGGACCGAAGCTGGATGTGTGCCGCGAGCCGTGTGAGTGAAGAGTACATTAATGGCGTTTCTGCTTTTATAAGAGTCGCCGAGGAGGATATGTTGAATAAGGGGGTGAAATATATGTGCTGTCCATGCACTGACTGCGAGAATTTGAAGATGTTTAAGAACCGAGGGCAAATTGAAGCGCACTTGATTCGGAGGGGTTTCAAAAAGGATTATACGTGTTGGACCAGTCATGGAGAAGTGAATGATCATATGCCGCCGGATGACATCGCCGGTGAAGTGAATGATATGCCCTCGGATGACATCGCCGGTGAAGTAAATGACATGCCGCCGGCTGATGTCGATTGTGGCTCGGATTCGGATAGGTTGCACGATGATAATCTGGATCAGATGCTTCGCGATGTAGAAGAGAACTATGATGAGAGAGAGTATGTTAAATTCCGTGGCTTGATAGAGGACTCAGAGAAACCTTTGTACACGGGCTGCAAGTACACGAGGTTTGACGATATATTTGCTGTTTTCACGCTCAACGCTCTCGACGCCTCACTCGTTCGATGCTGGACGCTGTAAGTCTGTACAATCACAGTCTCTGTTCACGTAATACCGATATATGTCACAATTTGTTGCTTTTCTGTGTATATATATAGATTCATGCTGATCGAAGCTAGATCATCGAAATCACCAATTGGTTTCCTGGACCCACGCTTGGTCGCCATTGATACCATCAACGAGAATGCATCCTTCGTCGAGGACTATATTACAAAAGCACTGTTGGCTCACCAAGATAAGGAATTTGTTCTTATGCCATACAATGAGAACTTCCATTGGATTTTAATTGTAATTATACCAAAATGGAACAAGGCTATATACCTTGATTCTCTAAGTAAGAACAAATCCAAGTACACAGCTATCGCCGAAATACTCGATAGGTAAGTACATTGTACATTGTACTCTTTCTTTCCTTCCGAATGACTAATCTAACTTTTTCGAATAACGAAGGTCGTTCGTCACATACGTTCAACAAACAAGTGGCTCGATGATAGCTGCCAAGCCCTTGAAACATGATTGCAATTTTCGGGTATTGGCTAGCTACACATTAATTAATCATATACAACACTTAGTAGTAATGCCACTTGATTTAACACATTCTATTTTTTGCAGTGCCACCAGCAGCAGTCGGGCAACACGTGTGGATACTACGTGTGCCACCATATGAGACTACTCCTCGATTCCAGCAAGATCTCCACTCCTAAGGTTTGTCAATCTTTCCACATTTATTTCGTACATGTCAAGTTTTATATGTGCGCGCGTTGATATTCCTATCAACAGGCTGCGCCCATCTCTACATCTGCATTGAAACAGCCGTATTTTGCAAAAATTCGAGGAGAGTTCATTTGGTTTTTGTGGAGTAAAGTCGTAAGATCAGATGGAGAGTTCCACTGCCCAGAAGATTTTTTATTGTAATTCTAAGTGCAAATGCAGTGTAGATCTTTTACAATTGTGTATTTGTTAATGAATATTTTATTTCAATTCAATGAATTGATTTGCGAAATGGATGCTTTATGTTTGTGAAATGAAGTGCGTTGTCAATTGGATGTTTTATGTCTGTGAAATGAATTGAGATGTGAAATGTATCTGAAATGAAATGAGTGAATTGTATATGTTTTATGTCTGTGATTATCTGCTTGTTTCATAGGGCATGGCTAGCATTTCCTGAGGCTAGCCAATAAACAGAAATATATTTAGGGGTTGAAGGGAATATCACATACGGTTTTTGAGTAAAAACCGTCTGTGATAGATGATAATCAAAGACGATTTTGAGTTAAAAACCGTCTGTGATACTTATTATCACAGACGGTTTTTAACTCAAAACCGTCTTTGATTATCAGCTATCACAGACGGTTTTGACTCAAAAACCGTCTGTGATTATCATCTATCACAGACGGGTTTTACTCGAAAACCGTCTGTGATAGCTGATAATCACAGACGGTCCGAAAACCGTCTGTGATGACCTTCGATTATCACTGACCCATAAATACAGACGGTTCACAAAATCGTCTGTGATGACGTTTTCGAACCGTCTGTGATGATCTTTTCTGTAGTAGTGACCCTGGTAGGATGGCGGCCCAAACCTGGGATAATAGAAACGAGTTAAAAAAACCATGCTGGCATGACAATTAGCTGGTGATCAATGTAGCCCTCTCTTTCCCATAAGTTGTACGTGACGTCCCTTGCTATTATCGGGGTAATAACACTAATCAATGAATTATTATTCGTTTATTCGATAGAACATTGTTCCAACAAATAATAAATCCATGGAGTAGTTATAGCAGAACAATAATTAGGGCTAAGTATTTTATTATTACAAGCCACGCGGTGCCTCAGGTCTTGGGTACACAGTAGCCCGATAATATTGCAATAATAACCGTTCTCTATCACTAATTATACAAGGTACTAAAATAAAATAAAAATATATAACATTGTATCCGTCCAATGATGTATGATGAACTACATGTCATCTACTCCTCCCAGCTATCTTATAAGGCCTCCACTTCGTCGTACTCGTAGTCAGCTTCAACCTCGTACCCCTAGGTACCTTCATTATCCAACCCTCTCTTGTCAAAATCCAAGTATAACCCAACTGAATATGGCTCTAAAAGCAAGAGATTTAATAGTAAGAGTAGGTACGAAGTACTCAATAAGTTTTCAAATAATGATGCACCTTTGTCCTCATATTTCTCAAGTTCTTCCTAATCTATCATTCAAATTTCATTTCTTTATTATTTTGAAGAGTTTGCAAGATTTTAACTTCTGAAATTTGTTTTAACAATCATTCTAGAGAAGAGAAAACCTGGTTGGTTCCCGTAGACTCTTATCCAAGCGACTACCATAAATTCATGATTTATTAAATACTGCGTAGACTTGTATCACTTTACCTATAGCTATTCTAAATTCTTATTGACATTGGGTCTTTCGTATTTTCTTTGATGCATCCCACATTCAGAATGCAAATGTTTCTCGACTTTCATCACTATATCTTCATCCGACTATAAAATAGATATTGGTCGAGCGGGTCTGAGTACTCGATACTCCATCATGCTAATATATGTGCCTTGGATCCCTCACTTCCAGGCTCTATACTGGTTCTGAATTCCTTCACTAGTTTTATACTACTTGCCCATTATGGAGATAATAGTAACAAAGGAGAGTAACATGTTCTGCCCTCTTGAGATGAGAAATATGGTTGATACTGTTTTATAGCTCATTCCAGAATGAAGATTGTTTTCTAGTTCTTATATTTTATTCATATGTAGAGGGTCTTGTCTGCCACTGAAACCCATACTAGAGCACCATCTACCTTCTTTACTATTTTCCTTTGCAGGCCATTGCTCCTTCAGTGATTCTGCTCTCTTTCTTTCTTACCATGTTTTCCTCACTTCATGCCATTTCTCTTTTTTTTTAGAAATTACTTTTTGATGCAAGGTGATCATATAAAATAACGGTATCAAAATAATTCATGAACCACAGTATGCTTAAAAAGCCTACTCTACTTGCCTGGCTATAGGGTAGCTACCTCAGTGGTGGTCTGACTAGTCTCTTCCTCTTGGATCAATTCCTCCCCTATATTATTTAAGGTCAAAAATAACTATTTAGAATTTTTTTTATTTTATTCCAGATGAAGCAACAACCCTGGTTGAATATTTTTATACTTTATTTTTATATTCCTTTTTGACTATTCAGGAAGTTATATTTTGCTTTGCTTAGAAATACTTATTACGACTATTTTGTTAATTTTTTGGGTATATTATTTATGTTTTTATGTGAGGGTATTCATTTATTCCTTTTTTCCTTTTTATCTAATTATCGGTGCTGGCCCACTGGCCCAATTACTGTGCGTATGGTCGCATGAAATCGGCCCGGCTGGCTCGTCGCCACGCCGCCTCCTCTTTCTATCTCCTCACCTCTCCTCCTCATTTCATTTGCCCGTACCGCCTGTCCTATCTCTCATCGCCTCCCTTCTTCCCCTTTTGGCTCCATTGATGTCGGCCTTACTGGCCCCCAACGCCGCCGATGATGCCTCCCTACGCCGCCCCTGGGTTCCGCCTTGCTTCCCCTTGGCTTCCCCCTTCCTAACGCTGTCGGATAAGCATGGTTCAATCTGCTTTTCTCGCCCCCTCCCTTCCACCGCCGATCTTGAATTTGGCCATCCCCATGGTGTTTTGGGGACTCGGCTCCATGGATCTGGTCCGAGGTAAGTAGATCTGATGTTCTCCTTACCAGATTCATCGTCAGCCCTCCCCCCTCTTCTGTGCCTCACCGGGGTTCTTCGGCCCTACTGACGCCACACGCCTAATCGTTGTCGCCAACACCTCCATCCTATCGCCACGTGCCTCTACAGAGCCAAAGCCCTGTCGGTGTTCTTTGGCTTGTTCGGTCCTTCCTTTGTCGAGCTGCGCGTCACGGCGGTGGTAAGCCGTTGACGCATGGCATCCTGGCAGCTACTCACCACCAATGTGTCAGGGACCTCAAGTATTCAGAGTAACTGAAGAACAATTCAGCTAAGAAACTATGAAGGATTACGTTGTATGAAGGGCTCAGATCAAGTTAGAAAGTTATGAAGATCCAATTCCCGATATTTACTTTAGTAATTACTGTTATTGCCGCGCTAAGCACTGTGGCTATAATGTCGATTTTATGCTTACTCACTGTAATTTTGAATTAGAGTAAAACAAAGACCAAGCTATATAAGCTAGTGATTGTAACTGCTAGAATCATCTCTATGGAATGAACTAAACCCTGGCCACCTCTTATCTCGTGTACTTCCTATTCTTGTTACTTTCCCTATTTCTTTTCTCATCTCAATACTTCAATTATATTCTACAATTTTTCGCAGTTGAAATTCAAATTCTTTTCGGTACTGACAAATTGGTATCAAAGCACGATTTTGGCCTCAATCCGATCTAGGGCAGCATAGATAAGGGTTTGGAAACCTGTTTTCCTATAAAATTCCTAAGTCGAAGCTGTTCTTGTGTGGATTTGAGGGTGTTTTGGGTGTAAGCCATATAACTATTCCAGGTTAGGGAAAATCTTCCTATTCCCTAGTAAAATCCCTGGCAGATCGTTGGTTTGGCAGGATGGCGAAGCATGAAAAAGTTGATCAAGGGGTAGATGGGGAACCACAGTATGCCACCAAGAGCGAACTAGAAGAGGTCAAGAAAAACTTGGATTTGATGAGAAAGGGGCAAATAGAGCAAAGCAAGTAGATGGAACAATTGCTAGCAGCAAAAATTTCACTTGTTGCTCAAGGGATTTAGAGGGAGCAAGGGGAACCTTCATATCGCCATTCAAGCTATCATGGTAATTATGAACCCAATAGCTCACTTCCTCCTGCCTCTGTAGTATCTCCTGTTAGTGTAGACAGGCAAAGTCATTTAGCTGTTAACACTAGTGCTATGAAAACAACTCCTGGAATGTCTATGTTGAACACTAGTGGCAGTAGTAATGCACCTCTTAGCAATGCTACTATTAATGCTAGCGATACCAGCCCAAATTTTGGAACTGGGATTCAACCAGTCTCACCAGTACTAATGAGTGCTCACACACCACCATTACTACCACATCCACCTTAGTGTTAACATGGCTTTGGTTTACCATTCAGTCCAGTGGCTAGTTATTCTACATTTCCTATATGGCCACAACAGCATTGGGCCACTACAACTATTAGCTCACCAACACTTGATCATTTAAATCGAGGGCAGCAACAAGAGATGGAAGTACAAGGCAATATGTTCAGCAACAATGACAGTTATCATCATAGAAACTTTGCTAAGGGGTCTAAGTTAAACTTTCTTGAGTTCAATGGAGAAAATGCAGATGCTTGAGTGAAGAAAGTAGAAAAATATTTCACAATTGTGAAAGTTCCTATGAACCAAAGGGTTGAGATAGCAACATTGTATTTTGTGGAAAAAGAGGAGTGGTTATCCACTACTGGAGTCAATATCAATTTGTTGCCATGGCATCATTTCTGTAAGATGATCGAAGGAGATTTGTTGAGCAATCAGTCTATAATGTAATATCCTCATTTCATTTAGTTAGATAGGTATCCACTGTATCAGCCTACATTGATCAATTTGAGAAGGTGATGAGGTCAGTGAGGAGAGATAACCCCTGCTTGCCTGACAATTACTTGCACTACAGAATTATGCACAGAACCATACTTAACTGCAAAAACCTAGTGATCTTATTGAAGCTTATTGGGTTGCCAGAAGAGTAGTCAAACCCTTTAAGAGGTCTACTGCTAATATTCCTCTGAGTTATGCAAAAGGGGGACAATACCAACACAACAACAAGGCTACATCAACTCTCAGAAATACTAAGCCTGAAGTGACTAGTGTCCTGCACTAAAATTAATGCAGGCTAGAAGTCAGCCAGCGACAATGAAAGGTGCTTCAGATGTAATGAGAAATGGTACCCAGGACATAAACAACATTTCAAAATGAATCAACAAGTCAGGGCTATGTTGACTCAAGAAGAAGAAGAGGAGAGGAACCAAGAGGGTGTGCCTGAAATAAATCAACATGATGCATCACAATATGTAGAGGGGAATCAGGAAGAAGATGAGGCAATATTATCAATGCATGCCATTCAGGGCACTAGCTCAGTAGCACAAATTTTTATCTTAACTGTACATTTGGGTAAACACAAAACTATTGCTTTAGTAGATAGTGGGAGTAGTATTACATTTATTGATGATAGTTTCACTATGAAGGCTTCTTGTGAAATTAGCATCAACCCAGCCATGAGGGTAGTGGTTGCCAATGGAGAGGTATTGTGGAGTAAGGCCAAGTGCAAAGACTGCAAGTATACCATTCAGGGTATTGCATTTTCATCAACATTTAGAATGTTGAATCTGAAAGGAAATGACATAATATTGGGTGCGAATTGGATTTATATTCATAGTCCAATTGGCTTGAATCTGAAGACAAGAGAATTCTCTATTACACACTATGGTAGAGAGAAAATAGTGTTTAAGGATGAAACATTGCCACAAAGCAACTATCTCATCTCAGTTAAAAAACTACACAAACTGATATCCAAGGGAGTTATAGGTGCAGTAGTATATGCTCACAAGACTCCTAAAGAGGATATGAAACAAGAAAAGATTTCCCCTCGGTTGACAACAGCGATAGGGCAGTAGCAAGACGTATTTGCTGAACCAGTTGAGCTTCCTCCTAGTAGAAATTGTGACCATACAATTCCCTTACAGCCAGAGGCGAAGCTTGTGAATAAAACGCCATATAGATTACCTCATTATAAAAACGATGCCATGGAAGGTATAATTGAATAGTTATTGAAATCTGAAGTGATAAGGCCTACTGTTAGTCCATACTCCTCTCCAGCAATTTTGGTTAAGAAAAAGAATGGAAATGGAGGATGTGTATTGACTACAGACAACTTAATGCCCAAACTATCAAGAATAAGTACCCAATACCTGTGATAGAAGATTTGTTAGCTGAGTTGCATGGTGCAAAGTTTTTCTCAAAGATTAACTTGAGATCAGGATATCACCAAGTGAGAATAGGAGAGGAAGATGTGAAGAAAACTGCTTTTAGTACTCACATGGGTCACTTTGAATTTATTGTGATGCCTTAGTCTAACCAATGCCCCTGCTATGTTTCAAGCATTGATGAATGAATTGCTGTTAAGATTCCTAAGAAAATTTATTTTGGTCTTCTTTGACGATATCCTCATATATAGTAAAATTATGGAAGAGCATAAGCATCATGTTGAGAAAGTCTTACATATCCTGAGACATAACAAGCTATATGCAAAGATGAGTAAATGTGCTTTTGGTCAAACTCAAGTGGAATATTTAGGGCACATTATTAGTGGCAATGGTGTAGCTACAGATCCATCAAAGATTGAAACTATTGTGCAATGACCCGAACCCAGCAATGTAACTCAACTCAGGGGGTTCTTAGGCTTGACAGCATACTATAGGAAGTTCATCCAAGATTATGGAGTTATTTGTAAACCACTTTTCAATGCTCTCAAGAAGAATTCATTTGTCTGGTTAGATGAACAAAAAATAGCATTTCACAAACTAAAGAAGGTAATGACAATGGCACCTATTCTGAGACTTCCTGACTACACTCAACCTTTCATTCTTGAGGCTGATGCAAGTGGATATGGAATAGGTGCAGTATTGATGCAAGAAGGAAGGTTTATTGCTTATCTGAGTAAGGCTCTAGGTCCAAGAGCAATTGCCTATTCCACATACGACAGGGAAGCTCTTGCAATATTAGAAGCTCTCCAGAAATGGAGGCACTATTTTACAGGGTCCACTTGATAATTAGAATAGATCAGCAAAGCTTGAAGTATATCCAATAGCAGAAACTAACTAAATGTATTAAACACAAGTTGCTAGTGAAGCTTCTAGGGTATGACTATAAAGTGCAATATAAGAAAGGAAGGGAGAACAAGGCAACAGATGCACTCTCTAGAGTTACAGCCACTTATCACCACTGATGAAATTATCGTTAGCTATGAAAATGATGACTACTGCAAGGAATTGCTAAGCAAAATTAGTGTGGATCCTCATGCTGAGCCTAACTATTTGTTGAAAGGAGGTATTCTAAGGTATAAGGGGAAGGTGGTTGCAGGAACAAACACTGAACTCAGAAACCAGCTTATTACCTTATTCCATGATTCAGTTTTAGGGGACATTCAGGAGAAAGGGCAACATATCAAAGGCTCAAATTGCTATTTCAATGGTCTGGCATGAAGAAGGTGGTGATGGCCTATGTCAAAGAGTGTGCTACTTGCCAGAAAAACAAAGCTGAATACACCCCCTATCCAGGTTTGCTACAACCTTTACCTATACCAGAAGCAGCATGGACACATGTATCTATGGATTTCATTGAAGGCCTTCCATCTTCAGATCATAAGGAGGTAATACTAGTTGTTGTTGACAGATTCACCAAGTATTCACATTTCATACCCATGAGCCATCCATATACAGTACAACAAATTGCAAAGCTATTCATTGACTATGTGTACAAATTACATGGTCTGCCTACTGTCATAGTAACAGACAGATATAGAATTCTTACAAGCAATCTACGGCAAGAACTCTAAGTCTTTGGGTGTCAAACTAAGCCTTAGTACAGCTTACCATCATAGACAGACGGACAAACTGAGAGAGTTAATCAATGACTTGAAAATTATCTAAGATGCATGACATTTGCAAGTCCTAGAAGATGGGGTAGTTGGCCGTCACTTGCTGAGTGGTGGTATAACACTAGCTATCATACCTCTCTGACCATGACACCTTTTCAAGCCTTGTATGGATTTCCACTTCCTCTGGTCATAGAAGTGATATTGCCTGAATTGTAAAATGAAGAAGTTAAGGAAATCTTACACAGAAGGCAACTAGTAGCATAAATCATGAAGGATAATCTCATTAAAGCTCAGGAGAGGATTAAAAAGTATGCTAATAAAAGAAGGAAGGAGAGAGAATTCTCAGTTGGGGACATTGTATATATCTCAAGATACAACCTTACATGCACATTAAGTCTGCATAGGTCACTGAAACTACACTCAAAATTATATGGACCTTTTAGAGTGCTAGAAAGAATTGGAGCAGTAGCATATAAGTTGTTGCTACCTGAGGGTTGCCGGTTACACCCTGTTTTCCATGTCAGCCAATTAAAGAAACATATTGAAGCTAAGGTTATGCCAAGTCCAGATTAACCATTGGTAGATAAGGATGGCAATATCAAAGTATTTCCTATGGCAATCTTAGAAAGGAGGATGATACCGAGGAACAATGAACCAGTGGTACAGTGGCTGATTCAATGGCTCAATCTTCCTCCGGACCGGAGGCAGCAACATGGGAGGATGCAGATTTTAATCACACGGGTGTTCCCAAGCTTCCATACTTGAGGACAAGTATGATATGAAGGAAGGGGTATTGTCAGGAACCTCAAGTATTCAGAGTAACAGAACAATTCAGCTAAGAAACTATGAAGCATTACGTTGGATGAAGGGCTCAGATCAAGTTAAGTTAGAAAGTTATGAAGATCCAATGGCGGATATTTACTCTAGTAATTACTATTATTGGCCACGCTAAGCACTATGTCTATAATGTCGATTTTACACTTACTGTAATTTTGAATTAGGGTAAAACAAAGACCAAGCTATATAAGCTGGCGATTGAAACTGCTAGAATCATCTCTATGGAACAAACTAAACCCTAGCCGCCTCTCATGTCGTGTACTTCCTGTTATTGTTGCTTTTCCTATTTCTTTTCTCATCTCGTAGTCCAATCATATTCTACAATTTTTCATAGTTGAGATTCGGGTTATTTTTGGTACCTGACACAGTGTCATGCTCTTGTACCCGTTGGCTTGTCCTTCGGCTACTTTTCGGCAGCCATGCATCTCGGTCATTACAAGCCACCGATGCCATGGCCCTTGTTCGTTGGTTCTTCCTAGTTCCTTCTTATTCCCCACTCCTACATTACCACGTTCCTTCTAGTTCTACTTTGTTGTTGATTTTATTTGTGGAATTTGTGGTGCATGGCTATGTGATTATCCAGGGTGTTTAGGGTTTTTGGTATTGTGGTGAGCAACCATGCGGTTCTTGGGCTTTGGCATGCACCGGGGAGTATTGACCGTAGCCCAAGGGCTCATTAGATGGCCACCGACCCCTTCTTCTCTAGTGTGGTTAGCCGAAGTTGGTGCCCCGTCGTGGCTCTATTGGTCGGGTTCTAGTGCTAGTAAAATGGAATGGTATAGTTCATGATGTTTCCTTACCGGCGTTGTTGGGCTTGATTTAAGGGGTTTGGGAATGCTCTTGCTCTCACTTGGTTATGCTTTCCTGATATAGCTAAGCTATGTGGATGTAGTCCTCTGGTCGTTGTACTCTTCTCTTTGACTGTCCTTGGGTCTTGGCTGCTCTCTTGACTTCCCTCATTTGACTAAGTTAGGATTCTTGTGGGGGTGTGGTTTAAATGGGCGAGTTCTACTTCTTTGGCTGTCGGTTTGATGGTGGTGGCTCGTGAGTGTTCTGTGCTGTGGTATGGTGGTGCAGTGTAGTGGTGCCTGTGGTGGTTCTTGTGAGTGGTGATGAGGGATGCTGCTTCCTATCTATTAGCTATGGCAGTGAGGCAAGCTCACTGGTGGCTATGGGCGGTGGTATTGTTGACTTTCTCCCTTCTCTCTATTGGCTCTATTTCATGTCCCTGGTGGGCTTTGGTGATAACTGGTGGCATGTAACGTGGCTTGTGCATAGAGATGAATTGAGTGACTCATCAGGAAGGGTAAAAAAAGTAAAGGTTAAAGGTAAGAATGGGTGTTTTACCACCAAATGATGAAAAACCATTACACGAGAGGTGCCGATTAGCGCCGGATAATCTCGGCATCTCGATGAGCGATTACCCTCGTGCAATATTACTAAAATTCGGGTTCTAATGGCAATATATTCATTAATTTGTTTTAGCTTTTCTATTTGTGATTTTGGATAATATGACTTTGCAGGTGTTTCAACTTGAGTCGGCTGTGACGACGTTGATTCATTAGATAGAATTTGGCACAATGCACTTGTTAGGCTTATTTTTGTAATTAGATGAAATTGTAATTATGTAACACTTAATTGTAAGATTTTATTCTTATGTAAATCTTGATATTGAATTATTGTACATTGGACTTATAATATTAAAGTTGAATATATGTCAGTTTTATTCTTTGTAACTATTTTTTTTTATCCAGACTTTTTGTATAATGACACATCCGTTTGTTATGTGTTGGAGGATTGAATGTTAATACCCATCAATGTATAAATTTTGCCATCAATGTATAAATTTTGACTTAACTATATGATTTAGATTAATTAGTTTTTTGAGGGTTACCACATTGTAGTACCAAGCTGCAACTCGGTTGTCTTGGTGCAAGGTTGTTCATCAATTTGTTCGGGTTCAATCCCCTGGAATCGCACTTGCACGTCTCATTTGAATAATTAAAATAAGATATACATATGTGTGCGTGTTCAGTGAAAAACATATACCTACGTTTCGTAAGTTTTTGATGTCTTCACAAAATTCCCAAGTATGTGTTAAGGCACACGCGTGTGTGCACGTGTGGTGTGATGAGTGAGACATGAGTTATATGTGTGCATCTGTCTTGTACCCAGTAAATATATTTTTGCTCCTTGTTGGAATTATTTGTAATAAAATATGAGCTACAATTGATGTCTTATCAATGAAATTTCCTCTTACGCAGAAAAAGTTACTTCAAAGACCGTCCTTCTCATAATATTTGCATGAAAAATAATCAGTGTTGGATTTACGCATAACAATCTTCGAGCAAACTTATCGGGTGCTACTAGATGATCGCAAAATGTGCCGCATTGCTCCGATACTTACCAACTGTAGGACTCCTTGGGACACATAAACTTTACATTTAGTTTGTATAAATTTTATAGAAAACAATATAATTTCCACATAAATCTTTCGAGATTCCTGTGTTCCGAACAGAGCCTAAACCATTGCCATTAAAAAGACAGAACAGACAAATTGAACAGGTATGCAGACTTGCAGAGCCCTTCAAGCAAAACAAACACCAATTACAAACGATGGGAGCACAAGACAAACAGAACACAATGGATAAAATGGAAGTCATAAAATACTTTCAAAATGTTGAATTAAATCTACAAAACAATCTGCCTTCCAGAGTACTGAAAAAATGCCTCTTCCAGCTTACAAACTGTCCTCTCCAACAAACCGAAAGAAAAGGAAAGAGAAGCCCTACACTACCTAGAGCAAAGCAAAGTAATACCTAAACAGACTTGTACAGATGCTCAACGGAGATGCAGCAGCAGACAAAATTCTCTATATCATCATTCACCCTCCCAAACTGCAGCAGCGGCAGCTTGTTGATACTGAGCCATGCTCCGTTGGTTGTATAAATGCAAAACAATCAACAAATAGCTGGACTATATTTACCATGGAGGTATCTACAGAAAGCCTGAGTTATTGCTCTAGTTCATCATTTCTTGTTGCGTTTGGTATCTCAAAAATGAAACCGGTTGCTCACAACAAGGTTTTCTGCAAGCAGACGGATGGGAGTCTTAATGGCTTCAGCATTTGGAGAGACCGACTCTGGAAGACTGGGTAGGCAGGTTGGTAGATGTTCACCATGCTCCTCAGGGTGAAAATAGAAGAGCACTGCTCGACAGAAAATAAACCTGCCAATGGATAAGAAAGATTTTTTTAATAAACAATGCACATACAGAGGATCAGCAGTGTCCACAGTGCAGGAACATAAATGCAGTATGCAATACAACTGAATCTAAATAACGTCTGAGAAACATAAAATTGAGAGAGAGCTGTTGTGGACGGGAAGGTGTTCCTATTCATCAGCTGTTCAATCTTGTATAACCCCTATGTACCCTGTCCTTTAGGAAGAGATCATACTTTGCTTCAAAGAACATTTAATCCAAAAAATTACTTCGCAGAACAAAATTTACTCACTTAATGTTTGTAGAACTTTTTTTCTACTTCTTCATTACTTTTCCAGAGCATAAGCATGTTTGAGGCTACAAGTTGCTGCCTTGCTGGCATCACAAGTTTTTGTTAGAAAAAAATGCCTTTTAGATTGTTGATGAACTACGAAAGAGAGCATAGAATATACAACACAATTTATCTTGCTACCCATCCATATTTGCTAGGGTTAGAGTTGGTCCCATTAAAATGTATGCCATAATGGTTCCCTACACAACCCTATGCACATCAGCTCCAAGCCTCAATGCCCGGTTAGCAGCCCCTCTCAATGTTCCTAGTCTATCAACACTGCACTTTTAGAGCCAAGATAAGTAAAAAAGGTATCGCACAGTGTGCGCTGTGCAAGCAACTGGTGCAATTTGCAGGAAGCACTATAATGGACAAGCCATTTTCTAGCAGTTCATGTTAAATTACTATTTTCTTACATTGGGTGCAGTTGACCCGAGTTAACTCCTTAATATGCCAGATGGTGGAAATGTGATGAATTTTCAACGCAAATGTTTTTCTCCCCCCCCCCCCCACCAAAAAGGAGAATACATGCAAATAGAACAAACAGTGAGTTCATGCTTCATAGCAATGTATAAAAGGACTAAAATCAAGGTATTTTTCTAAGTTACATTGCTAAGCTAACCATGCAACTAACTGCCAGATACTCGAGTACATGGAATGTGGAACATATATGGAATAAGGTACCTGAGAATCAGGCGCCTGAGAAATGGATCTGGTAAATTTTGTCCCCAGACAATGTTCAGTCCAACAGATGTGCAGAGGGTTTCTTCATATTGTTCCAAAGCAGAGAAAAGTATGTTTTCCGCATTAGCGTATGTATCCTGAAACCAAGCCAAAAAAAAAAAAATCAGACCATGGAAATAAATATTTTGGGAATACTCAACTCTCAAAACAAAGAACATACACTGTCTATGTCGGAAGTTATCCCAGCTAGTTGGCAGAAGGCTTGCATCGGAGCAGTCAGGAAGTATGTAAACTGGCCTCCATTACCCATAGATTCTGCACCAGGCATGGCTGATGCTATCCTAGGAGAGAGAAGTAAGGCAGCTGGCTCTCCCTTCTCTGCATCATGGATGGCCTGGCAATTATATATTCAAATGATAATTCGTTCAAAGAAATTTGTTCTGCTGTATTGTTACAAAAAGAATGGAGAAAGAACCACTTCAAGAAAGTATAGTAGAATTCATTATCAATTGTAATACCAACATTGTGAAAAAAAGGGGTAGTTAGGAAGAAAGAACCACTCCAAGAAATTATGACTAGAAGTCATTATTGATTGTTATACAACTTCATGCAAAAGAAGATGAAGTTAAAGAAATAAGGAATCCATAGGATGGCTTCACAGGCTACTAACATGAGCAAGTTTGTGTGTTTTCTGTATGAAAAAAGTTATGGCTAGATTTCATCTATACTAAGCAAATGGAAAAGGAGAGTTCCATAATACTGAGGTCACTACCTACTAGAAGCCAACCTTCTCACAATATGCTACACATCAGTCCTAACTTATCATCCATGGTGACCAATTAACAGGTTGATAACCATCTTAAGCTTTTTTCAGTGGTTTAAAGATCAAAGAGTCATTGAACCTGTGAACCCACAGGACAATAATGCCAACTTAACTATTGCAGATGCTTGTATAGTTGTATTCCATTCTACTAAGACAAATGTAAGGCCTCTTAAAAACCAAATGAAAAAATGTCAGACCCTTCAAACGCAATGAATACAATAAACCAATAATATGAGCTACAAAAGAAAAAGAAAGAAAGACACATATCATCTGGTAATAAGGTTGACAAACAACAGAATGCTCATGGTAATGATTTCTCTCCTACCAAGCCAAGATTAAGTTCTGACAAACCTGCCTTGAATGCATGGCTATTTTTGCTATCAATTACAAGGAAAAGTGGATATCTTGTAAATGGAATCAGATCTTCTGGATAAAGATTGTTTGGACCTGGCAAAATGGTGATCGTATCAATATGAGCAAATGCAAGCCATGACATCCTCACAAAAAAACAAGAAATTGTTTCATCAATCTAACCATCCACCAAACTAATAAACCATAAGAAGTGGGCTGAATTGAATAATAACATTGCCCTGAGATATACTTCCTCTATCCACAAATGTAGGTTACGTGGGTTTTGTATAGTCAAAATTTTCAAACTTTGATCATTAATATATGTTAAAGTATATAGATTGACTATATAAAAATAATACCATTGGATTTGTCTTACAAAATTCTTTCATAATATATTTTTTTATTATTTTTGCTAGTATATTATGATAATAAATTATAGTCAAAATCTTACATTAAAGACCATAAAAAATAAAAAACGACCTACATTTGTGGACGGAAGGAGTAATTCCGCAAAACAATCATATGAGAAGGCAGGAGCTTACCTCCACTTCCACGAGGACCAAGCCATAGATAATTATCTGAACTGGTATGTGAATTTGGCTTATCAATAGGAAAAGCAGCAGCAGCCCTTGCGTGTGATGAGGAGCTAGATGCATACTTTTGACAAGTGTTCTGGTCAGCAAAGCCTGAAAGGATAATGACAGAAATTAGAAGGGTAACAACTAATCAAAACAAGAATGCAATATAAATTAAAATACCAAATCAAAAAGGAACCTGATGCTGATATATAGATGAGTAAAATGCTATCTTGAGAAAGCTCCTCACAGATTGTTGCAAGAACCTGCAATCATGGACTTGTGATTTAACACTATGAAAACAAGGTTCTGGTGGAGAGAGAGAGAAAAAAAAGGACCATGCGGATGAAAATATACAGCGTCTGACCATGTGACTCAAGAAATCTGTCTCAGAAGATCTAGTAAAACAGTATCATGCATATATTACCTATAAGGAGATGTGTCCTAAAGGCAGTATCATTAGCAGTGAAGGTCTGAACATCTCCATGTACTATATGGTGATGCCTGTGCTCAAAACTTTGATATTCAGTTCTGTTTTCATCCATGCATAACATCCATATGCCTATGTACAAGGAGACGTGTTCTAAAGACAGTATTATTGGTAGTAAACGTGCAATTTGGCAATGCCTGTGTTGAAAACTCCGATACTCAATTCTGCTTTCATCCTATTCTTCTAAAAAGAAGAAAAAGTATAACATTTATATGCACATTGTCAAATCATATGAAACATCAAGCTCATAGATATAAATATATCTCAATGGATCACAGCAAGCAACCACAATGCTAAGCAGAACTGCAACATCGCGCAGATGTAAAATCTTTTCACAATTATTCTGTCAGCATAATAATTTTTTTGACGAGGTGTCAGCATGTAATGAGTATACCAGAAAATGCATGTAGTTCCACCACCACATAAGTTGGAATGTGCAAAAGCATCCTAACAAAGTATGACCACATCCAGCTCACAGCGAGGGACTTGGGACAGCCTGCCAACCATGTTGCAGCAGGAGTGCAGGAACCCCCCCCCCCCCCTTCTGACTTAATTATGCTTAGTGTAGTACAATTTCTCATCTTTTGGTTCAATTTTCAATGTGGTATTGTATCGTTTTTATGGTTGGTCAACTGATGCATGATTGTGAATTTTAGGCAATACAAGCATATTTGCATGCAGCATTATTTCAGTATTCAAAACACAAGCGTCATTCACACTATCTGCATCCAGTCTGCTGGATGATGAGCATGAGACATCATTATTGTTTTTCAAGACAGCGATTTCCTATGAAAAGTACATGTGATTCTACCATATTTTCATCTGCCTCTCGGCCCTCTCCTACAGTCATGCAAAAGTAGAACTTGAAAAGAAAAAGGAATAAATTGGCAAAGCCACCTACCGCTAGAAGATGAGAGACTGTAGGATGATATATAATTGCTTTTTGAGGATTTGAAGGAAGACTTCCATCAGAGATTTCTGTAGAAAGGTGAATATCAATCAGACCAGAGGGTCCACTCTGATCACTTATAGTGCCATTTTCTTTAAGTTCTTTAGCAGCAATCTGATAAGACCCAGTAGGCTCCCATTCCAAACATTGTAGCATTCTGAAAGTGTCCAAAGTTAGCTCTGTGAACTTGACCTGTATTACACACAACATTCTGTGAGGGATATTTTCAACTGATCAACATATTATTGTTCAAAACAAGTGAAAAACTAGAGGGGTAGTAAAATTATTGATGAAGGGGAAATATGACTGTGTAACCTCATTTCGGCAATAGCTTGTTAATACAGCTTCCTTCAGTTTCAGTACTCTTTTTGAATGGAATCTTGCAATAGATGCAAGGTTCGATGGATATGAATCAAACAAGTTGTCATATCTCAGTGATCTAGATCCCTTGTATGCTCCATCAGCTTTCAAGAATCTCCCAAGCTCCTGAAGCACTTGATTCCATTCCTTGAAGTTGGTTTTCTAAGAAGTAGGAGGCCAAAATGTTGTTGTCATGAAAGAACTAAATGATAAGCACAACAGGTTTAGTTCTTAAAAAACACACAACAGGTTGAAAACATGTCCCTACTTTATGAAAGAAATGAAATAGAAACCAATGGGGAAAATAAGTAAGCAACACACAAACAAAGTTCACACATCATATGTTCCACAATGCCAAGCTTTCATTTAGCATAGCAATAAAAACATTCATCACTCACCCCCCATGCATAGGTTTCAACTCATCTTTCATATGTCAATTGAGAACTTAGAGAAGGATGTGTTAGTCTGTTCCTGATAGGCAATAGGACAATACCGCTTGTGAAATTGCCCTACTTCATACTTCAATTTCAACCATCATTCAATTGACATAATCCAAAACTCCAAAACCCAAAGGCTGTTTTCCCACTGCTTCAGAGGTTCAGATCGTAAGGAATTCAAACACCAAATAATGAAACACTTATCAGCTCAAACTCACTTCTGTCATGACCACAAATCCTCCCTGCTTCCTACTATACTCAATCTCCACTAATACAGAGCGATACTTATGCTCTTCTGTAACTAAATCGATGACCAAAACAAGCACGATTCACGTCACCTACAACAACAAAAGAATGACATAGTAACTGAAACTGAGTAGCACCCAAAAAATTTCTCCTCGACTCAATGACAATCCAACTCAAAATCCCTAACTTGAAAGTTCCTTACAGAACAAACAATGCTGTGCATATCACTTCTATCAAAACAAATGACGAACACTAACTTCCGAAATAAAATCCCAACTTCCGTTCGCTAATTGAGGAGGCAACCATATCGTTATCCCAGCTATAACCCAAACACATAATTTAACTCAGACTCCCCAATTCAAAGCAAGAGAGGCAAGCTACTTACAGGGTATGCCGACTTCGTTTCCTCGACGAGCGAGCGGAGGCGGCTGACGAGGTGGTCCACCGCCTCGGCTCGCCGCATGAGCATGGCCACGACGAGGAACCGGGCGAGGAACCGCAGCTCCTTGTACCGGATCAGGAGACCCTGGTGCTTGTCGTCGCCTCCAGCCGAGGCAGCGGCAAAGTAACCGCGGCTATAGATGGCCTCGTAGAACACGTACGCTCCGACGAGCGACCGCGGCTCGGCCGTGCGGAGGTAGCGCGCGTAGTAGAGCTGCCCGATCCGGGAGGCCACCTCGCCGATCTCCCACCGGCGGAGTCCGCCGGCGACGAGCTCCCGGCGCCGCTCCTGCTGCAGCCGCCACAGCCGCGTGTACGCCTTGAACGCCTTCCGGCTGTGGTGGTCCCCACCGCCGTAGAGCGGCAGGTCGCGCGCGCGCGCGAACTTTCGGTTCGCCGCCTCCCCCAGCGCCTTGAACTCCCTGTACACGCCGGAGTTCTCGCCGTCGGCCATCGCCGGCGACGAGAGGAGGGGCGCTAATGCTTTTGTTCCTTTGCGCCTTTCGATTTGGGCGAATGGGAGGGACGATGAGGGGGTGACGTGGTGGTGTTGGTGGTGGAGGGATAGAGGAGTAAAAAAAGGGGAGTTTGTTCGAGAAGAGATAAAAAAAGCAGTCGACGAGTACGGGTGAGCTCTTAATAAAACGCTGTCATTTGGGGTGCCTAATTGGGCTCTAATGGGTCAATCATGCGGAGTTTGTCTCTCTACCTCCTCTCTCCCTCCACCACTTTAGTTCCGTGGGAGATTTTTTTAAATAATCTATTTTTTATTTAAAAATACTATACATATGTTTTAATATTTTTTTTTATAGAAATAGGCTCTAGTCGCCTAATCGTTGGACGACTAAACTCTGCCACTCAACGGCCGAGCGACAGACAGGCAGTAGCTCTACCGTTGAGCGACAAGGATGCGGTCGCACAACGGTCGAACAATAGATACGTGGTTGGACCGACGTGGTCGACACAACATGGTAGAAACAACGTGGTAGATCAGCGTGGTTGAAGTAACGTGATCGAAGATTAGTGAGTGGTTGAAGAGAACAACAAGTTCTAACCAACGTGGTCGAAACAGCATGATCTAAACATTATGGTCGAAGATTAGTGAGTAGTCGAAGTGAACAATATGGTCGAAGATTAGTGATTGGTGACTGAAAGGTGCTGCCACCGAATGGATGGGCGACAACACCTATCGTCCAGTCGTTGGGCAATTGGCTTACGTGCCGCTCAGCCGTTGGGCTAAAGGGCCTAGTCGCCTAATGGTTAGGCGACAAGGGGTTACTTTGCAAAAAAATAAAACGCAGGTATAATTTTGTATTTCTAAATAAAAAATTGGTTCTGTTTTGAGGTAAACCATGATTAGGGTTGGCATGTCCTTGTTGGGAATACAAGAATTTTCTAGATTCTCTCCCTAAATTTAGAGCGAAAATTTATTGTTCTAAATAGAAAGATTGCAATTAATCAAGTGAAGCTATTGTATAACCATGGCAACAAAGAGAGTGAATAATGCTTTCAAAATTTCTCCCAAGTATTCACTAATTCTTCACTCATTAGCATAGAGCTATGAAGATGAGAATTATAAGCTAAGAGCAAAGCAACACATTCAAAATCCCGAGAGAAGTTCTCAGCTCCTCACCGGTCTGACCGCCACTGAGAGTACGGTCTGACCGACAAAGCACCCACGGTCCAACCGCTGGCCAGTCTAACCAGTTTGAAGCCAATGATTTTACCTATGGCTGGTTGAACCCAGCCTAGGGGTGGTTTGACCGCTCCCCTATTTTCAGAACAGAAAATCAGCCTGAACCAAGACCAAGAAAGGTGTAACTCCCAAAATCCTTAACCAAATGAGTTGAAACTTTGCATGCACCTTTCTAAGTGTCTCATGAATCTATTCCATCCAAATCGCAAGGATTTTGGCCAAAATTTTCACACTTCCCAACACACAAGCAAGAGTGTATCTAAACCGGGCAAACTTCAAGATCTTGAGATACGACTTACTTGTAGGTAGACGATAGTCAAGATGGCTCTAGATGAGTTTTTACATATCACAACAAGCTATTTATCCCAAGATTCAAGCAAAAAACTGGGATCAAGAAATCTCAAGATGAGGTCTAATGCAAGCAAAACTGTGCAACTTAGAGAACTTATAATATCAGGTGCCTAGATGGATAAAAGTTGATCTTCATGGGTCATTTTTATTACTTACACATCCTTCGCACACAGCAAGATCAAAAGGTGGAAAGAAAAGATCAAAACCAACAAGAACAAAAGCAAATCAACTAAATCAAGAAGACACCATAAGTGATGAACAAAATTGATCTATTGCTACTTAATGAAGAAGATTTTATAACCACTCCACCTAGAGGACAAGAGAGCACACCACAGCACTTACTTTTCAAACTCTAACCCTAGAACACAAGGTTGGAATGAGAAAATGGTTGGATGGTTAGCTCGCAAGTCTTCATCCCATCCTGTTAAGTAAATAAGATAAATAGCCCACATATAACCCTAGCGGTA
Organism: Dendrocalamus latiflorus; assembly: GCA_017311315.1. Taxonomy (NCBI): domain Eukaryota; kingdom Viridiplantae; phylum Streptophyta; class Magnoliopsida; order Poales; family Poaceae; genus Dendrocalamus; species Dendrocalamus latiflorus. Next base: position 20,570,779 of record CM029625.1, read on the forward strand.
CTATCCACTAGCACATTTGAGGGAACCCGTTAACCCCACACAACACGAATTTTACACACACTAGTAACTCATGCACGCTTTTTAAAGCACATGATCCCAAATTCGCTAAGTCTTTAGCCTTTGATCTACTTGATCTTTCTCAGCATCTACTTGACCTAAACCACTTTCCCAAATGTTGCTCAAGCATCACGGTTTTGATCCACATGGTTTTTGATATTTGGCAAACTTACCAAAATTTCGTACTTGACTTGGCCTTCATCTTCCATGGTAAGTAATCACCATGTTTACTACGTGTAGGGGCACCACAGGCTTGCCACGCATCAGTAAGTCTCTCCCATTCAGGTCCACCGGACTATACCTCACTTAGACTAACCAAACCACTTGTGCAACCTATCACTTAAACCTTCCTTTCAATATTTTTCGCCTTCTCTAGTTGGTATCTTAATTAAGTTTATACCTTAATTATGATTTAGCCAAAACAATATATAAACCTCCTATTCACCCCTCTCTAGTTGGTTATCCTTGATCTTACGATACATAGACACACAGCTAAGTGTATGTCCAACGTCAAAAGCCGTGAGGTAGAGGAGGGAGCTGATCAAGCTGTGGTACTCCTTCTGGTTCAAGAGCTCTCCATCCTCATGTAAATCCAGCACGGTAGAAGTAGCAATTGGAGTAGTTATTGGCTTGCTGCTTCCCATATCAATGCGTCGAAGACAGCCCTTGGTGTACTTGCTTTGATGAATGAAAGTCCATTCCTTCAGTTGCTTAACTTGAAGAATAAGAAAGAAAGTCAACTCGCCCATCATACTCTTCTCAAATTACATGCTCATAGAATATAAACATCTAGACACTAAAGCATGAGAGGAGCCACTAAAGATTATGTCATCAACATAAATCTGAACAATAAGGAAAATCATGGCCATGCTTGAGAGTAAATAGGTGTCGGATCCCGGAGCAACAACTCCAAAACCCTCTGTGTTAATCGCACTATCCCAGGAAAAGATAGTGCACACAGGGTTAATAGGGATACATATCATGCATAATAACCAAACTTTATTATAAAGCAAAGTGTACGGGCCTTATGACCAAGTTTACAATAAAATGGCTCATAGCCAACCACAAAAATAAACAGCGGAAGATAAAATAAAAAGAGCAACCCATCCTGCCTGCCCACATGCGAATGACTGTAAGACATGGCCTACTCGTCGCAATCCTCACCAAAGTCGATGTAATCATCTTTTGGCAACAAAATTAAGCAAGGTGAGCACATAAAGTATTCCACAAGTTACACCAGGAGGTTTAATAGAGTTAATGCATACAGATGCATGCTTTTTAAAGCACATGATCCCAAATCCACTGAGTCATTAGCCTTTAATCTACTTGAACTTCTCAGCATCTCCTTGATCTAAATCGCGTTTCCAAACGCCGCTTAAGCATCGTGATTTTGATACACATGGTTTTGGATATTTGGTAAGCTTACCAAAATACTCTTACTTGACATGGTCTTCATCTTCTGTTATAAGCAATCGCCATAGTTGTCACGTGCATGTGTACCACTAGCTTGCCACGCGTCGGTAAGTCTCTCCCTTTCTAGTTCTAGCAGACTACGCCTCACTTGGACTGATCAAGCCACTTGGTGCAATTCATTACTTGAACCTTCCCTTCAACATGGTTGGCTCACAAGTCTCTATCCCAACCCATTAAATAGATTAGACAACCAGCCCACATCTAACCCTAATGATACTATACACTAGCACATTTGGGGGAAACCCGTTAACCTCACATAATAGGGTTTTACTCACACACACTCAACTCATGCACGCTTTTTAAAGCACATAATAACTCATGCACGCTTTTTAAAGCACGTAAACCCAAATACGCTAAGTCCTCAGCCTTTGATCCTGAAGGATCATGAGAGAAAGTTCATGGTTTTGTTATGATGAACAACTGTCATTTTGGATGAGTGAAAACATAGAATTTGCATATTTTTCTTGACAACCCGCAGAAATGGATGATTTTGGGATTTTTGAGACATAGGATGAATTGGTGACCTAGATCAGTAGTTATAGATTACATGAGCTATGTTATTGCTAACGTGGGTCAAGTTGTGAATAAATTATGCTCAAAAACTATTTCAATATCTTTGGATGTGCAGGGTCACTTAGAGCCAATCATGGTCAATGGTCAGAATCGGGGCTAGCTCATGAAGCAGCTGAAGTCCAAAACGATCAAGAAAAGCTAGGTGAGACAGTGAGCTCAAGCATGGCACGAGAAAGGCGATAAATATTAAAGGCAAGCTCGAACAGTGGGGTTGCAGCATATAGCTTTGTTGGTCCAATGAGGCGTGGTTCGATGGAACCGGAGCAGGAGAGACTTGCCGACGCATGGCAAGTCAGTGGTACACCTACACATAGTAAGCATAGCAATTGCTTGCAATAGAAGATGAAAACCCGATCAAGGAAGGGTATTTTAGTAGTTTGGCCAAAATACTAGAAACTGTCTTCGATCAAAACCGCGATGCTTGGGAGTATAGTTTCAGTTAAAAAGAAGTTGGTTTGATCGAGATGGATCAAAGTGTGAGTAAAACCCGTGTGTGGAGTTATTGGGTTTCTCTCATTGTGCTAAGTGGATAGTATCCACTAAAAGCAAGGTGTGGCTAGTTAGTCCACCTATATAAAGGGATTGGGATAGAGGATTGTGTTATCTATCCAAATCATCTCTCTTATACTCTTATGTTTAGGGTTAGGGTTTGAGAATTGAGTACCTGTGGTGTAGTCTCTATCTTAAAAGGTGGAGTGTCTATAAAACTTAACTCTCAAGTGGCAATACATCAACATTTGATCATCTCCATAGCTATCTCTTGATTTGATTAATTTGCTTTTGATTTAGTTGGTTTTGATCTCTTCTTTTCCCTCTTTTTGATGTTGCTGTGTCAAGGACGTGTAAGAGATGGAGATAATCTTAGAAAATCAATCTCCATCTATTTAGACACTTTGGTAGCAAATTTATCAAGAAACTCGGTTTCTATACGTTTTTTATCCTTCAAGTGATTTTTGATCTGATGATTTTTGGCTTGATTTCTTCAGTATTCTAACTTGTGATACATGGGAATACAACTAAAACTATCTTGGCCATCATCCACCTACGAGCAAGTCATATTCACTGTTTTGGGATTTTGATCTGTTTTGGTGCAATCTGCCTTCAAACGAATAAAGGTCAGAACTTTGATACCAATTTTCTTAATTGTTAATTGGAATAGGTTCCTGACATCCTATAGAAGATATGTACTAAATTTCAAGTGATTTGGAGATTTGGTTTGAAAGTTAACCCAATTTTAGATTTTAGGCCTACTTTAGTATAACAGTGCTTCACAAACAAAAATATTCCAAATCTCTTAAATTCTCTCAAGTTTTTTGATTGGATTAGGTTCCTCGGGTCTTGAACTAGTTGTGGTTCAAGTTTCAAGTCTTTTGGATCGACGGATCAAAAGTTACATGATTTTTCGAATTTAAAATAGTGTTGAAATCACTATTCATTGGATGAAAGCTTTAATGGCTCCGAGAATTTTTAGATTTTTGGCTTCTTAATCTTTGTAGCTTCTCGTAGCTATTGGAGTAAAATCTAGTGGAATACTTGGAGGAAAAATATGAAGGCACTGGTGTACCAAAATATCCTTCCTTGACTCAATCTTCGTCTTTCGTTACAAGCAATCACCGTACTTGCCACGTATATGTGCACCACTGGTTTGTCATGCGTCGATAAGTCTATCCCATTCTGTATCTATCGGACCACGCCTTACTTAGACCGACCAAATCACTTAGTGCAACCCGTCGCTTGAACCTTCCCTTCAACATGTCCCACCTTCCTTGTGCCATGCTTGATTTCAGCTATCTCACCTTATATTCTTAATCGTCTTGGGCCTCGGTTCCTTTTGAGTGTAGTTCCAATCCTCGCCGTTGACTATGGTTGACCCTTAACCTTCCTGTAAATCCAAATACAAAGAAAATCGTTTTCGGACACAGGTTCTTCACAACTTGACCCACGTTAGTCATAATATACTTCCTGCAACATAAATACACTGACCTAAACCCAACAAACCAAACCACAATCAAGTTCTCAAAAAATCACAAAACCAACCAAAACACACATTCTTGCTGGTCTGATCGCATGTCTAACCTGATCCTCTGACAGAACACCCTCTGAAAAGAGCAAACTGAGCAAAATTTAAATTTTAACTCTATAAACTTAGTAATTGTTCATTACATAAAATCTTAGACCTTCTCACACGAGCTTTTGGTTAACCTACCGCGAGGAGTATAAGACCTCCGGTCAGTTTAATCCAGTGGGTGTCCTGGAGGAAATACAGGAATTAAACGGAATGGTAACTTGGAGCAAGCAATCTCTGCATTTTGGGCAAATTAAATTTGAGTATGAGCTACCTAATAACTACGTTATCAAATGAGTAAATTAATAAAATAAAAAGATAAAATTGTTACATCAAACAACTGTCGCCTATTCCCGAAAGCGATCTTGGTCGAGAAATTCACGTTGCTTGAGTTGAAGTATGTAGTAAGAAAACAAAAGCATGTTTAATCTAATACTACAGATAATTGACTTGTGACTACTTTTGTCAGATATGTTTAGTCTCATCGATTTGATTCGATATGGATATTCATTTCTGACATGACAACAATAATCAAAGAATGGGCAAGAGGCCCTACTGACGAACGATGGAAAGGATTCTCCCATTTCTTCTGGGACATGAAATTCAGCTGCAACTTACCAATGACTCGCTCTCGCATGATGTCGGACTGATTGCGACTCACTAGTTGAAATTGAGCGAAAAGTTTCAGACGATCGCGCCATCTTTGTGTACACTAGGTTGACGTTGGTAGTTCCATATCTTTATTCCCTTGCAGGCAGGTGGCCAGCGATTTTCATGTCTCGTCAGAGTTCGGCGAAGGAGCAACAGTAAACTCTGCAGTTTGCGAGGCCTTGTCCAACCAACGCAACTGCCTCTCTTTTTTAAAGAAAAAAAAACAGACTAACACAACTGCTCTGTTCTGCTAATTAATGGCAGTATCCAACTGCTTTGCAGTGTAGTACGCATTTTTTATCCATAGAGCGCCATCATTTGCATATCCGTCCGTCCATCTCTTGTTCTTACGAGTATTTTTCAGTTAAAAGGAGCATAAATTCTTGCTAAGAAAAAGAAGCACAAATTCTTGCTAAGAATTATGCTGTTCTGCGACGAGGATAAGAAGAGCAGAGGCACCACACAAATTCTTCTACTACCACGTAAGAGATTTTTGGCATGTAGTTTTTTAGTTTTGGTTTATAAATAGTAATTATTTATATAGAATCTTACAGAGAAAGACACTCAAGTACATTTTAATTGCTATAAATAAAACCACTGTAGTATATACTACAATTGATTTAATAGTCCCTGTTTAAAAAAACATTATGTTTCAAAATTAAGTACTATAGAGAAAATATTTATTATAAAATAAATAGCTTTAAGAAACACTGCGAACAGTACTTAATCGATTAAAGTATGCCACTTTTTGCTGGCCCATTATCATTCTGCTCGACTCGAGCTTGCCGGGATTCAGTAATCAGTAGTAGCCTCTGGCCATCTCTGCCTCCCTGGTCGGTGCAGTGCAATCATTCGGCACAAAGTCCACTCGTCTGAAATACTTTACAGCTGTCCCAGATCTGTTGCGCTCGAGTGACAGAGGAATGCTTGCTCGCTTGGAACAGGTTGGTTCCGCATTGTCGGGCTGCAGAACTGTCAGAGTCATTAACAAGTAGTACTAATTCCGTGGTTAGGGTTAACAAAAGTGGGAATCTTTGTGGTGCGTGATTAGACCAGGATTAGCTGAGCCAACCGGAAGCTTTACAGGAATCATTCCCCATAACTACTACTAGGCTTTGGACCTGGCCCCATGCGATGTGGCCATTTAGGCAGCGATCAACATGACTGCAGGCCTGCAGCTGCGGGCTATGGGCTTATTTGTCACTATTCGTAAGTTTCGTCTTTTTCTGAATTTTTGGTTTTTTGTTGAGCTTTTTTGCCGGTTCTTTTTTTTCCCGTATTTGTTTGTATTATACGTAATGGGCTAACATATTTTTTATATTTTTAAATTTTTTTAAATTTAATTATGCTAAATAAGCCTCTGTCAGCTACAGTGCTTTTTTCAGCCAGCTACAGTGTTTTCAGCCATAAGCCACGAGCTTTTCAGCCGAACCGATCACCCCCTTAATAGAGCGCACGTCAAGACAAACGATGGAACAAGCAGCCATGCTTTCGGCATGATTCCTCGTGATTACTGCTATCGCACGAAATGAAATGGGGTACGTACTGTCAGTCTCTCACTATATATATGCAGTAAGTAATCACTTGCATAGTACTATACACATGTAAGTGTACTACTAGGTGTCTACATACACGTGCACTGACCATGCAATTAAACTTACAGATAGCGTGTCCTACCATGATCAATTGGCCGGCTGGAATAGCTAGCATGAGTTCCGTTACAATTCTATCCATATGGCACCATTACAAAAGAACATACTCAATTGCCCATCATGTGGGGGAGGAAGTGAAATACGGAGGCATAAAACTTGAAACCGTTTAGAGCCATGCAGAACGCCGGAATTACCCGTGGCTTGTGAAGGATTTATACGGTTTCTAACAAAATTATACTACTTCAAGATAAGCATTGTGTTACACTCTGACCTCTAATCTATGCCTGGCTGGGGTCCGTGGGGGAGAGTAGTCCTGCGGTGGACTGGCTGACCTGGCTGGGTGGCTCGCCACGTCTACATGGAGCTCGTGACCTCGGGTGGGAATTTTTGGGGCTGGGCGTCGACTGACACGGCTGGATCTTTTCTTATCGTTTTCATGCTCTTGACTTTCATGCATGTCCGTTGTATATATTCTCCCCTTCCTTGTGTTTCCATGTTACGCCTGCCCTAAGTACGTAGTACCAGTGCTCTCCATTGGCCCAATCGAGAAGGAAACAATGGCACGTGAAACTGCACCTCGGAGGAGTGGTCAAAGCTAGTCTTTCGTGGTAGACTGGCCTCTAGGGCATCTGAAATGAGACTAGAAACGTGGTAGGAATACACTATACCGAGTAATTTCAGCCAGGCTACCAGCCAAGCTATTACCCAACGGTACCACGTCCTCTGTTCACAGTTACAGTGAAGTAGGAGAACTACTCCTACGTGGCAGAGCCGAAACTGGCAGCCTACACGCCGACATATATCGCTTGATCATACCGCACATAACGGAGATGCACTAGTCCAGGGATATAAGGCACATTGACACTTGGCCGGCTCCACTGACTGCATCCACTTGATGTATCGATCCTGATTCCTGAGGGAACGAGAGCCGATCAGCCGGCGCCGAGCGGCGCGCGGCGGCCGGTTGGTTCCAAAGCTCACACGCGCGCGCTGACGTCGCGCTCGAGGAAAAACGCCGGCCGGCTCGGCTCTTCCGGCCCGTGCCACTAGCTGCCGCGCTCGTGCTACGCTGTGGCCTATGACTAGTTGACTACCATGTACTGGCACCGTGGACCGTGGTACGTACGTAACGCGCAGCGGTGGAGTTGGCTGGCACTTGGCCCGGCCTCGCCAACCTCACTCGGTCGCGCGGCGCGGAAACCGGGAGCCACTTCCGTAGGTTCGCGCGGCTTCCAGTGCCACACGCGCACGCGACGGGCCTGTTGGTCCGGGGCCCGAGAGATGGAGAAGCGGCCGGGAGGCAAGGGGAAAAGGTAGGCTCGTGTCGTGCAGCTCATGTTGTGTCATTGTCAGCTCTCCTGCAGTCGTGTTGGGTCCGTGCCATTGGAGCGGGTCCAGTGAGACCTTTTTCCTCTTGTTTTGTTTTCTACATCACTGCTGCATGATCATTCCCTCCCCATGCAAATCAAACGGGACCACCTGCCAGACACGTCCTGTCCTTCCCTGTGTCCACGTACGTCGATCGATCGGTGGCTGGACAGTCGAAGAAGCTACACTACAATAGTATTATGTTAGCTCGATCGTGAGAGTATCTGCCGCGCGCTGCCGATCGCCTGCCGAACAGCGGAGGCCTTGTCAACCTACGCGGCACCGTACGTACGCCGCAGTGGAGCTGGGCCGGGCTTGGGGCGCGCGGTCGATACGCCGGTACAGACGCGATACGTTCACGTGCACACGGCCAGGCTTCCCGAGGTTCAGAACCGCTCGTGTTTTTGCGTACACAGGTGTCTTGTGTGCTCTTTTCTGAGTACAGGGTGGCAAACGGCAAGGGGCTGTTTGGCGCAGTACTGTTAGCCACAGCTTTTGCAATTCGTCAAAGCTCGTGGAGGCGATCAAAGTGTGAGGAAGACGACCGCCTTGTACTTTATCAAAAGAAGACGCATCCAGTATCCACTGCGAGTTTAGAAAGAAAACTAACGGGAAGCAAGTCAAATCAGAAAAGGCGGAAAGGGGCGCAAAGAAGGTAATCCAAAGCTGGTACGTCCAAAGTCCAAATTTATATGTCAAAAGCCTCAAAGACGCGCACTAGTTTTCTTCGTTAGTTCATGTTTTTTCAACAGTGACAGTACATCTAATGTGAAGAATTCAGCGGCAGGCAGGAGTATTATTTAGTTATGAACGCGCGCTAGACTGCCTCAGGTCGCGCCGTTTGGGTGTCAAACCCGACCCACTTTGAAACCAGGACCCCCTAGGGCCAGTTCAGTGATCCTGTTTCGATTTTATGGAGACTTTTGGGTTGGTCGCTTTTGTTTGAACGGGCAGAACACTGCTAAATCAGAGTTATTAAAACCTCCCCCGGTCTGCTCGCGCGAGAGCGTTTCGCGCGCCCGCGGAGGCCTTCACGCGGCGACGCGTGGCAAGCGTAGCAACTGGAGGGAGCGCGAGCGCGTCGCGCGGGAGAGCGTTTCGCGCACCGCGTGGGTCTTCGCGCGTTGACGCGTGGCGAGTCCAGCAACGGGGCCGAGCGCGCGCGCGTCGTATGTGGGTTTCACGCACCCGCTGGGCCTCCGCGCACGCGAGAGCGTCTCGTGCGTCTCTCTTGCCGGAGGTCCCGCTGCTCTCTGAGCCCACGCGCAGCTACGGAGCGCGCGGAGAGGAAGTGTGCTCGGCGTTCGCGTGAGGGCGCGCGCGGAGAAGCCGAGGCGCGGCTCGTGCGCAGCGGCGCACGCGAGGCGCTTTAACGCGTCTCGCTGAACCGGTGGGCCCGCTGCTCTCTGAGCCCACGCGCAGCGACGGGGCGCGCGGAGAGGAGGTGTACGCGGCGTTCGTGTGAGGGCGCGCGCTGTTAAAATTTGACATCGGACTGCACACTCTGATTATCTTCAGCTCTCTCTGTTCACACACTCAGGAACTCACGCTCTCTGGACGGATGTGAATAATGAACTGAAGAAGAGACAACAACGGGTAGAAGACAGTGAGGAGAAAAAAATGAATGGTGCAGAGCGCACTGCCTCAATCAAACTGAGGCCCTCTATTTATACTCCTATTAGCTGACTAGTAAACATTCGTTACATGCATGAATTAGTCAGGAAAATCAAACCTCGATCCAAGTAAACCGGACATGCAGATCTCAACTGCAATTTACTCTGACCGAGTGCAGCACTGCAGCCAACGGCAACTTGTTTCAGACTTTTTCTCCGTGCGGCGTCTAGCCATCCAGCAAAGTCTTGATTATTTCCAACAATCTCCCCCCTAATCTAGACTTTGCTATGCCAAAACTTTCACTCCTACTCATGACTGATGACCCGGCCATCCTGGCTACTCGCCATCGGTAATTATTTTCTGCACCTGTTATCTAGGATCAATCCGCAGGTTCAAGTGGCTCCCCGCTACTCCGGACTCTCCGGTTCTCCTGCACCTAGAATAACTTCGTGCGATACTACTTGGTACAATCTCAGGCACACCACCTGTTGCACCATACACACATGCAAATAAAAAAAAACTAAGTCTAGACTCAATTATTTGCTAACATTCCTTCTACTCTAGACTCAACTAAAGCAAAGCCGGTTCATCTTCCTGTGCACACATGAGGTTCACCTGATCCCCACGGTCACGCTTTGGCTTGCGGCACTCGGATGCATAGTGCCCGTAGTCACTGCAATTGAAACACTTGATGTGGCTCTTGTCGCGCTTCGTCTTGGAATCGCGACCACCGCCTTGTCCTGATGATCGAGCTTCCCATTGGGCTTTCGTGAGAAGGAGATGCTCCTCATCCCCGTTGCTGCGATGACGGTGCTGGGTGCGCTCCTCATACGCCTTGAGGGAGCCAACGACCTCCTCAAGAGCCATGTTGTTGACGTCGCCAAAATACTCGATCGTCGTCGCAATATGGATGAACTTGTCGGAGACGGCTCGCAGAAACCTCTTGACGACATTCTTCTCTTCTATCTTTTCTCCAAGTGCCTGCATCTGGCCAACAAGCAATGTTACCTTCGTTGCGAAATCGTCCACCGATTCCATATTGCCCATGCTGAGATTTTCAAACTCCCAGCGTAGCGTCTGGATCTTCGCTTCCTTGACTCGATCAGCCCCCATGTGCATGGTGCGGAGAGCTGTCCACACCTCCAAGGCAGTGTTCTTGGCCACAACTTGCATGAGCGTCACATCGCTCAACGCCTGGGAGATGATAGCCATAGCCTTTTCTTCTTTCTTCACATCAACAGCAACATTCCCCGTGGGCTCAATTGCTTCCCACACGCCTTGCGCCTTCATGAGGAATTTCATCCTCGTTGCCCAAGCTGTGTAGTTCGTCTTGTTCAACACCGGGTACTGGAGAGACATTCCTCCCTCCTTGCTTGCCGCCGGCGCCGTCTCAACGATCGACATCTTCTCAAGCCGCAAGTACTTGGGCATACACCGCTCAAGAACTCAACCTCGGCTCTGATACCAAATGTTAAAATTTGACATCGGACTGCACACTCTGATTATCTTCAGCTCTCTCTGTTCACACACTCAGGAACTCACGCTCTCTGGACGGATGTGAATAATGAACTGAAGAAGAGACAACAACGGGTAGAAGACAGTGAGGAGAAAAAATGAATGGTGCAGAGCGCACTGCCTCAATCAAACTGAGGCCCTCTATTTATACTCTTATTAGCTGACTAGTAAACATTCGTTACATGCATGAATTAGTCAGGAAAATCAAACCTCGATCCAAGTAAACCGGACATGCAGATCTCAACTACAATTTACTCTGAGTGCAGCACTGCAGCCAACGGCAACTTGTTTCAGACTTTTTCTCCGTGCGGCGTCTAGTCATCCAGCAAAGTCTTGATTATTTCCAACACGCGCGGAGAAGGCGAGGCGCGGGTTGGGCGTAGCGGCGCATGCGAGCCGCTTTAACTCGTGTCGCTGGCCGGTGGTCCCGCTGCTGTCTGGGCCCGCACGCAGTGACGGAGCGCGCGTAGAGGGAGCGTACGCGGCGAGCGCGCGCAAAGAAGGCGAGGCGCGCCTCGAGCGTTACGGTGCACGCCAGAGCGTTTCACCGCACGTCGCTGCCCGGTGGTCCCGGTAATGTCTGACCCCATGCGCAGTGACAGAGCGCGCGGAGGGGAGCGTACGCGGCCTTCGCGTGAGAGCGCGCGCGGAGGAACTGAGGCGTCGAGCGTGGCGGTGTACGCGAGAGCGCTTTAACGCGCGGCGCTGACCGGTGGTCCCAGTGCTGCCTGAGCCCACACACGCGCAGACGGAGCGCGTGGAGAGGAGGTGCGCGTGGCGTTCGCGTGAGGGCGCGGCGGAGAGGCCAAGGCGCAGCTCGAGCGCAGCGGCGCACGCGAGGCGTTTTAACGCGTCTCTCTGAGCCGGTGGGCCCGCTGCTCTCTGAGCCCACGCGCAGCGACGGAGCGCGCGGAGAGGAGGTGTACGCGGCGTTCGCGTGAGGGCATGCGTCGAGGAGGTGAGGCGCGGCTCGGGCGTAGCGGCGCACGCGATGCGCTTTAACTCATGTCGCTGGCCGGTGGACCCGCTTCTGTCTGGGCCCACACGTAGCGACGGAGCGTGCGTAGAGAGAGTGTACGCGGCGAGCGCGTGCGGAGAAGGCGAGGCGCGCCTCGATCGTTACGGTGCACGCGAGCGTTTCACCGCACGTCGCTGCCCGGTGGTCCCGTCGCGCGGAGGGGAGCGTACGTGGCCTTCACGTGAGAGCGCGCGCGGGGAAACCGAGGCGCCTTGGGCGTGGCGTTGCACGCGAGAACACTTTAGCGCGCAACGCTGGCCGGTGGTCCCGCTGCTGCCTGGGCCCACACGTAGTGAGAGACGCGCGGGGCGTCTGGGGAGAGGGAGCGTACGCGGAGCAGGCGAGAGGGCAACTTTGACCGGCGTGCGGGTCATGTGGGGAGAGGGAGCGCACGCGGAGCGGGCGAAGCGCCGCTCGGGCGTAGCGGTGCACGCGAGAACATTTCAGCCAACCCTCTGGCTGGTGGTTCCGCTTTTGTCTGAGCCCACACGTAGTGAGAGATTGTGAGGAGGCGGGCTGTATCGCCCTCAGAGTGGACGGACCCGGTAGATACATAGGTAATCCGTGCCTCTACACTGAGAACAGATTCGTCTTCCTCGAGCCCCATCCGTTGTATCGGAACAGTCCCAACGGCGCTACTCCCTCGCCGTACGGGCGTGTGCGGCCGCTCTTCCCTACCTATGGCCGATCTGTCCCGTCGGAACAGTGCACGGGCGGCCGTGGTGTCCCGTCGCGCGGAGCTCACGCGGCCATCGTCCGTCATCGTTGGTCCGTGCCTGGCCCATCCCTCTACTGGTCTCGTCCTACGGTGCTGGTTCCCATGCTCGAGGTGAGTGACTTAGTCTCCCTATTTATCTACTCGTCCGGTTCAGAGCCTCCTTCACCCCTCTCCCTTTTCCAGATCTTTGCGAGACCTGGTGTTTGACCTTTCGTTCTACATCCGTGATGGCCTGGGTGAACTGTTGATCTTGCCGGGGCTTCTCCGTCTCTAGGTTCTGTGCTTATGCCTGTGCGGTTTGGTAGTATTTATGTTGCTGTGGTTGCTACTTTTCAAAACATTTTTGGTTCACGGCTTCTCTTGGTTCCCTTTGTACAGATTTACAGATCTCACACACGTACATCGTCTCTTCAAGATAGAGGCCCAGAAGAGGTTCTTCGTTTCAGGTATGGAAAATGTATGCTACAGTCTTGCCGGTTTTAAGCTTCTCACTTACCTTTTACGATTAATTAATATTCGTATCTCTTTCCTAGGCGAACGTATTTTCAATCTAGCTTTGCCTAAGTGTGCTCTGGATACAATGGAAGTTTCGTCCCTTTCCAACATCTTTTGTGCTATAATGCTGTAAGTAAAAATTTAAAATTTTACTCTTGAGAATTAATGCTTTGTATTCAAATAACCCGGATGCTTTGAATTCGTGTTTCAGGCTTTAGAACAGGTTGCGTTGAGCCTTACCATAGAAATCCCTAGCTTCTTGGTTGCGCCTCTGGTGAATCGAAGGTAATATGTTTGCTTGTCCTGAATAGTGTTTTCATTTCGGGTGAATCAATTCTGTGGAATGTGTTAGTGTTATAGTATTGGTTGTCTAGAACATATTGCTGGATGATGTTACATGATGTGTCCAGTTAATATTTGTGATAGTATTGTAGTGTTAGTTGTCTAGAACATATTGATGGATGATGTGATGCTTGAAATACATCCGAAAAACATAGGCAAGGCTATTATTCTTTTGGTACAGTTCTCTGTTTGTTTACGGGTTTCCTAAATACCTGAACTAACATGGTCCTTTTTTAATGCCTTGCTTCAACAAAAGGCTGCTTCTGATGTTTGTTTTGGTGATTCGACAAAGTCTCGAGGGAGCGTGACAGGAAAGAGGTTAGCCTTACTGCCAGTGCATTTCTTTGATTTGTTTTCTAGCACAGATCAGGGTCCACCCTTGTATATACATACGTGACATAACAACCCGCTTATAGGTCTCGCTCATCGCCTAAGAAAGGTGCTGCGAAGAGGCTCTTCAAAGATGATATCGCTAGAGATGATGATGGTGATGCTTGTGGAGATGACACTGCCGGGCCTGGGTGCTTTCTTGCTCTAATTAATCAAATGCTAAACTCTCATGCTTGATATACAATAGCGTAGTGTGTACTTGCTTACACCACTTAGCCCACTTTCTAAAACCCTTTTTTTCCTTTGCAGGTCGGCAAAAAATGCTTAGGCACAAGAGGGCTCCCTACTTTTGCTCCTACCAGCTGCAGCAAGATGTGTGTGTGCCATCACTGATCAGTCGTTGCTTGGAACCTCATGGCTGCAAGCTGTGCTATTTGCTACTGATTTAGTCTTTAGTGTCATGCAGCTACTTTTGCGTTTTCAATGGTCATTTGGATCAGTATTCTAAACTACCGGCTCTATGTTTGGTAGTGACAAATTCTGATCATAACATGATACGTATGCCTTCTAAAACCCTTTTTCCTTTACAGGTCAATAGAAGTTGCTTGGGCACAAGGAAGTTCACTACTTTTGCGTCTACCATCTGCAAGAAAATGTGTGTGATCACTGGTCCGCCGTTGCTTGGAACTTCACGGCTGCAGGCTGTGCTATCTGCTACTAATTTAGTCTTTAGCGTCATGCAACCACTTTAGTGTATTCAATGGTCTTTTGGATCGGTATTCTAAACTACCGGCTCTATGTTTGGTAGTGACGAATTCTGATCGCAATATGTAACATATGCCGTAGACAGAACCCTGTGGGCTGTTAGGGTTGTGCAAACGCTGTCCATCCATGTGACTGCTTTATCTTTGTGCTATGAAATGTGTGGGCATTATCTACATAATTTGTTATGCTTCTTTTAAATCCTAATACTTAGATTGGATGGCCTCTATCTGTTATCTCCTTCAAGTGTCTAATATTGAGTTGGAAATTCTGTATTGAAATGGAGATTAATTTATGTGATAGCCTCTATCTGTCATCCGCTTAAAGCGTCTACATTTAAATTTTAATTACTTTCTGCAATTGAAGTAATGGCAAGGCGCGCAAAGCGCGCCCAATGTTCTAGTATATTAAAGCTGGAAAGAGAAGCTATATATAAGTTTGAGGGTTGTGAACCTAGGAGGACCGCATAAGGAAAAAAAAATTAAGACGTTACAGTAGGAGGTAAAAGCTCTACTAACCTCTTTGCCCCAACTAAGATACAGGTTTGAGCCTCATCCTTAAATTTTGCGAGAAGTGATGTGGGGGAAGAATATATAGGTCAAAAATGCGAGAATTACGCTCTTTCCAGATCTCCCATGTGACAAGCATCAATAATGAAGCTAGAGGTTTGCGATGCACATCTGGCTGTAGAATGGTGGATTCCCACCAATGCCGAATGGAGGCAGCGGTGTGCCAAGAAGCTGGTTGTATGGAGTCCGAAGTGACCATTAGCCGATAAGGGTCCAAATTCTTTTCATGTAGCAACCAAGGGAAGTCTCAGGTATTCCAAAGGGAAGGAAGCTAGATTAGCCGGTAAGTCGTGTAGCACGGTTTGTAGATCAATCCCTTTACAACGAATCGGAGCCACATGGATTTTTTGAAGGTTAGTATGAAGGCCCGTGGCTTCACTGAATTTCTTTAGAATGTAGACAAGGGAGGTGACATCTGGCCTGGAAGGGTGTAGGAATATGACTGTGTCATCCGCATAGAGGGAGGTTTGCAAGGTTGCTGCCCGTCCGCGTAACGGTTACAGGAGGCCTCGTTTCCGATGCTAAGTTGAGGATGTTTTGGATGGGGTCTATCGCTATTATAAAGAGGAAGGGGGATAATGGGTCGCCTTAGTGAAGGCCTTTACGATGATGAATAGAGCCGCTGGGAACGCCATTTAGACGAACTCTAGAGGTTGCAGTGGAGAGGAGGCAAGAGATTCAATCCCTCCAACACGGAGGAAAACCCTTGACCGCCAACAGCTGCCAAAGGTAGTCTCATCGAACTGAGTCGAAAGTTTTGGTTATATCTAGCTTAAGGGGGAGGGTTGGTGTTCTTGCCCGATGAAAGATTCTTGTGAGATTTCGGACGTAAAGGAAATTTTCCTTAATACATTTTCCTTTGATGAATGCGCTCTGACTCTGTGAGACTAGGCTGTTCATGAAAGGGGCGAGGCGCAAGGCCAAGGTTTTGGTGATGATCTTGGAAACACTGTGGATAAGGCTTATTGGTCTATAATTTGCCACAGATTAGGCTCCGTCTTTCTTTGGAAGAAGAATAATATTGGTGGTGTTGGAGCACTAAAAATTGAATGTTCTAAGGCTATGAAAAAACTGTGTAGGACTGCCATGAGATCCTCTTTTATGATGTCTCAAAATGCACAGTAGAAATTTCCCTTGAAGCCCAGTGCTTTGTCCTTCGGCAACTAAAGGATGGCCGTATGCAATTCAAGCTCGGTGAAAGGTGCGTCTAGGTCATGTAGGTCCAAGCAAGAAAGTTATAGCATTTCCCAGTTAAAAGTGGTGGCTACATGTGAACTGTGTCCGAGCATTTGAGAAAAGTGGTCAAAGTGCATATTGGATTTTTCGTCATGTGAGGTCGCCTAATCTTGCTTCTTCCTAAGGCGTTGGATAAAGTTCCTTCGTTTGCAGGAGTCGACTTTGATGTGGAAAAACTTTGTGTTTGCGTCTCCCTCTCGCAACCAACTGATCCTTGGTACGAGATTTTTGGATTACTGTCAGGCCCATGATTCTTTTTTTCAGGAGGGCTCGGAGGTCCACCACTTGTGGAGTCAAGACCCTATTTTCCTGTGCGATGTCCAGTCACAGGATGATCTCTTTAGCCATGTGTAGTTGTAGTTTGACATTCGGGAGCAACTTGTTGCTCCATGTCCTTAGCCAAATTACCGTGTTTTTCAATTTCCTGTTGAAGGTGGAAATCAGGTTATGGCCAGTTGTGGTCTCCGCCCAACCTCTTGGACTATCTGTTGGAAAGTCAACAATCGGATCCAAAAATTTTTGAAACAAAATATTTTGGGTGGTCGTGGAGCACCAACATCAGATAAAAGTAGGGGGTAGTGATCTGACATAGAGGTAGATAAGGCCTGTATGGTGTGATTGTTGAAAGTGGTGTTCCAGGCAGCGTTGCGGAAGCATCTATCTAGTTTAACTAGAGTGGATTGTGTATTGCGTTGCTCCAAGTATATTTGCGGTTTTGTAGGTGAATCTTTTGTAGCTCACAGGTGTTGAGGGCGTTACAAAACCTTCCCATAAGATGCTAATTGAGATTCAAGTTGTTTTTATCGATGTCCCTGTGATTATGTTGAAATCGCCCAGAAGGAGCCATTTGATATCCAGTGGCGGACGCACAAGCATCAGTTCGCAAGGAATCTCCCCTTGTCCTTGTTGAGCGTTGGGCCATACACCGTGGTTAGAACAAAATTGTTAGCACATTCCTAGATCATCACATCAATCGTGGGGCCGAATTCATGGTGTTGAGAGTTGGAGGTGGCGACTGTAACGTTGTTCCAAAGGATGAGGATCCCTCCTCTGGTATTCTCTGTCAGGAGGAAGAGAAATTTGTCAAGCCTATTCCCACTGATGGAATTGGCGAGAAAATGGTCAACTGCACTCAGCTCTGTAGACAAGCTATGTGGCAAGGGTTTGCCTGAATTATAGCTTGTACGGTTGCTCGACGAGCAGGGGAGTTGAATCCCCTCACACTCCAGGAAATAATTGAAATGTTGGGTCCTGGCATAGTGAGATAAAGACACATGCGAAGGGTGGCAATAAGAGGAAGTTTGGAGGCCTGGATCCTTTTTGATCAAAAAGGTTGGTCGCCCGAGGCATCGTGCAGATGCCTCTATTTTTGTGGCCCTTTTTGCAAGGCATGAAGTGATGGGACGGGAGCCGACGCAAGAGGGGTGACATTGCGTGATGGAAAGCAGTACTTTTTGACTTGGCTCAACATGGAGGTGTTGATGTTCGTAAAGGTGACGGTGATGACATTCTCAGCGATAGCTATCGTAGCCGAGCAGTTGGTTTGATGAGGCTTCCCTTTGCTGCAAAAAGTTTTGACTTTGAGAGTAGTTTGGCGGGTCTTGAATGTCCTCTGCGCATGCTTAGAGAAGTTGTGGCGGGACAACAACCATCGAGTTAATGTGGCGTGGAGCTTCAAAATCGCATTGAAGGTCATCCACGATGGAGACGTGACGCACGGCTGAGTTGACCTATGGTGGATTTTGCAGGATTTGGGGGTAGCCCTCCATGTCGCGCATTGAAGAAGCCGGTGCGCCGGTAGGAGGTGGTTGGCTTCCTTTAAGGTAGCTTCGAAGATGGGGCTTCAACCGGTCCTCCGATGGTACTGGCAGAACCTGTAGCATTGAGGTGGCAGAGGAGGGCTAGGGGGAAGACTTGACTGTAGATCCAAAGGTGTGGGAAGTAGATCGAACCTGAAAATGCAGATCTAGGCACCCCTTGAGTTGTAAACCGACTAAGATCCCTCGAGCGACGGTGGTGGGCTAGGGAGAGGCAGTGGGATTGCAGATCTACGCAGCCGCGTGCCTTGAAGCCGAACGGGATTCCTAAGCGACGGCAGTGGGTGGGGTAGAAGGTGGGGATTGGGTGGGAGTTGGGAGGGGGTGGTTGGGGTCGGTAACGGTAGGGATAGGGGTAAAGCAGCGGTAGCTTGGTGGACGCCGAGGCCGAGAGTGGCCGACGGCGGACGGGGGTAAGCCGATCACCTGGCCTTTCACCTGGTGTCTGACGGGACAACAGTTTTCTTTGGTCTTTTGGGTTAGTCGCTTTCGCTGGACTTGTCATGCATGGTTCAAACAAAGCACTCAAAAGTCCACTTCTTTTTGTCTCTACCCTCCAACCCCAACCCGCACTTACTACCTGAGGTGGTACACGTGAAGCTCAGTCAAAGATCAACGCCGCTTCAGTAACAATAGCAGCTCATGTGGTTCAGGCACTCGCTCATTTGGGCTTTTAAATCCGTTCTTCTATCTTATTTTGCACTGTGACAGTTTTTTTACTGTAGTTGCTGGCAGTTTTTCAGTGTAATTAAATTTTAAAAAATAGAAAATTATATCATCACAGATAATACAAAAATAAAGAAAAAAGAAAATACAAAAAGCTAGAAAACTAGAAAATTAAAAAAATATAAAATTAAAAAGTTAGAAGCTGAGGCTCTGGCAGAATCCCCATCGCCGCAGTAACCACGCGCAGCCACAATGATGTGAAGCTGGCTGACGGCAACGTCGCTCAAGAGTAGCACCCTACCAAGCTGTTTGAGCAGATTTGTTATGCCGTTATCTTCTATTTTCGTGCGGTGAGTTTTGCCGAGAATGAACGCACGTGTGCATCTTCGATCACGAGCTTTACCTGAACCTGATTAGTGATTACCTGAATGTGTGAATTGAAGAATTACATACGTCTTGTCTGGACGCAAAAAATTATCAGAGAATCACTTCAATTGCGCTATTACGTTCTAAAACAAAAAAAGGTTCAAATGCTATAGGAACCTGGAAAATTTCTATGCCCAAATGAGACGCTAAGGTCTTATAGCTCACCAATTTTTGTTTGTTTTTTTTACAAAACTCTTGTCCCATCCTTACAAAGCGAGATGCTGTGGCATGTGTGTGTCTTGTCCTAGATGAATCCGTGTGGTCCCAGAGGTCCGGCCTGCCATCGCATGCGTGAAGACTGAAATACAGACCGCAATTCAATTAAAGCCCATCCATCAAGGCCTACTACATTCGAGAGTCGAGACCGAGAGCCGCAAGCCCATCGAACGATTGTGGTGCGGGCCGAATGGCGTGTTGCATTAGATCTGACTCCCAGGACGCCGGAGCTCCACCGGCGACGACGATTCCTACCAATCCACCACGGCGGGCGTGTGAGGGAATCGGAGAAGAGCAAAAACCGCAGCCAACTCCTTCCACCCCGAGGACTACAACAGTACACGCCGCCACGCAACCCAGTTGCCAACGACGAGCGACTGACTAGAGATGCAATCGGAGCGGATATGGATGAATATTGCTTATCATATATCCTATTCTATATTTTTTCTTAGAGTCGGAGTCAGATACGAAAAGTACCGATAACATAAGCAACATAACAAGGTGGAATAAACATGCATGAATATAGTGGAAATATACATGGTGAGAACCACATGTTGATCTGATTTAAGCATTACCATACATGAACTTAGTTCAAACATACATGGCGTGTCAAGTACAAATTATTTTGGTTCCAACATAGAGATAAATATAGTTCAATCCAACATAAAAAGAACATAAAAGATTGATAAAAAGAGCATAAAGAAGGTTTCTAGTTCTTTTGGTCTTCATACATCCTCTTAAGCCAAGCAACCTTTCCATGATTGCTCTCTATGGACCAAAAAACTGCTCGTTGAAGAGCTTTGATGCAATGAAATGTTCATCACTCCCTTTCTCTACTCCAGATTGGACAGCCATCTGCATCTGTTGTATAATCTCATTATCATCTTGATCATCTCTCTACGATGTCGCAGAATTGCTACTAGTCATATGGTCCACTAGACACTTCACTTCCCTAACCATAGGGTTCTCTTGTTCTTCTTTCGGCTAGGACGAACACTAGTAGCCTTTTGCTTCACATGGCCCTTTGGTTCCTTCTCAGCGACCTTACTTTCCCCTCCACAATGGCCACATCGTCATGATCATCACCATCATATGAACCATCATGTACATTTGTCACTTCAGCTGGTATGCCAGGAATGACCGTTGATTGAGATGACACATTAGCATTATGAAACATGATTTCAAGATAGTCTACATTCTCAAGTGGTGCTTTCTTAAATTGTAAATACTTCGAATCAGCTTGCAAAAAAGAACACAAGTTGTGTAAGCATAAGGTGAGTGATTGTGATGTAAGAAAAACAAAAAACTTAGACAAGTTCCAACCTTTATCATGTCATCCCACCAATCATCATCAACCTCTATTTTTCCCTTCACAACATTCCAACCTAGGCCAGTAGTTGCATGCTTCAACTCTCTACATATTGAGAACTTGGTCTTCAAAGCGTCCCAATGATTTTTGAATTGTTTCTTCTCGTAAACTCTCCATGTCTTTGCAAGGAATTTTGCAACTAGGTTCTTGTATCCAATGGCATTCAAATGTCCAGTTGGCCTATTTTCAGCCTTAACCTCAGCGGTACATATCTCACATAAGGCTTCCTTGACCAATGAATCCCACACTCTTTACAACTTTTTGTCCATCTAGTGCATAAGTCATGCTTTACTGTTAGTGAAAAATAAACTTGCACAATGAACAACATATTACTACAACAAAATTGAGCGAAAATAACATCTTGTACTGCCCCCAAGTTCATACTAACAACCAATTTACTAATCAACCACTTGAATGAAAGAGTGAAAATGAGCATACCATCGGTAATTAATTTGCAATACCTCACTACCAATTGCAAATCAGTGCCACAAATAACATAAATTGCATATCCACGGTGCCAATTGCAAATCCATCGTATCATTATCCAGATCTGAGAAGGAGAAGTTACCTTAGGGTTGGAGGACGAAGAAATCGGGACCGGAGGTGGTGGGGAAGGGATGTCGCGTTGTGAATGGACGGGCGGGAGGAGCTAACGGTGGCGTCATCTGGTGGTATGTGGCACTGGGATGGCGTTAAAGGTGGGAGGCCGAGCCGGCGATGATGTGCACAGGCAGCACTGGGGCAGCATCAATGGCGGGAGTCCAAGCTAGCGGTGGCTTACACATACCATAAAGAAGAGGAGCAGGATGTCAAGTCATCTTCAATGGCGGGAGGCTGAGTCGACGGTGGCTTGCACAAAATGGAGAGGGGAGGAGCTTTGGCCAACGTCCACCAGCATGGGAGACCGGCCTCAGGAAAAATTGCTCTATTGCCCTAAAGTTTAATGGCGTTTGCTTATTTGCCCTATGATGTCTCACTGACATGCGGGTTCAGGGCCCATATGTCAGTGAGACATCATGGGGCAAATGAACAAACGCCATTAAACTTTGGGGCACATGAGCAAATCCCCCCCGGCCTCAGGGGCGATGGTGGACGGGCTCGAAGGTGCGTCGTTTGCCGCTCACATGAGAGAAGACGAACCCCTTCGATTGGAGCCTATCAAAACGAGGCTAGGGTTCCTCGGTTCCCACCATCCTTTTTTATTCAATGGTATTTTACGGATAAATAACTCCAACTTACAAGGGCATTCTCATAAATAAGGCCTACAATAAGCTAGGGAAGCACTTTCCACCTAGCTTTTGGCTTTTGCTAGTTACTAGCAGCGGAAGCGGCGTCACGCTTCGCTAGCTACCACGTGGACCGAAATAAAAGGGCTGACAATTCAGGGCTTTCCCTGAAAAATCTGGGATCCATTCGTAATTTCGGAGAAGGTTTTTCGCAAAAAATAAAAGGCCCATACGTAATAACAGGAAAACCGCGGAGCTTTACCCTGTAAAAAGAGAGCCTCCCTGAAAAAATCTAGGACCCATACGTAACTTTGAAAAAATAGAGGGTCTTTTTGCGAAACACTACCGTGCCAAGAGTCTTTTTGCAAAAACTAAAGACCCATACGTGATTTTGAAAAGCCGGAGCGTCTTTTCGTAAATTAGGTGACATGGAGGCGCTCTCGAGACGAATCTCCCAAATGTAACGTAGGTAGTATATACGGGTTTTGGGCTTATGCCATTAGTCACTTGCAAGCAGACCCGTTTAGGCCCTTACCGGCTTTTCGGAGGCCGAAGCTACCTTTAAGCCCCAAGCAAACCGAGAGTCGGCATGTTCTTTTCCTCCGAAGCTAGCGGCTTTTGGTTTTTGCTACAGTAACTAACTTTCAAACGAAGCATTTTCTCAAGACGGAGTCTACAAGTTAAACGACGTACACGTTAAAAACCCAACATTTGTATCATCCAAAATCGCAAGTGAGTATCTATCTCTCCATAATCTGTACCGTTATGCGATGGAACGACTTAGAGACGCTATGCATTCGATGAGCTTTTCAACTTTTTTCTTAGTGATCAGAGGACGCATCTACTCGATAGCCTTGATCTTTTTAGGATTTAGCTCAATACCTCTTGCCGACAAATCATTCGAGTGGCCTCGATCTTGGAAGAATCTATCCCCATGGACGGTGCCAACTATTGGTGTTTGAATACCAATCTTATGTATGGTTTGTTTGGATTCGAGGAAAGTTCTTGAAGACTCGAACTATGATCATGTAGAGTAGAAACACGGGAATTATTATACAGGTTTGAGTCTTCTCCTAAGAGAATAATAACCCTACTTCCTATGTAGTTATTGCTCAGAGAACTATTTACAATTGAGAATGTAATGCAAAATGCCTTGCACTATCCTTTGATCCGATGTGTCTTGATCTCTCCTCTGGACCGGATCCCTCTCTTCTCCGACATCAACCTTTATATAGTAAGCGAAGCGGTGACCGTTGTCCTGCGCCAAAAGACGCCTCAACGCTTCTGGAGATAATCGTCCAACGGGGGTTATTGTCAAAGAGACGTGATGGTCCATTCATCGTGCGACGGTTGTTGTCAGAGAGAGATCATGTACGGTTATTAGGAATAAGCACACATTCTAATTGTCTTGCCAGATGGACTCATGATGTAGTAGGTCGTCGTAGATAAGTCAGTTAAAGATAGACTGGTTGTAGAAAGGTCTATGACCATGAGGTGGTCATAGGACAACTTACGACTATGTGATCGTAGAAAAACCTACGACTATGTGGTCGTAGAAGAACTTACGTCTAAAGAGTACTACTCTATGAAATTTCTCCCTTATCGATAAGATGTATATTTAGACATGATGTAATAATTTGAAGATTATTATGTCCTTGTCAGGTACAATTCCATTTTACAAATTTTGCAGAAAGCCCCTCCCTCCGTCCAGAATTCTTTCTTCCCCATCCGAAGGGACGCGGAGTGAAGCTACGTCACGGCGTGCAGTCGTCCTCAAATCCACCGTCTACTACGATCCAATGGCTCTCCTAGCTCCTGCCTTCACGCCACCGCTCGTCAGTATGGTTCTCTCCGCGCGGCCCATCTCAGCCGAACAACAAGTGTCGCAGGACTGGCTCGAGATAGAAGAGAACCCACCGACAGCAGCTTCACCGCCTCCTACGGCGAGGAGGAGGACGCAGTCGCAGCAATCCCTGGGCTTGGCCTTGGCGGCAGCAGAATCACTTCCAAAAGAAAAGGAAGCATACATGGAGATACAGCAACGCATGGAATAGCGGAAGAAGCAATCAGTTGAAGATCATGTCTTGCTAGCAATCAAGTTCTGCACTCGTAGAAGAGGCAGGCGCAGTCCAGCATGGATCCAATAAGTAATACTACTACAAGTTTTTCCCTTGCTAATATGAGATTAACACGGCAGACAACCTAGCTAAGAAAGGCTGGCCTCATAATTTATTGTGCGCTATCTGTGATCAGGCACCTGAAACAGCCTTTCACATTTGCTTATCTTGCATCTTCGCAAAAGAGGTTTGACAAAATTTACTGAGTTGGTGCGGGCCCTTTGAATTCAAACTGAACAATTCACAAGACGGCATTCTCAACTGGCGGAAAATGGTGGTCTCCAGAACCACGAAGGAGCTCACAGGAGTTAAATGGCACCATTATTTACACATATTGGAACCTATGGAAAGAAAGAAACAGGAGGACATTGCAAAATATCTCCCTCCAACCACATATGGTTGCGAAAATCATCAAGCAAGATCTCACGGCGGCAAGAATAACATCACATCACTTTGCCGTACTAGTCTAGCTAGTTTGTAGTTCAGTCTTTTGCTCGGTTTAGATGTTGAGGCCATGGCTCCTGGCCTTGCTTGCCTATTAGGATGTTTTTAATCTCGTCCCCTTCTTAACTGAAAGGCAGGGCTCCTGCCATCGTTTCGAGAGAGAGAGAGAGAGAGAGAGAGAGATCGATCAACGAATTTAGGTGTTCTTTCGGATATCTAACTTCCAATTCCAAATCAATGTAATCTAATTGATGAAGATACTGAAAAACTGCAACCCTCCATACATCATTTTTGATATTAGAACCAATTTGCCGCACATTTTAGCACTAAAACACAAGGTTCGAAACATCACCTCAGCATACAGCATCATCTATCTTTAGTTTGATGCACTACGGAAGAATGAAGACGAGAGTAGCAGCACGCGCTCAGTGCACACCGCAGCCATGGAGTCCAAACCCTCGCCAACGCCCGCCGCCACACCCCCCACCGCAGGGCCACCGCTCGATGCCCCTACACCGCAGGGCCGCCGCCGCCGCGGCCAAGCGCCGGGGCTGCTGCGGCCGTGTCCTCCTCGCTGTCCCCTCCGCGGGCCTCTGTGGTCCGGATCGACGCGGAGGGCGAGCCGTTGCGCGTGCAGGCGGCGGTGAAGTTGCCGTCGGTGGGTTTCTCTTCTCTTGAGCGAGTCCTGCGATGCTGCTTGTTGGGCCGAGTTGGGCTGCGCGGAGGGAACGAAACTGACGAGCGGGAACAGGTGTGAAAGCAAGGAGTTAGGGGAGCCATTGGATCGCAGTGAAGGACAACTCGATCCGCGTCACCTCCCAAGATGTCTCCTCTCTCCCCAAGGCTTTAGTTCCACCTAGTTCCAGTGCTCCGTGGGCTCGGTCCACCACGCCAGCGGCGGCGGCGGCTCGTCCGCGAAGAAAACCCCGCACGGTTCGTCGTCGTCGAGGAACCCCGTTTCGTCCTCCACCTTGAGGAAATTCCCGTGGAAGAACACCTCGCCGTGGCTCGCCGCAGTGCACGCCCCGGAGCCGGGCGCGGCAAGAAGTGTCCCCACCCCCGGAGCCGGTGCCTCCGCCGCTGGTGCGGCGCCGGCCGCGTCCGTGTCGTTCAGGACCGCGCTAGAATCACTTTCGGATGACCCCACACCCGCCGGCGGCGGCCCGTCGGAGGCCGCCGGCTCCTCCTTAACCGACGTGAAACTCGCCGCCGCCTCCTCGTCCCCTAGCTTCGCCTTCAGTTCTTTGATCTATCACGTAACCAACAAAGCATCAGCCATTATGCATGTAACAAACAGCGCCTGTGGTGCAGCTTAGCAGCGTAATTAAGCGGCGTGAGCCGCTTGGCAGCACGGACCTCGGCGACGAGGGCGCCCTTGTCACGGCGGAGCGCGTCGTGGTCGAGGCGGAGTGCGTCGTAGGAGTGGCGGAGCACGGTGTAGTCGCGCTCGAGCTGCTTGGTCTTCCAGCGCGCGCGCCGGTTCTGGAACCAGACGGCGACCTGGCGCGGCTGCAGACCGAGGTCGCGCGCCAGTCGCGCCTTGCGCTCTGGCTCCAGCTTGTTCTCCACCTCGAAGCTCCGCTCCAGCGCGCGCACCTGCTCCGCGCTCAGCCGCCGCTTCTTCTCCCCGCCGCCGCCGCCGCACGCCATCATCTCCTCCTCAGCGTCCCTCTCCGCCTCCATCGCAACCCCGCCGTAACCATCATCTAATCAAACACGCACAAAGACTCAATTTTTCACACATCTTTCACCACGACATCACCTCAAAAGGACGAATTCCCACAAGAAACAGAGAACAGAGGTTACCATTTGGATTGGTCATCGGGAGGAGGGAGGGGCTGCAGCCGCCGGGCCGCTTCATGGCGAGTTCAAGAGGAATTCAGAGGGTACCGACTCTCTTACTGCGAGAAGAGGGGCAAAGAAAGGAAGGACGCGGGTGACTCCATTGCTGACTCATCGCCCGTCTTTCGTCTATGCTGCGATCCACGACCAACACCATGCACCTTCGTCTGCGTCCTCTAACCCTGATCACAATGTTTCCTACAATTGCAAGTTTCTTGCGCGGTTTCTCATGATCCAAGAAAGAGCTGGGGGAGAGTGGAGTGTGGTGTGTGGAGAGGAGTCTTCTCTCTCCCCTTCTCTGTGTTTCTTTCTCGGTTTCCTTTCTGTTTTAGCAAGACTCTGCTGTATTCTGTGTGTATTAATAAAGGGCGAGAGAGAGACAGACACGACCGTTCGGGTTCGGCGCCTGGGTTAGGTAGACCGGGTGGTGGTGCGGTTAAGAGGTGACCATGGTTAACCAGCATGCGTTGCATGGCAACTTGGCAAGAAGCGTGGCCGTTCTTTAGGTTTCAGCTCAGAAAAAGAACTGAACGAACTAGGTGAGTACTATGTGAGATCTCGGACTGATTAGACAACCAGCACTCAGAATCGACGGCTAATCTCGCATACAATGCGAAATCCACAATTCTTTATCTTTTGCTTTGCTTGGTAGATAGATAGATAGATACCCATCAGGATCAAATTGCGCACATCATCCTAACATCTCCTAAAGTTCTAGTCCTAGAGGACCGAAACAAGGCGGTGGTCAAGGTCAGGTAAGGCCCGTGCACGAAGGCAAGACGAACTACTCCTACCAAAGGCCAGAGCTAGGCAGGCACGCGATGCATGGCGACTGGGCGGGCGTAAGCGAGGCGGGACGGTGCAGACAAGGCGACCAGGGCGAGTACGTACGTGTGGATTCGGCAACGGCGGTGGCGGTTTGGCCCGCTGCCCCAGGCAAGCGCGGGGCGTGGAGAAGCGCGCGGGGATTTTAGCGGCGTGGCAGCGGCGGGACGAGGGGGAGAAAAGGCGGGGCGCTTCGATTGGTCTGACGATCAAAGGGCCGGCCAAGCTATACGGAGTGCAGCTTTCTGGGGAATGGTGGAGCCACTGTAGTAGTAAAATTTTTGTCATCTTTTTTGCGCTTTGCTCCCTACGTTGTGTGCGTTTTGTTTTCTCACCAAGTCCTGGGAGGATGTACTGTTCTTTTTTTGCTGCGGTTTGTGGTTTTTGGCTGCAGCGTATGACTTTTAGGATGTTTATACGAGAGATTACGGAGTAACAGAAATTTATATGCGGTTTTTGTCGATATAAATGAAGTCAGTAAAATATGTACTACAATTAACTAGTAACTTATCTTGAAAAAATACTCTATTTAAAATTTAGTTACTGTAGAAAAGCCGAAAAACAGCTTTTAGAAACTGAAAAGAACAGGGCCATAGTGGACTTTGATTTTCCAATCCGTGTTACCACTCCGAATCTCAGCGGGGCAGGGGTGTATTTAGAATGTAGGAATTTCGGAAGCATCTTAATTTTTTAGCAACATGTGAAAATACATATGTTCCAAACAACCTTCCAGTCTTATGGCATTGTCATTGATAACTGAGGGAGGGGGAAATCAAAACCAGTCATCGGAGCTGGAGCAGAGAAGGTCTGAGGCCGCCGCCCTCACCTCTCTCTGGCCGCCGCGCCGCTGGCTCTGCTTAGGTGACAACTATTGTGCCCCTCACCAACGCTATGCTCGTCATCCTCGCTACACCGCCGTCTTCTCTGAGCTATGCACCATCTTCTTTGCCTCTGCTCCTCCTCTGTTTCTGTTGTTGATGGCCAGAGAGCTCAGTGGCTAAAGTGAAATGGGCTGCAGCGTTGTCATGGTTTGGTTGTTGCTTCTGTTAGCTAAGGGTGAAGACCGTTTGATAATCGACGGAGACTTTTCAAGAGTTGCATGTTATGACGACGTCTAAGACTTGAATTTTGAAATTTTCTTTTTAGTGTCACATTTTTTCAAATGCAATGCTCAAATGAATGGTGTCCGCTTGTGCCTATGAGTACGTGAACCAAACAATGTTATTCGTCGTATTTTTCTTCTCATAGTCATCGGTATTTGATTTATAATTTGCACACACAATTTTTTTCATGGCCACGGTTAGTGCACTTTTGTATGCTCATCTGCCGAATTTAGTGGAATTCCTATGTATTTCAAATTCGGCACATGTTTGGGTAAGCAGAGCCTCTAGTCCATGGCCTCGGTCTGATCAATATGGCTTCAGCTTCTGGCTTCAGCTTATTTTTACACTATTCATAAATTTCGTCTTTTTCTGAATTTTTGGCTTTTTTTGAGTTTTTTTACCGGTTCTTTTTTTCCTCGTATTTGTTTACATTATACGTGATGGGCTAATATGTTTTTTCTATTTTTAAATTTTTTTAAATTTAATTATGGTAAATAAGCCTCTGTCAGCTACAGTGTTTTTTTCAGCTAGCTACAGTGTTTTCAGCCATAAGCCATGAGGCTTTCAGCCGAACCGATCACCACCTAAGAATACTCCTTCAAACATATAGAAGTCATGCTAGAAAGATTTTAGGTCATGTTTGGAATACAATAAGTTTACATAATTTCTATAAAAATTGCATTGTTTCTTGCAAAAAAAATGCTGGTGTTGGAAACATGCTCTTAACATACATACGCGACAGGCTTAGGTCCCGTTAAAGCTAGGAGTCATTTTAAATACATTAGCTTCTTAACAGGAATTTTTTCTTTTTTTCCCAAATCTTTCCTTTTTCCCGTGCATTGTCAGTGAAGATTATAACGGTGTTTTTTTTTTCCATTTCCCCTCTTTTTCTCTTTTTTTTAAATTAAATGCCTTAGAAAAAAAATAACGGCCGTTACAGTAACAGCTAAAAACTATTAGTAAAAACCGTTTTAAATAGGCCTTAAGCTAAACTATATATTGCTTTTGAACATGCCTTAAGCTAAACTACGACCTGTTCTTTTATGCTTTAGCTTATTGTTTTTTAGGTGGGTTCGTTTGAATTGTAGCTTTATGTCTTTTTGCTTAATTTTTTTAATTTTGATTGTTTTAGAGAGAGATACTCGTGTGCGATATAAATGGAGTCAAGATAATGTTTATTACAATTGACTTGTAAGCTTTGTTTTTAAAAGACACTTTGTTTAAAAAGTAGTTACTATGAAAATCCAACCCATAAGTCCAAAAGAACCCACCCTTTGGCTGCGGCTTATGATTTTTAGGCTATTCGTGATAGAAATCACAGAGTAACGAAACCCGTGTGCGGTTTTAATCAATATAAATAAAGTGATTATAGTGTGTACTACAATCAACTTGTAGATCATGTCTTAAAAAGATACTCTATTTGAGAGCTAATTACTGTAAAAAAGCTGAAAAAAGGCCTTGCACATACTTCTACGTTTGACCCGTAAATTCTATGTTTGACCGGAGGCGTGTAGAAGTATCATATTGTTATTTAGGGAACCTAGAGGTCCAAATTTAAAGCGAGGTACTGTTTGGTCGTAATTCAACGAAAAGCAAGCGCGTATTAGCCTCTTCTTCTTGTAGGTTGTAAGTTTTGTAACTTAATCACCGAAGGTTCTGTGTCCCATATTTCTGCAGATGGGGACCCAGATCGTTTTCAGGTAGCACGTCGCTGTGGAAAAAGTAGTCGCAGCTTTTGGGACTTAAGGGGCGCCAGCGCTTTTTTTTCCGGACGGATTCATCATGTGGCCCCTTGGAACACTGAGAGAGGCCGGAGAGACGGTAGCCCTGTAGGCAGCGGTGGAGGACGTCGAGTGGCGGCGGAGGGTGGTGGGTGATGCTGAAGGACGGTATAACGAGACAGCGGCACAGTAAATTTTAAGTTGGATAGGATAAGGACGGCGGGAGAGAAGGAGAGGATGGTGCGGCGAGGCGGTGGAGTCGCTACCGGCCGTCGATGGTGGAGGAGGGGCGGGGGAGGCGGAGGAGGAGCGCGGAGCTGCGGTCGGCGCTGGAGAAGAAGGCGGGGAGTGCGGCGGGTGTGGAGAAGAGAGGGAGAGGAGGGCGACGGATGACGTCGGAGAAGGAGGCAGGTGGAGGGGAGGGGAGCGGCGACACATTCGAGAGGGAGGTGAGGGGAAGGTATGCCGTTAGGTTACCTCCTGACAGCATGCCGTGCGCTAGTTCCTCTCTTTGGGACACCTTTTTTATCACTCAATTGCATATTTTAGTCTACCTGAATCCCCATCGAATCTCTTCAACAAAAGACTAAGACCCGTTCAATTCGGCAATGGTTGATGTCTTTCAACATTTAGTTAAAATAGTATCAGAGCGGCTGTTATATTTTGACTAAGACATTTAATTAAAGAAAAATAAAAAAATTCTCCACGGACAATTTAAAGAAAAAAAACACGTTAGGAAATCAATATATTCAAAACAATTTTTACAAGTCAAAACTAAAAATTGTTTGTAAGGGAGCCTAAGAGTTCTTTAAGAATTGGTCCCCGAAAACATGCAGCCTAAACGCTGGATTCTTGGATGTTCCAACTGTTTGTGTCTCTGAAGTAGCATTAAAATTTCAGTCACGGCTTTATTTCTGTTACTACATGGTCGTCCTTTCGTCATGTTTGACGCCCGTCCAACAAGGCACAACAATCCTATACTACAACTAGAACTAGAATGTTTAAATAGTTATCCCCTTAGTTGCGCCCTTGAAATGTACTTATTGCCATGCATTTTCAGATGCAAGATCGGCAAATAGAGATTTCGTGCGCTGTGGTTTTTGTCCCGGGTTCTTAGACGATATTGTAGTTAATAGGTATTTTGGGACTCACGTAGAGCTGATGAGTAAAATGAATTTGTTCTGATAGAAAAACATTTGCTCCATAAATCCGAATAAAGATTCTTGGTGGAGCCATCGACGAAATTTCAGAGAGATGTTAATTGGCTGGCGAGGCAGACAGGTCATTGGTGGGTGGATCTTGCGAAAGACCTAGACGGCTACACAGTAGCAGCTCGCAAGTTTTTCCTTGGCTGGTGCTTCATTCAACTATGGGGTTAGGCTGGGGTTGCACACTTCATCTGCATTTGCATGACGCAAGAAAAAGATAGCAGCATCCGCACGACACACTCACGACGACACCCGCCAGGCAGGGCCGAGCAAAGAGGAAACCACTGCTCGGGCCAAACGGCGAGGCACACATGCAGTTGAGCATTTCACACCGATCTTGCTCACACTCGCAGCATCACCACACTAGCTACTGCTATAACAAGTTGTCACCGGATGATCCTTGTCTCACGGGCACATGCATGCATGCGCCGTACCAGTTCTGGGTCCGCCGGCCGGAGAAGACAAGAGTGCGTTTTGATGACGATGGGTCCCTGGGACACAGAAACAGGGAGCGGAGCTCGACTCACCACGATTGGCCGTGTACGTTTCTATATTTTCCTGTGTGCGGAGACCGCGGTGCGCAGTAAGTAACATCACATCCCCTACCTGATCTGTTGTCGTGACGCTGGTGCGACTCATGGCATAAAACTGGGCGAGGAGCTGTTTGATCGGCGAAGTGTGACAACGATCCGAACATTTCTAAATTGGCCACGCTGTTATTGCCAAACCGTAGCGAACACTCGGTGAAACATGTCATCTCACTCCTCGTCACACCAGTGGTCACCGGTTACCACGACGCGGCGAGAAATTACAGTTCCGCACACACCCGGTGGGGATGGGCCTGAATTTTGCGTGGAACTGGAAGGGAGCATCCGAGCATGCATGGATGGATGCTCTCGTTAAGTTGCAACGGGGTTGTTGGTTGGTTGGTTGAAGGGGATGGATGTACGTACTGTCGTGCTGCGACCGGCGCCAGCGGCAGTGGCAGGCAGCGCACCAGCCTGAGCCTGAGCCCTGGTCCCCGCGGCTTCAGGGTGTCAGCAACTGAAGGCCGCAGGCCCACCATGTTCTTTCGGCTTCTTTAAAAGTCGTATATGTGATAAGTATTTAATTGTTTCTGTGGTTTGCTATCTAAGTTTAAATTTGATTTTATATCTTTTATTCTCTAATTTTTGTTGTCTAGGAGGCAATGGTGCAGACGCTCAACCAGGAGTGTTCTGACTACCCTTTGGCTCACAGTCAGACTGGCTGACGGTGTAACCGACGGTGGTAGCAGTTTGATCAGCACGGGGGTGTGATTTGACCGGAATAATAGTAATACCGGCCGGTAGTTGGAGATAGCTATTTTCCAAAGAGGTCTACGCTGACTTGTGATGAGCGGTCTAATCAACCAGTGCAGGGTGGGTTGACCGGTGGGAGTTGGGTGGTCTGACCAACATGGTTGACGCCATAGTTAGATCAGTCCCTGTTACCGAGTTGAGTTGGTTTTGATTGTGTTAATCATAGCGGAGTCCCTCAAGTGTTAGTCATGGTAGGAGTTCATGTAAGTGTGAATCATGGTGTATATTCATGCATGCGTTAATTTACTAATGATAGTCAAGTGCATGTCATTTGTGCTCGGATCGATTATTTGTTTTTTAATGTACAGGGTGCTTGACAATTGTTGCGGTCAGTGGCAAAACCGAGGTTATAGAAGGGGTCCTAAGGTCATGGCGTGTCATGTAAGTCTGGGTAGAGCATCATCTCAAGTGGAGAAGTATGGAAAAAAGGCAAGGATTGTGACAAGGCAAATACATGCATGTGGTATGCTAATTGGACTTGTGTTTCAACTGGTGATGGTTTTTGGAGCAGACATACGAGTATGACGATCAGTAATTAAGCATCATAGACTATGTTGTGATGTGGTGTGCTATAGAACTAAGATGTTTTAAGTTGTAACGGCCTCGAAGCAAGCATATGATTTTGATGACGAGGCATTGGGCATCATAACAGACGGGTGGCAATTGAGAAAACTATCTAATACCGGTTGGAAAGGCAATTTGCAAAACCACGTCATTGGCCTCAGTGATTTAGGTCATGTCTTGGAGAATTGAACGTCTTATCGAGTTATTGAAGCCATGAAAGTCATACTTTGAAAAACATGCAAGTATGTGTGAGTGTAAAATCCGTTTGTGTATGGGTTACTAGCTTTACCCATTTTTAAGTGGTATGATCCACTAAGAGTGTGCATGTTAGGATTAAGTGGGAAGTGAGGAGCCTTTATTGTATAAACCCTTGTATGTGTTGAGAGATATATTGAGATAAGAGAGAGAGAGAGAGATTTTCTCTAGACTTAGAGCTTTGTCGTCCATGAGAAAGTAGCTGTAAAATATTTTTCTCTAAGCAAAATGAACATCCAAAATTTACCCAAGTGAGTTATACCACAGATTATTCCTTGTACTTTTGATTTGCTTAGTTTTCTTATTTAGATTTCTCTCTTCATGATCTTTTCTGTTGCCAAGGCCATGTAAGAGGTGGAGATATGATCTTATTCATCTATGCATTTTCTAGGGAGAGTTATTGAGTTTGCCCGATTTTTCTCAAGAGAGAAGTGATTTTTGAGTTTTACCCTTATGAGTGTTTTGGCTTGAATTTATGCTGTGATCTAGCTTACTATGAAATATGAGAACCTATCTAATATCATCTAGATCATTAAGACCTCATGAGTAAGAGTTGATTAAGTTATATCTCTTTTGCCCAGTTTTGTATAACATTTCTAATTTTTGATAAAAGGTCAGAACTTTAGCATCAATCTTCACAATCCATGATTGAAATAGATTTTTAACATCTTAGAGAAGGCATGTGCAAAGTTTCATTACATCTAGATCAGTGGTTTAAAAATTAGCTCATTTCCTAGATCGTGTGCATTGCAGTTCTGCACTATGCCTTGGGAGCGGTTAGTCTGCAGAAAATCAAGTGGTCAAATTGACCCTTCCTGATTAAACCGGTGCACTTGACTATCAGACCAGCCAAGGCGGTCCAACCGCACCCAAGCTAGCAGTCGCACCGGTTGAGATAGGAAGTTTTGGATGATGTTGTGATCCTTGGTTTTTGACTTTTGTGAGCTTGTGAGTTTGCATTTTCGCTGCATAGAAGTGGTAATACCTGAGGAATATTTTGAAGGGGCCATTTACTCCTACCAATCCTACAAGTCGAAATAAATAGGACGACTTCTTAAAGCAAATTCTAAGAGTGTGCATGTTAGGATTAAGTGGAAAGTGAGGAGCCTTTATTGTATGAACCCATGTATGTGTTGAGAGATATATCGAGATAAGAGACAGAGATTTGCTCTAGACTTAGAACTCTGTTGTCCATGAGAGAGTAGTTGTAAAATATTTTTCTCCAAGCAAAATGAACATCCAAAATTTACCCAAGTGAGTTATACCACAGATTATTCCTTGTACTTTTGATTTGCTTGGTTTTCTTATTGAGATTTCTCTCTTCATGATCTTTTCTGGTGCCAAGGACATGTAAGCGGTGGAGATATGATCTTATTCATCTATGCATCTTCTAGGGAGAGTTATTGAGTTTGCTCGATTTTTCTCAAGAGAGAAGTGATTTTTGAGTTTTACCCTTGTGAGTATTTTGGCTTGAGTTTGTGCTGTGATCTAGCTTACTATGAAATATGAGAACATATCTAATATCATCTAGATCATTAAGACCTCATGAGTAGGAGTTGATTAAGTTATATCTTTTTTGCCCAATTTTGATGTAACATTTCTAATTTTTGAAAAAAGGTCAGAACTTCAACATTAATCTTCATAATCCATGATTGAAATAGATTTTTAACATCTTAGAGAAGGCATATGCAAAGTTTCATTACATCTGGATTAGTGGTTTAAAAGTTAGCTCATTTCCTAGATCGTTTGCGTTGCAGTTCTGCACTATGCCTCGGCGAGCGGTTAGACTGCAGAAAACCGAGTGGCAAATTGGCCCTTCCTGATTAAACCGGTGCACTTGACTATCAGACCAGCCAAGGCAGTCCAACCACACCCAAGCTAGCGGTCGCACTGGTTGAGATAGGAAGTTTTGGATGATGTTGTGATCCT
This sequence comes from Dendrocalamus latiflorus, assembly GCA_017311315.1. Lineage (NCBI taxonomy): Eukaryota > Viridiplantae > Streptophyta > Magnoliopsida > Poales > Poaceae > Dendrocalamus > Dendrocalamus latiflorus. The sequence continues at coordinate 20,606,285 of CM029625.1, forward strand.
TGGTTTTTGACTTTTGTGAGCTTGTGAGTTTGTGTTTTCGCTGTATAGAAGTGATAATACCTGAGGAAGATTCTGCAGGAGCCATTTACTCCTACCAATCCTACAAGTCGAAATAAATAAGACGATTTCTTAAAGCGAATTTTACAAATGGCTTTTCGAGTTTAAAATCGTATATACCATTTGTGTCAGTGTCTCTGTCATCTATTATTATGTTAAAAATCGGCTCGCCTTGCACTGTGCGAGTGTACGTTTCTTGATCGTGCCGTCGTTTGTGTAGCCGTGCCCCGTAGGGTCTACTACTAGCAATCGCACTAGGCAAGGAATGGATTGATCATGGCAATGGCATGCACGATCATTTCTGCCGATCTCCAAATTAGAGCATCTCCAACAGTATGAGCTAGTTACTAGTTTAAAGACAACTTCTCCAATAGTACTAACTTTTAGCACATAGCTCATAACATAAATAGTCTCACATGACACTCTCACATAATCTTGGAATGTGTGTATGAGACTAGCTCTTGATCAAGAGATAGTTTTTCTCTCTCTTCTATTAAAATATGAAATAATATGTTTAGAGCTAGCTCATAAGTCACTATTGGAGATGCTCTTAATCGTCAAACTTTAAAGCTCATTGCTAGTTTTGCGTGCAGTCTTCGAAAAATTTAGTTCCAATTCTCATTTTTTAATGTTGCTTGATTTTATCTTACTTCTACCTACACTATACGTTGTCTTGAGATTTTTTTCAGACATCATTTTCTTAGATGTATACAATCAGGTGTATGCAGGGGCAGAGCCATTAGATAGGTATCATCAGGCTTTAGTCTATCCTTCGGCCCACCTTGAACCCACCCCCAACAAGCTAGGCCGACCCAGGTAGGGCATCACCTTTCCAACCCAAGTAGGGTAGCTGACAGTCTGCACCGCAGTCCATAGCCACCACGTTCCACACACAGTCACAGGTTGGAGATGGAGACCACATCCATATCCTAACATCCACAAACTAGAGACACGAGAGACAAGAGGGGCTGCCATGCACGTACCTCGGCAGTCGGCAAGAGGCGCTGGCGGTGTGGCGCGCAATGCCCGACGGAGAGTAGATTCGGCGGGCCAGCGACTTTTGTGGCTTCCAGAGCTGAGTGCATACGGGAAGTAGGAGTCTGAGAGGGGGTGGCAGACGAGGCGCTGAGGGGCGAGGGCCCGAGGCCAGAGGCTTGCAAGAGGCAAGAGCCAAGAGGAGGCTGAGCACGAGCGCCTGAGCCGTTGTCACTGGTGCTGAGGGAAGGCTAAGGGGGAGATGTCTGCTGGGGACTTAGGGAGTGCCGGAGTCTGGAGTGGCCAAGGCGGCGAGGCCTGAGTGGCGAGTAGGGTACTGATCGCCCATGGGTCGTGGTCGGTGGGGGATTTGGGAATTGGTTGGAGTCTTAGAGACTGTTGTCTGTGGAGACTCAGGACTTGGATTTGGGAGTCTTCACTCTTCAATCTCTCTTGGAGACTTGCGGCCTTGGACTCGGAGTATTGGACGAGTGGACGACCAACTAACAGTCAAACATGGCGACACGGTCATGCCCCCGACAGGTGGCGGCTATCAGCGGCTTAGCGCCAGAGGAGGGTAAACCAACCGGTAAGTCTTAAGTCTTTAGTTGATTAGTTTCGTATTGTGTATGTTGCATCATTGTCAATGACAAATTTAAATTGCTCGAGATTAAAATTAAAATTATGATTTATATGTTCCGATTAAAATTGATGTGTCACATTTTGTTAATAGATTTGCTATTATAGAGAAATGAACTTTTCGTAACTATTTCGCAAGCAATTCTAGTAGTACTCTCTCAGCCAATGAGAGCACGGCTCAACCAAATAAACTTTGACTATAATGAATTTGCCTTATGATTTAATTTTATGTGCTAGTGATATGTTAAGTTTTTCTTGAATGTTCATGATCATTTACAATTAGTTATCGTATCACTAATTTTACTATTTTTGATATGCAGATGACTGATCTCTACTCATCGGAAGCATGATGCGCTTTCTATTATTGAGGTACTTTCATTATATTTCTCTCTTTTTAGCTTTATTTCTCTTGTATTTATGAATAAATTTGATATAAATCAGAATAAAATATTATATTTATGACAATCTAACTTAGTACTCTAGTCCACTCTTAATTTTGTTCTTAGGTGAGTTTCGTCACCGGGTGTCTTCGGGTTTGGCACTTCATAAGTCAGTGGAAGAGTCAATTTGGACACGCATGCACGGCAACCAAATTCAGCGGGGTTAATTCGAGTTTTACCAGCAGTAACCACGAGCGGTGTGAAAGGAAGGCCGGCAGAAGTGGTTGGGTTTTACTACTGTGGTGCAGCAATGTCTAGGCGCACAGTAACAGCTTGACAGAGAGGACCGGGGACCAAAAGGTGATCTCACGCCACAATTTGTTTTTCTCCAGTGAAGAAGGTAAAGTGCTGAAGTACACGGGACCGTGAAAATGGAAGAACAAACGTGTAGCGTCAGCTGGTATATATATGGCCTCCTTAATGTGGAGCCAACGGAGTATAGTTCGACTTCTCCTTATCTTTCTACAGTATGTTTTTCCCCTTTCCCTTCAGGCTTTAGTAAGATGAAATGAAACGTTGCATCCATTATCAGTATACAAATGGCGTACAATTAGTTTCATAATCACGGAGCACCAAAATGTCAGGTATAAGATCGGTAGCATATATTGTGAAACGAAAGCATTGCAATAACTTGCAAAAAAAGGACTTCTGCCAATGAATCTATACGTTCTACAGTCAATGTAAAGTAAACCCCCACCTAAATACATGGCAGTCAGCCGCCAGGAGACCCCATGCCTACCGTAGAAAACCTATTCATGACATATAAGTCCAACGAATCTCTAGACATATTCAAAGGCCGGGGCCCTATTTTTCAGTACACGTTAGCTACCTGTCCCGAAGAACTGACAGCACAATGGGCCTCCCCAATCGCGTCCCATTAGTCCACTGCGTGTACTCATTCCTTGTTTTTTTTTTCCTAAGAGAGCTTTGTAAATTACTCAAGAACAAAGTTGCATTCCTAAGTGATAATTTGCTCAATACAAGGAGGGGTAAGATTACGCCAAACCGCACAATGCGTATGCTTTGCCAATTGTACAAGTTCATGAGCAACACAATTTAGCTCTCTCTTCGTATGCCATATTAAGAACGCCGACAATTGATCAGCAAGCTATAGAACTTTTGTGATGATGAAGGTGAGTCTCGATCATTGCGCTTTCGGATTAGCTAGCAAATTCGCCACTGAAGCACTATTCGTTTCTAGAACAACATACTTTTTTTATCCATTCTGCTGCCAAACTGACACCCTCTCGGCAAGCCCAAGCTTCATCCTTCCCAGCCCAAGCTTCATCCTCCCCAATATTTGCAACACTATTCAAGACCTGCCAAGAAGATAGTAAGACAGTGCCCTTCTCATCCTGGATAGCAATTTTTAAGCCAGCTGTAGATGTCAGCGCCGAAAAGGCACCGTTGACATTGATTTTTACTCAGCTCGGGTCAGGAGATTGCCAACCAATCTTCCCATCAGGGGCTTCGATCAACTCAGGATAGCAGGGAATTGATTTGATGGGCCTTTTTTCCTTTGCGCTCAACTGTCCCACCGATTTGTTGGAATTGATACAGTGCCTCCCAGTAGTCTTGAAGGAACCTGATAGAGGTGATAACAGGAAACGGTTTGCCCCCATGGCCATGAGTAACCTCATTGCGAACTTGCTAGACGTGCCAAAGGAACAAGACCAATCTATCTCTCTCCTGTGATGTCAGTGATAGGATCGGTAGCCAATCTGGCCCTGAGAAAACTAACTGACTCTCCTCCAGAAATAACCATCCTGAAGATTATAGACATTCGTGCAACACTTTTAGCATTAGTGCATTGGAGTACCACGAGATGACCAGTTTCCTTAGAGCAAGGCTAATAATACAGCCTTCAGCTAGTTGTATGGACATTTACAGTCCACTTATCAGCCCATTCATATAGTAGTTTACAGCCAGCTGAAGGCTGTATGACCCACCCCTTTCTCTCACAAAGTTTCTTGGTTCTTGTGCTTTAGCTGGCTGTAAACTTACAGCCCACCTCTCTTCTCTCTCTTCCTCTCTCTCCTCCACCTCAGCATACAGCCTACTAACAGCCTCTTATTATACTTGCTCTTAGCCATGCCACAAATATTGCATATTTTATCCACCTCTAGGTTATGCCGCCATTTATTCACCTAGTTGCTAGGCCATCCTTTGCAAGATGCCAAGCAAAATTTTTTTATCTTCAATGGAACTGTCATCTTCCAAAAACTCTTCCAGAGCTGTTGCTAACCATCTATGTTAGCACTTGAGCTCAGACCTCCTTTGTCAGCCTCTCGTTTGTCCATAGCCAACTTATAAGCACTTATAACATAGAACATGCCCGACTTTTCATAATGCCAAGCAACCACATCATCCATGTGCCTTGAAGGTATCTTGATCTTCAAATTTTATGCAGCATCATGATCATGAAAAATGTTAGCTATTGCATCCTCCTTCCAACAATGCTGTTCCTGATCAATAAACTAGCAAACCCACTTTAATCTGCTAGGCCGTTGCTTCCTTGTGATTTTCAGACTAAAGGGCCGAGGAATCCACGAACTCCTCCAGATTTTTACCTTAGAGCCACACCCAATACGCCAAATGGCTCCTTGTTTCAGCAGGTTTAAATCGTGCAAAATAGCCTTTCAGGTGGGGGATGTTGCCTGTGGAAAAGCCATGTCTAGCAAATCACCATTAGGAAAATATTTCATCTTTAGCACTCTAGCACACAGACTATCAGGAAACAATATAGTCGCCAAGCTTGATGGGCTAGCAGCGCTTGATTAAAGACCTTAATTTCTCAAAAACCTAAGCCTCCATGAAATTTAGATTTTGTCAGCTTCTCCCCATGCTAGCCAATGGACTTTCCATTTGCCCTCCTCATATCCCCACCAGCAATTTCTAATGCTTCTCGTTATTTCCTCACAAGTACCAGCCGATAACTAAAAAACACTCATAATATAGGTGGGTATCGCCTGGGCAATGGATTTTATGAGTACTTCTTTACCTCCAGAAGACAAAAACTTTTCATTCCAGCTTGCTAGGTGCTTGCTGAGCCTTTCACGAAGCGGTTGGAACCTCTCAGCTTTCATTTGCACTTTGGTGTTGGTAGCCCCAAATACTTTGCTTCGAATGACAGCCTTTGAACAACAAGAATCACTTGAACAGTAGCGCATGACATGATTCACTGCACCCAAGTTTGATGAAAGCCCAACTTCGGCATCACCTCTTTGAGATAATCCCAATCAACATGATCATACGCCTGGGAAAGATCCAATTTGTATGCACAATGGTCCCTACTCATACTTCCCCCATAATGAATAGCATGAATACACTCAATGGCAATTAACATGTTAGCTGCAATCATCCTTCTTGGAACAAATGCCCTGTGATTTGGCGATATTATATCTTGCAATAAGGGTCTGAGGTAATTCGCTATGCACTTAGACATGACCTTGTAAATAACATCGCATAAACTGATCGGCCAAAAATCAACCAATCCTTCCGGATGGGCCTTCTTCGGAATTAGTACTAAAGATGTGTCATTAACACCTTCTAGGATACATTCTTCCTCAAAAAAATTTCGAACACCCCCGATAACATCAACGCACCTTAGTTCCTTTGAAAGAAACATGCTGAAAACCCATCCGTGAAGGCATCACTTATCTCCTTATCCGTGAAGGGTTTGCATAACATCTCATTCATGCTATCAGTAACAACTAAATCAAACAGATTAGTTAGTACCTCTGGATTGACGTTTATATCACGAGTATATAGATTCTGGGAAAAAAATGTATAGCCATCCTTTCCATATCCTCCTCACACCATTGGCCATCATCCTTTCTCAATTTCTTAATTTTTGTTCTTTTGTGTTCACTAGACTACCTTCTGATAGAAATATTTGGTATTGCGGTCACCTTCTTTGAGACATGTGATTTAAGATCTTTGAAGCTAGAGCATCTCTTGTCTTAATAATATTTGATCCATCCAAGTAGCAGTTCATTTAATCTCATTTCTTCTATTAGAATTGTTATTTGCTTGCAAGTCAGCCAGCTATTGTCGCAGGCCCTCCATCTCCTTTCAGATGGATCCAAATTTGTCATTACTCCATCTCTTTAGTGAGCACATCACTCCTTTCAGAGCAAGTGAAATGTCATGAAGATCACGTTTCACCTCTCTTCTTGCCTAGGCTTCACATATTTCTTGCTCAAGCGTCTCTTCTCTCCCCCAATGATCTCATACCTCCTATATTTTTGGCCGCTCCTTTTCTTTGTCTCTTGGGCTAGGCACAATAGTAGGGGGCAATGATCAAATCAGAGCCATGAATCTTGACCGAGTATTGTCGGACGGGTAACAGTCCATACCTTGTAAACCCACCTCTGTCTCTTGCATCAGATTGACACGTTTATGCTGAGTCTCCCATTGCTTTGCCATTGCCTTTGCGCCCCCCGCATCACATGTATCACGGGCTGCCTTCTCAATAGCGTGTTTTCCTGGCTTTGGAGCATCTTCCATCTGTGTTTCATGAGTAACCTGTAAGTTTGAAACATACTCTGCTAGCACCTCGTCATTCACCGAGTTCTCTCTCTCATAACTTCTCTTCGGTGAATCCTGAGGTATTTGAAAATCACGCCCGACCTAGTCCTGTTTAGATGGTGACATAGCTGTTGAATTAGATGGCTTGTCTCTCCCCAGATTTAAGTTCTGTGCCAGAGACCATGCTGCCGTAGCATTCACAGACCAACACCCGTGTTTCTTTAGGTGAAATAAATGAATTAGAATAATTAAGCGTGATTGTACGAGAATAAAACATCATTAATATCTTCGTACTACATAAGTTATGAGGATATCCGGATCCAATCGAATTGAGTAGGTATTTAATTTGAATTAGTATTTGTTATAATATTCTATTTGTATTCGAATTCGAGAATATTTGAATTTATATTGGTATTTGTTTATAAAATACAAATATGATTATATGATAAGAATACTATTTAGTTCATATTCAATTCGTTTCCACCCTAATGCATGAGGGATGGAAATGGAATTAGCAACGGGCCAAAGCGGCACCTGCCCAAAGGTCTCGTCCCCAGCCGGTCTAGGCCGGACGGCTAGGAAAGCGATGATGGTTGCATGGGGGCTCGGCCTGATCCACTCCCTTCTCTCCACACGTACTGTGCACGACGAGCCAGCCACGAGCCAACCCCACACGCACCCACCACCCAATGGATTCCTTCCCTTTCCTGCACAGACGAGGCAAAAGCCCTAGGCTATACCGCTTTAGCCTTTGCTTTGCTTTCCGGCCGGCCGAGCGGCAAAGCTGGGCGACACCGCGCGCGCGCGCGCGACGCTTTTGCATGCATAGCTCTTGCGTTTCTGCCGCACTGTCAAGGTCGTGCGGTGTGGGCACGCATGGCCGGAGCAGAGAGCGGGCGCGCGCCTTTCGCCCCTTCTCGATCGACCCCTCAAACGTCACGGTCACAACTCACAGGTTGCAAGGGGGAAAAAAAGGTTTTTGGTCTTCGGCGGTAAGTTGCTTTTGTCAAACAGCAGCAGGAAAGTAGCTAGCTAAGGATGTAGAGGGTGCTAAGGCTCTCTTGCCAAGTTCGTGCTCGTACTATCTTTTCAAAAAAAAAATCAAATGGTGTCATATATATCGAGTAGGGGCGAAAGTTTCTTTTTCTTTTGTTCTCTCGAATTCAGGATCGTGAGAACGGTGTTAGGTTTTCTATCAGCGGCGAGAGCTAGTGTAGGCTAGTAGAGCTACAGATATGGTAGGCCTCGCAGTTGTCATCATCGTATATTTCTTCTCTTTTTGGAATTTTTGGAATATATATAGCGTGTTTTGCATCCGTATTTACAAAAATAGTTGTATATGTACGAGAATAATAAAAATAGCACTTCTACCGTCCGGTCACCAGACGGCAGCGGCCTGCAAGCGGCATGTGGCGCCCCGGGCGCCTGCCACCCGGCCACAGGACGACAGGTGGTCTATCGCCCCACCACAATACGGCAGGTAATTAAGCCGGCTACCTGTGTAAATACTATTTTATGTGTCATATTTGTTCAAAATTTTAAATATAGCAAATAAGCTCAAAAAATTTCAAAATTTTATGTGCAGCTTTTCGACACAACGTACTTCATTGTGTAATTTTTGGACAATTTTAACCACTCTAAATGTTGCTCAACAATTCGTATTATTGAGATATTTACAAGAGTTGTTATATATAGCAGACGAGCTCCAAATATTACAAAATTTTATGTGAATCCTCCTAACATAGTCCACCTAATTGTGTAATTTTATGGAAATTTTATGTGCTCCAAATTTACTATGTTAATTTAATCATAATTAGCGATAGGCGACGCATCTTTTACAATGCGTGACCTCTGTCTTTCGCATATATGTCGGCCCGTTGCTACTATATTTCCTTTTCCACTGTGTTCTTCGCACAATTATCACTCTATCTGTGCCGTCCCCCTCGCGCGCGCTCTCGTCCACACTGATGTCATTATATTTGCGTTGTCCCCCTCTCGCCCACACAAACGCCAGTCTGTCCATGTCACCCTGCCTTGCCCGCTCCCTCGTGCGCACATATGTCACTCTTACCATGTTGTCCCCCGTCGCCCACGGTGTTGCGTATCAACAACGCATCCATAATTTTTGGTGGCAACGCACCAGGTTTCCTTTTCTCTCAACGTCAAATACGGAGCTCTCACAATCACTCATCGCTTATGTAAACTGCATTTTGTTTCTTATAGAAAGAAAAACTTTTTCCATCATACAGTAACATAGCATGGCAGACACCGAGGGGCCAATCGGAGCGGGGTGTCCAAAGGAAGACCTTCCCCTAGAAAGGATGGAAGACTTCGGCCCTAACTACCACTTGATGCCAAATAGGCGGACTCAACCGGTATGACCAAAATGCAGACATAGGGAGGACACGGTCCCACATGTCATCGAAAGCCATTTCGATGGAGAGCGATGTTTCTTCTGATGCCCACACTCTAGGGGTACAATTAGCCAATAATTTATTTTCTCTTACTGCTAATAGAGATTCCATGTTAACCCTCCTTTCCAGCAGATGGCAAAATGCGACTTCATTTGTTGGATCGATCCTCTCCATGAACATTGTGTTGTGATTTACGTGGATACACTGTGGGAACGAATCTTAGAGATGGAGACGTGGATTGATAGTCACAATGAGGATAACGGTGACCTCCACCAATAGATGTAGTGCGAGAGGGGCAATGAGGAGGTCATCTACATAGGAAGTTCCTATGATCCCACATGCTACTGCGCGTACCCTAGCTGCATATGTGTGTGCCACTACAACGATAGCTAGCCACGTCCGAGATGCCCCCTACTGCAACACTCCATATGGGTAGCGCGAGGCACCTTCTAACAATAGGCACGCACAGAGAAGCTTGTAGCACGGTACTATCCCCTGTAGTTTGTGGTTATTTTCAATCTCCTAAAGCATATAACTGAATGGTGTATACATCATTGAGGTTGATATTTATTGAGTGGAATGTTCAAATGCTACGTCGCGTGCATTAAGCTAGAGGGGTTGATATGCATTGAACAAACGTACATCGTACAAAGGAGTACAAATAAGAACGCAACAACATTACATACATCACGTGCGATAATAGATTATAGAGTTAATCATTCAGGTAATCAATTGATTACTTGCCCCAATTACATCTCAAATTGGTACAAATATGAATTAATGCGATACAGTAAAAGATACATGAAATTATGACACTGAATGGCGACCAGATGAGCTTGGCCTATTGGGGTAATATTTCATTGAGTGCCTGGAGGTTTTGCATATTCTGTAGTTCACTGTGTAGGTAATACTACTATATTGGCTCACATCAATGTCATTCTGGAAGCACCACGTCTGCCAACGTCCCTTCGTAGTTATCTTCAACTCCTTATTAGGGGTCCATTGCAGCATGTCTAGCCAAATATCCCTGTAGTTCATGTCCAAACCTTAGGAGTGAAACTCTGCAATCTATGTACTGAAAAGGTGTTGCACGTCATAGTACTCTGAAATGTACAGCTCTGACATCTGCCTCATTTGCTCACATGCCTTATACATATGCGAGCATGGCTTGTGCAGGAGCTTTTGCATGTTACAAGTGCATGTTGCGACATCACCCAGGGCGCATGCCTGTTCATTTCATGCCAAGTATGACTGTTGAAACCTGATCTCATACTTCCTCTGGATGCCATCGATTACCCGGATGTCGTGCATTCGGGCCACAGGGTTGCTCTCCCTCCGTAGTTCATCTTTCTAGCTCTGCTCGGATGGACTCGAACGTTTGTCTCTGGTTTTGTAGACACAATATCTTGAACATCTTCAGAACTTCCTGGCTACAGAACCATGTGAACAAGTTAGATGCAAGATGCTTTATGCACGACTAAGTTCGCACGTCATTCCACTACATCAACCTAGTAGTGTGATCCGCAAACGTTGGGTCAGTCGCCAATTACTGCTTGCTTCATGCTCGCCAAGAACCAGAGCCAACCGGATATATTCTCGCTCTCCACAATGGAAAATTCCACTGGGAGAAGCTGGTCATTCATGTCGGCCGCCGCCGCAGTGAGAATGGTTCCCTTGTACCTCCCTGTGAGGAAAGTGCCATCCATCGTGAGCACAGGATGACAAAACTTGAAGCCCTCAATGGCTTGGGTGAAAGCCTAGAGTAATCGGTCCAGTATGAAGCAGTTGGGCCCTCCGTCAACATCTGGACGCTCAATCTTGTTTACGTACATGCCGGGGTTTGATTCAACTATCTGGTAAAGTAATCTCAGCACAAGGTTGTCGCCTCTTTGTACGTCCTGTACATGGACTCGATGACATTCTGCTTGCCTCATCGGACCTTATTGTAGCTGACTGGATAGCCAACAAAATTGGCACCGACAAGAGCATCTTTGGGGAGATGAACATGTCCGCCGCAACTAGGTGGCTGATGATGCCTGCCACATATGCGGAAGTCATGTTCTGATGATGGCATAGGGGCTCGCTGAGCATGCAGGTGTGGTCGATCATTGCCTTGATCAAGAAGACCAAGCCAAAAATCATGGCTCGTTGAGCGCTGACCTTTGCAGGGCAACCTTAAACTATGCACTTCATTGTATAATTGGCTGGGTTGGACTGGTGTACTCAGTACACACGACTGATAGATAAGGTGTACAGTGCAATAGCTTGTTGCACAGCCGCCTTGCTAGGGAAGCGCTGCCCAACTAGGAGGGTGTCAGCTTGAAACTCCCACTGGGACCCTTCTTCTTGCGGTGGTACGAGGGAACACACCACAACATTGTCGAGTCTTGAGGCCATATAAGGTACCTCCGATGATACAATTCCCTGGGTGGACCAGCCATCTACTGTGAGTCATCATCGGTATCATTGGAGCCTAAATCGGTGTCCTCGTCGGACTCCAACCCGAGTGCCTGGTCCGGTAGATACTTGTGACAGTTAATGCGAGCTGACTACCACATGCCCGCCCCATCATTCCGCACGAAATGAGTGGCGAGTCTTCCCTCCGATGCAACACATTCAATGGTATCATCTTGAAGCTCTACCTGTGGTTCCCTGAGTGTCGAGGGGCTGGGTTTATCATCGTTTTCCAACGCCCGATGCATGAAACTAAGGTACACCATCGGCTTCCCATAAATGGCCATCTTGGGCTGGGAAGCAATTTGCATATACTGCCTCCATGCTACAGTGTCATTCACCTACATGAGCTCCCACATGCCATTCGTGTAGGTAATCCTCTCGATCGCAAGTTTCATCACCATTACCTCTCTACCGAACTTCCTCCAAATGTAGCTTCATAGCTCATGAATATTCATGGCGCCGAGCCCCTCGGCCCAGAGCACCTTATATTGGTATGTCGATAGGTCCAACCCATCGGGTCCAGCCCGTACAAGACCATCGCAAAGCATTGTCAAGTGTTCCATGTCTGTGACTACCTGAAGCCACGACAACCAGATTCACAGTAAGTGTTACAACAAAAAATTAGACAAACAACATGTAAGTTAGTGATTACAAGCGTGCAACTACATATGAATAATTCATTAATTACTGAAAATTTAATTACCCATCCAAAAAATTATGAGTGATTCATTATGATCATCCATATCACTTAATTACGTAGCACTAACTCATTACTAAACCATAACTCTTCTACGACTAGCCTGACTTCGACCAGTTTATCTACAACAACCTGTTACATTATGGGTCTGTTTCACAAAGAAGTTAGCACACGTGGTTGTTCTCTGGAATAACCACCCATAACCTCTTCCTCAAACCGCCTGGCGATGAAGAATCATGTCACTGACAATAACCTCCGCCAAGTAGTTATTGTCTGAAATATGGAGACGCCTCTTGACATGGAGCAACCGCCAAGAGGACAATCAGGACAGTGACAACAGAGCGCAAGACATCCCAATATTACTGTCTCTTGTAATATGAGCAATCAATGTAGCCACACAGGATTAGGGTTATTATTCTCTCCGGAAAAGGCCTAAACCTGTATAAAATCCCTGTGTCTTTCCATGTAGTCGAGTCTTTGAGAGATTTCCTGAATCCAAATAATCATACGTAAGATCGGTATTAAAACACTGATAGTTGGCACCGTCCATGAGGATCCTTCTTCTAAACTCTTGTAATCCCTTGTCGGTAAGTTCTCTTTTTTCTGATGTTCTCATGACAGGAGAATGGAACGAAAAGAATTGGTTTGACCTGATCGACTACGCAGACCTCGACATGGATGCTTGTTATGACTACGAATAGACCATGCTTTCATCCAACAGTGAGGCCATCTCTAGAGATCCATCACGAGATCCCGGAGATCGCACCACGGATAAGGCTAAAGAAGGATCCTTATCCCCACAGGAAACTCTAGGTTTGCTTTGATAACATGTTATGAATAGCAATTGTATTCATCATAAGACTAATGAGCCAATATATATACAAGTATAGATATGTTATATGTAGAAACCCTCTTATACAACAAGGAAAATATACAGCTAATAATACACATCTAAAAAGTATATACTAGGTAATGAAACAATTAATACATATTTGTCAAGGTACCATCAGCTAATTGTAGTTTCCATCAGTCTCACAGGACCACTTAGGAACTTTCTATTCATTGTGTTACTTATATGGAAATTATGGTTTACACAATGGAAAAGAACAAGACTAAATGGAAAACAAAATAGTAATAGACTAAAAAAAAATAAAATCTTTACAATAAATTTTAAGATGCCTTTAACTAATCACAATTCAACTTTAAGAGGTCTAAACAAAATCTTAATTCTTACCAACCCTGAAGCAAACTGAACCTGTCTCCCGATTATTCTATGATAATAAATATGGACATTGTTTATCTATCAGCAAATTATTAAAAACTGTGTCGTGCTCTAATATATGAGTAATTTAATCTTACTATAGGATACACATGAATGCTCAAAAGTTGCACAAATCGTATGACAAAGTTAAGAAACCTAATTTAATTTGACTTTTGTGATAACAAAAGCATCACAGAATAGGTAGCTAAAAGAATCTACCTGAAATGTTACTCCTTCCTCAGTAATGTCAGCCAAATGTAGCAAAGAAACCTGAAAGCATGAAAGTATCCAACCTCAGAAGGTTTCGGAAAGCACATATACCTCATCTTGTAAAAGTAAAACTTGGCATACTATTTAAGATTTACTGAGTACACAGCTAGAATTTTAACTTCAGTTTTGGTTGAATTCAGTGGGATCAAGAGTTTACGTGTAAAGCAATTGTTTATTGGTATCACCAAACAGAAATAGTATCCATAGCAAACCATGAGGCAACCATCACAACTCAACAATTATCAACACTAGATTCAACTCATGTTGTACAGGGTATTTATTTACAGTGCAAATATCACATTAAGAAGTCAATGACTTAGTTCTGCATGTTCAATGGTCCAGTACAACATTTAATGTGTTAAGAAAATAAAGATTTGTGAAGGCCACCCAAGTCATCAATAAATTGAGAACCTGGACGAAGTTCAAGGTGGTAGGTATTTTCCAAGTATAATCTTGCAACCTATTTGCTCTAATTGGTCACTCATGATGAATATAAGCGCTACTCATAACATGGTATCGGAGCAAATCTAGGTTTTTTTAAGCCACCGCTGGTTCATCTCTATAGCCACCGCCAGAGCCTGGGTGTTCTCCTCCATCGTGCTCGCAGTCGACCTCTAGCATTGCGCTCTGGTTGCTGCTCACCGCCGACTTCACCGAGGCTCTCCATGTCTTGGCTCACCTCCCCTTCGTGAGCTGCACCATGCATCTCTCGGAGTAGGCGTCGAGCTGGAAGAGGAAGAGCCGGAGCTTGGCGACGCGCTCGAACCGACGCCCTGGTTGTCCTAGCTGCTACCACTCCATCCGGGTCACCACCCGGATCTATTGTCGTTGCTCTAGATGGATCTGCACTCCATCCGGGCTATCACCCAATGCTAACACGACTGTCGCCTTGCCAAGATCGCCGATTCACACCGATCTGCATCGGAGTCGCCGCCATGTTTGCCAGGGAGCTGCTACCGTGGCCACCGAGGAGTCACCACCAAGGAGCTACCTCCTCTTCACCAAGGTGCTGATATTTCGAATACAGTTTCTATTAGAAACCATATTGAGTATAAGTAGCAGTCTTCGATTCAAGAAAGAAAAAGGAAAGAAAGGGGAAAAAAAAAGGAAGAAATGGTGTCATCCTCTTCGGGCACTGTTTATGTTCCTCGCTGCCCGGTGATCTTAAATGGTGTCAAATATCAGGACTGATTTCAGCGCATGCATCTCCACATACGTGGTTAGCGTCTTTAGGAGTTTTTTTACCAGCGAACTGCCTTATCCACATGCATCTTATGCTTTTGAGGATGCCATAGAGACTTTTCAGACTTAATATGTTGTCTACAAGATATGGATTGATGAGAATGCTCGTGCCTCTACTGTTTTGGTTGCTAGCATGGAGGTGCATCTCACTGGGGATGTGGTTAGCTTGGCTTCAGCACAGTTGATTTGGGTGCATCTGCGTAACCACTACAAGTCGTCTGGTGATCCTTTGTACCTTGCTGTTATGCATCAAGAGCAGTCATTACAGCAACGGGATAACATTGTGGACTAGTTCTATACCCAGTTGTCCATAGTATGGCATTAGATTGACTCTTTGAGACTAGATGTTTGCTACACTTATCAGTGTTATTAGCGTCAAAAGTCTTACCTGGAGTTTTGTCACATCTACGACTTCTTAACATATCTCCGACCTAAGTATCAGGAGACTCGTGCTCAGTTGCTAGCTTGCCACCCCCGTGTGACTCTGTTAGAGGCCCATACAACTGTTCATACTGAGGAGATTCACCTTCGTGGTGCGGATCTGTTGCTATGCTCATTACATCTGATGTGTGCATGGAAATTCTCACTGTTATGGTTTATGTGTTACATTCATGTGGCGACTTTTGCTCCAAACTATTTGATTCACAGATTCACACTGCATGTAATTGTTGTTAATTATGAAGGGGTTGTGAATTTAGGACAATCTGAATCAGATCATTTTCCAAGCAATTTATAAGAATGCCCTGTGGAAGTTCTTGTACTTGCACTTTGGTGCTTTTTTTAAATGCAGTGGTATGCATTTCACAATAAACTTACTGGTGGCACCGATCCTAAAAACGGTGAGTTCCTATAGTGAAGTTTTTGTGCTATGTTAGTTAAATGAATTCTTCCTCGTCATAAGTTATGATGAAAATGAGGGCAAAATATTTGATATGCCCTGCGTGTGTGTTTGTCATCCACTAATGCTTTATATTCACAGGCAAAAGGAAAAGATTGCTTGAGATATTCAGTAGTTGGTGCGATAATGTCGTAGATCTGATAAATGAAACTGAAGAGGAAGCAATTATTCGTCGGGATATATACGATTGGCCACCTACTATGAACTGATGGAAAGGTCGTGTCACTTTGCTTGGTGATTCTGTCCATATGCTATGCAGCCAAATCTGGGTCAAGGTGGTTGCATGGCTATTAAGGTACACAATCACTTAGTTTGACATGACTACTGAGATACACAATTTCTTAGTTTGTCATGGCTATAATGTCACTATCAGTATGATGCATGGCTTTACTGAACTTTTTTCAACTTGTCCTCATAGGATGGCTACCAGCTGACTGTAGAGCTTGAGAAGGCCTAGCAGGAGAGGTAGCAAGTCTGGAACTCCTATGTTGTCTCTGTTAGATGTGTATTACATAGCTGTGTATTTACCCCATTGTATAAGGGGTTTCCTGCATATATGCCACCTGTACATGTATATATATATTAGCCCTTTGGCCACATGAGGGATACAAGTGTTATTCCAACATGGTATCAGAGCAGGTTTCGTCATACCTAGGGTTTTGCCTGGCTTGCGCTTGCTTATTCTTTTCCACCACCGCTCGTTTCCACCGTCGTTATCGTCTGTCACGGGTTCTTCGCTCAGATCGAGGTTGTCGCCGATCTCTCTTGGGACTGCCGCTCGGGAGCTTCTCTTAGCGCCTCTCCCCCGCACCAGATCTGGTCGTCGCCGCCCCTCATCGTCATCGGTGAAGATCGGGACGCTGCCGAGGCCTGCGACCGCCGTCGCTCTGCCCCCAGCCCGAGGCCGTCGCCGTCGGTGAAGATCGGGCTACCACTCCGCCCTCGCGGGTCGCCACTCCGCCCCTGCCTGAGATCGCTGCCGCCGGCGTCGCGGGCCGCCGCTCCGCCCCTGCTCGAGGCCGCCGCCGCCGGGTCGTGGGCCGCCGTTCCGTCGCCGCTCGAGGCTGCTCCGGTGATTGCATCTGTTGCTCTTGGTCGGTTTACAAAACTTCCTCTCTTTTTGGCTGCCTCGGTCAGTTTTGACGGTCGGCCGGTCGTTTTGACCGGATAGAATTAAAAAAAGAAAGAAAAAAAAGAAAAAAAGAAAAAAATGTCTTCTTCTGCAGGCGCCGTTTCTGTTCCTCGTTGCCCTGTGATATTCGATGGTTTCAATTATCGGGACTAGTTTCAGCACATGTGCATCCACATGCGGGGTCAGTGTCTTTGGGAGTTTCTTACGGGCGAGTTGCCTTGTCCGTCTCGTCCTACTCCACCTGTTGAGCCTGTACTTCTGAAGGATGCTTCCGAAGATGCTCGTACAAAGGCTTCTGAGGCTTTTGAGGATGCCATGGAGACTTTTCAGACTCAGTATGCTGCTTACAAGACATGGATTGATGAAGATGCTCGTGCCTCTGCTATCTTGGTTGCTTGCATGGAGGTGCATCTCGCTGGTGATATTGTTGGACTGGCTTTCGCACATGCGATGTGGACGCATCTACGCAGCCGCTACGAGTCATCTGGTGATTCCTTGTACCTTGCTGTTGTGCGACAGGAGCAGTCGCTGCAGCAGGGAGATGCCACTGTGGATGAGTTCTATGCTCAGTTGTCTACGATATGGCGTCAGATCAACTCTTTGGGGCCAGATGTTTGCGGCACCTGTTAGTGTTGTCAGCGTCAGCAGTCTCACATGGAGCTTCGCCGCATCTACGATTTTTTGACACGTCTCCGGTCTGAGTTTGAACAGACTCGTGCTCAGTTGCTGGCTCGTCATCCTCGTGTGACTTTGTTGGAGGCCCTTACAGCTGTTCGTACTGAGGAGATTCGACTTCGTGGAGCGGGTCTGCTATCATCATCATCATCACTTCCTTCGGTGTTAGTGGCTTCTACACCCGCTGTGCCTTTGGTTACTTCTTCCCCAGTTGTGCCTCCACCAGTGACAGCTGCTGTTGGTAAGGGTCTTCACTGCACATATTGTAACAAGGATGGACATGTGGAACAGTTTTGCTACAAGAAAAAGAAGGATCTTCGTCGTGGTGCTCATCCTCCGAGGGGCACTGGAGGTTCCTCCTCTCAGCAGAGTTCTGGTACCCCTGACACTCAGCAGCTTCTCACATTGCTAGGCCGCATGGTTGCTTCTGCATCGTCTAGTTCTGCTGCTCAGTCTTCCAGTGAGAGACCACCTTCTTCTTCTACTTCCTTAGGTACATCACCTTGTATTCTTGATTCTGGTGCTTCTTTTCATATGACATCTGATTCCACCTGTCTTACTTCCATTAGTTCTTTAGCTACTCCTATCACTGTCCACACAGCAGATGGTACCTCTCTTTCTGTCATAGGACGAGACACTCTTTCAAATTCCTCTTTCCATGTTACTGCTGTTTCTCATGTTCCAAAACTAACCATGCAGCTCATATCTGCTGGCCAGCTCACTGATCATGGTTGTCGTGTTATTTTCGATTCTAATTCTTGTTGTGTTCAGGATCGTCGTACGGGGGCTCTGGTTGGTACTGGCCCTCGCCGCCGTGACTCCCAACGGCTCTGGGAGCTTGACTGGTTTCGTCTTCCTTCCGCTACCCCAGTCAGTCTTCTCGCTTCCACCACTGCCCCTGCAGCTGCTGTAGCCTCCACCGCATCGTTT
Source organism: Dendrocalamus latiflorus (assembly GCA_017311315.1). Taxonomy (NCBI): domain Eukaryota; kingdom Viridiplantae; phylum Streptophyta; class Magnoliopsida; order Poales; family Poaceae; genus Dendrocalamus; species Dendrocalamus latiflorus. Next base: position 20,624,902 of record CM029625.1, read on the forward strand.
GCTTAGTGGCATCATCGCTTAGGACATCTTTGTGGTTCCCGTATGTCTTCATTACTTCGTCGAGGTCTTTTAGGGTCTGTGTCTGGTGATGCTTCTCTAAATTGTCAGGGTTGTAAGCTTGGCTAACAGTTTCAACTCCCTTATCCTTCTAGTGAGTCAGTATCGCAGCGTCCTTTTGATCTTGTTCATTCTGATGTATGGGGTCCAACTCCTTTTGTTTCGAAAGGAGGTCATCGATATTATATCATTTTTATTGATGATTTTTCTCGACATACATGGATTTACTTTATGTCATCTCGTAGTGAGGTTTTATCTATCTACAAAACCTTTGCCACCATGATTCGCACTCAGTTTGACTCTCCTATTCGTGTTTTTCACGCTGATTCCGCTGGAGAGTACTTGTCGGGAGCCCTTCGTGGTTTTCTTGCTGAGCTGGGCACTCTCTCTCAGTTTTCTTGCCCAGGTGCCCATGCTCAGAATGGTGTGGCTGAACGCAAGCATCGTCATCTTCTTGAGACAACTCGTGCTCTCATGATTGCTTCTGCTGTTCCATCACATTTCTGGGCTGATGCTATTTCTACTGCCACTTTCTTGATCAACATTCAGCCCTCCTCTGCTCTTCAGGGTGGGATCCTAGTTGAGCGTCTTTGTGGCCAGACTCCTGATTATTCCAATCTTCGCCTCTTTGAGTGTGTGTGCTATGTTCTTCTTGCACCTCGTGAGCGCACCAAACTGACCGCTCAGTCAGTTGAGTGCGTTTTTCTGGGCTACAGTGCTGAGCACAAGGGATACCGTTGTTGGGATCCTGTTGGCCGATAGATGCGGATTTCTCGGGATGTTACTTTTGATGAGTCTCGTCCTTTCTATCCTCGTCCTTCTCCTTCCTCCACTTCAGCATCTGTTGTCGAGCCGCTTTCATTTCTGACTTTTCCTTCTAGTCCTATAGTCACCACTCCACCACAGCCTTTGGTCTCTCCGGTGCCTCCTTCTCAGTCAGCACCTTTCTCACCACCGGCATCCTCTCCTGAGGTTGCTTCTGATCTTGTTCCTTCTTATCCTCTCTACTATACTCGTCGCCCGCGAGTTGAGGTTCCTTCTGATGTGCCCTCTCCTTCTGATGGGTCATCCCCTTCGGTCCCTCCTCGTTATACACTTTGCGATCGCCAGTCTATTCGGTCTCCTGAGCGTTTTGGTTTTGCTGCCGCTGCTCTTGTCGAACCGACTTCTTATCGTGATGCTGTTGTTCATCAGGAGTGGCAGCATGCGATGGCGGAGGAGATCGCTGCCCTTGAGCGTACTAGCACGTGGGATCTTGTTCCTCTTCCTGCGCGTGTTACTCCTATCACGTGCAAGTGGGTCTATAAGGTTAAGACTCGCTCTGATGGTTCTCTTGAGCGTTACAAGGCTCGTCTTGTAGCGCGTAGTTTTCAGCAGGAGCATGGCCGTGACTATAATGAGACTTTTGCTCCTGTCGCTCACATGACCACCGTTCGCACTCTTCTTGTTGTGGCCTCTGTTCGACAGTCGTCTATCTCTCAGTTGGACGTCAAGAATGCCTTTCTCAATGGAGAGTTGCGTGAGGAGGTCTACATGCAGCCACCCCCTGGGTATTCTGTTCCTGAGGGTATGGTTTGTCGTCTTCGCCGATCTCTCTATGGCCTCAAGCAAGCTCCTCGTGCCTGGTTTGATCGTTTCTCCTCTGTTGTCACTGCAGTTGGTTTTTCGGCGAGTGCTCATGATCCTGCTCTTTTTATCCACACTTCATCTCATGGTCAGACTCTTCTCCTTTTGTATATTGATGATATGATCATTACTGGAGACGATCCTCAGTATATCACTTTTGTCAAGGAGCGGCTTCATGAGCAGTTTCTTATGTCTGATCTGGGTCCTCTTCGCTACTTTCTTGGGATTGAGGTTTTTTCTACTCTTGAGGGTTTCTATCTGTCCCAAGAAAAGTATATCCAGGATCTTCTTGATCGTGCCTCTCTTACTGATCAGCGAACAGCTGAGACTCCCATGGAGCTTAATGTTCATCTTCGTCCCACTGATGGTGAGCCTCTTGCTGATCCTACTCGCTATCGTCATCTTGTGGGAGCCTTGTTTATCTTGGTGTCACTCGTCTTGACATTTCGTACCCTGTGCATATCTTGAGTCAGTTTGTTTCCGTTCCCACTCAGCTCCACTATAGTCATTTTCTTCGTGTTCTACGATATCTTCGTGGAACTATCTCTCGTCGTCTCTTTTTCCCTCGCTCCAGCTCTTTACAGCTCCAGGTATATTCTGATACCACCTGGGCTAGTGATCCCTCTGATCGCCGGTCTCTCTTTGCTTATTGCGTTTTTCTTGGTGGTTCTCTCATTGCTTGGAAGACTAAGAAGCAGACAGCAGTTTCTCGTTCGAGTGCTGAGACTGAATTGCGAGCTATAGCTTTGTTGACTGCGGAGGTTACTTGGCTACGGTGGTTACTTGAGGATTTTGGTGTTTCTGTTTCTGCACCGACTCCTCTTTTGTCTGACAGTACAGGTGCTATTAGCATTGCTAAAGATCCAGTGAAGCATGAGCTTACAAAGCATATTGGTGTTGATTCTTCCTACATACGGACACAGGTGTAGGACCACATTGTTGCTCTTCAGTATGTGCCTTCCAAGCTTCAGTTGGCAGATTTCTTTACAAAGGCACAAACCAGGGCTCAGCACAATTTTCATCTCTCCAACTTCATGTTGTTGATCCACCATAAGTTTGAGGGGGGTGTTAAATGTGTATTACATAGCTGTGTATTTACCCCATTGTATAAGGGGTTTCCTGCATATATGCCACCTGTACATGTGTGTGTGTATATATATATATATTGACCCTTTGACCACATGAGGGATACAAGCGTTATTCCAACAGTCTCCTCCTTGAGGAGGTAACTCTTTTCTTATGCTGTAGCATGTTGGATGTATTTTGATCCACGATAATTTATTGGATTTCTGAAACAACGTTTCACATTAAATTACCAGTGTCATAAGAGGATCATTGAAAAACTACAGACTAAAACTACTTGATCTTTATATGGATATTTGTTACCTTTGTTATATGAAGTTTTTGACAAAGTTAAAGATACCACATCTTGGACGAGTTGGTGGGAGATTCTTCATCAAATATGGAATGCCTTTGATGCTGAGCTGGGTTTTAGGTGGCAACAGGTGATTATTTTGATCTACAACGTTGTTCCATTTCAAGCTCATGAGCAAATAGTACTACTTTTTTAATGGAATCTGTAAATACAAAATAGTATTAGATCTTCATTAGTGTTTAGATGTTCACCCCCACAAAAAACCCATTCCAATTGCCTCTTCTCATTCACCATATGTTGCTCTTTGTGGAAATGAAATATGTCGTCGATGTCCAGCTCAAAGCTAGAAGGAAGACCGTTAAGTCGCCGACTTTCTGACAAGGTATGTTTCTAAAATATATGTAAATACAAGTCAACACAGTAACTTGACCTTTTCTGACATTTAGCATCCCACTGAAGGCAAACGACCAGCTTTATCGATGGTTTGAGGATGATGATGCATTGGAACAAGCTCTGGGTGGAGAGTACGCTCTTTACTTGTCCTCTTTTCATTTTGAGTTAAATATGTATTGTATACTTCCTACTTAATTTCACTACTTTGACAAAAGCACTTGTTGGAGTAACACTATTCACAGGTGGTGCCTCTTCCGTACAAGCGTTGGAAATAATTATGCCTAGAGATGGAAGATGGGCCGTGCTTTTCCGGGCCAGCCCAAAGCACGACCGGTCCAGCACAGTTCAAGCATGGCCCGGCTAGACACGTGGTGCGGTAGTGGGCTGTGCCAGAACGGCACGAATGGTGGGCCAGGCTAGGTTTGGAAAGTTGGCACTATGGGCGGCACAGCACACCCCTGCGTGGCGTGCCGTGCTCGGGCCGTCCTGGCCCAACCAGCACAGGCCGCCTCCAATTAATGTTGTTGCCGTTCTTTAGCTAATTCCCAGTCTTTGGTGCATGTGATTGTCTCCATCATCCTAGGCGTGAGGCCTCTAGTGGTCGAGTCGGAGTTGATTCTAGATCTCTAGTCATCCCAGTTCTCGTATAAGGTGTAACTCTCATACGGCTCGGTCTCAATACAGTCTCCCTCTCACTGGGAGTAAGTCCCCTCTGTGTAGATCTCATCCCTGTCATAAGTAGATTGCAATTAACTATCATCTAAACAAAGAAAATGATAGCAAGGGTGAGTATAGAGGTCCCAACCTGCCTCTCTGTCACCTGCAAAAGCAACCTCTGCTCACCTTCTTAATTACTTTAAGTGGCCAACTGCTCCATCAGTTACCATCTATCTCTTTTCTCTTCTTGCTCATAGCTTTTCTTCGATTTAAAGATTTTTCATTTCTATGCACAGTGATACTAGATTAATAAAAAAAATACTTGTTTTACTGAATATACTCTGAACAATTGTTCAAAGAAATGCTTGCCTGAGTTGATAAGAAAGCTCTAATAGCTTTTACAAGAATAACTATTATTTTTATGCAGATAAGATTTAATTATGTAATTCTTGGGACATTTAATCAATTTATTTAATTATGAAGAACAATTATATGGTGCGATTTCTATAAATTGCCCCGTTTAACTTGTATTTCTAAATTTAATAGGATTTAACTTGCAAAATTTTATTCTTGGCCTATTTTCTTTTATTTCCACTATTTTCCTTCATTTTCCTATATCCTTTCCCTTTTATTTTCTCTTTTTTTCCTCTCTCCCTTTCTATTTTCACCCGGTCGGCTCCCCCTCACACCCCATCTCTTCTTTCCTTTGGCTCCTCCTCTCCTCTCAGCTCTTACGCCCGATCTGGATCTTGGGCTCCCCTCTCGCGCGCCGCCGGTGCTCGGCGTCATGCGACGCCCTAGTTCCTCTGCTCATCTCTCCCCTCGCGCCGCCGGTCCCTCTGCTCGCCTCTCCTTTCGCGTCGTCGGTCCTCGGTGCTGCGTCACCCTAGGCCTCTCTATGGCCATGTCTTCCTCCCCTCCTCTCCCTGGCCGCTTCCCTCGACCTCCCCCACGTGACCCCCCTCCTCCCTTGACCTCCCCTGGGCCCCCTGCCATCTTCTCCACGACCGACGCCGGCGAGGCCGAGGAGGCCGTGCGGGAGACCAAGGCTGACGGCCGCGTGGGCTACAGGAGACGAGGCGGGCGGGCTGCTAGAGATACAAAGCAGGCGAATGTGCCGACGCAGATGCCAGCGGAGGCATCGTCGTAACCCCTACCCCCTCCGTCGACGCGCTCATGGGTGGTGCGAGGATGCGGAGCGGGACAAGCTTCCGGCTGCCGCCCTCGGCTCCGGCTACCCTGCTTCTCCTCCTACGACCGTCGTTCACTTATCCGGCTCCGGTATACTCCACTCATTCCCCTCTACTCCCTCTCTCTCTACTCTACGTCTGTGATGGCTTGTGGTTGTGGGGATAACCGTGAGAAGTGCCTATGGGATGGCGACGGGAGGCGAGGCCGAGACAGTCGCCGGAGGGACTAGAGAGGCCGCCTATGCCCCCCGTGCCCGCCGTGCTCCCCGTGCCACCCGTGCCCGCCGTGCTCCCCGTGCCGGGCCGGCTCGAGCACGGCACAATTCTTCGTATCGTGCCGTGCCGCCCGACGGGTCGGCTTTCTAGGTCTGGCCCGGTCCACTATTCGTGCCATGCCGACATGGCCCGCCACATGACGTGCTCGTGCTATGCTTAGGCCGTGTTGGGCCGGCCAGGCCTCAAGCTGGCCCAGAAAAATACAAACCATCTCCCACCTCTAGTTATATAGAAATGCAATTTACGAACAATTAAAATCAGCTCTTTTCGAAATAACAAGCCCACCCATCGCTCGAGAGTCAAGGCCCTCTATAAGAAAGAGTTAGGGATGGACTTGCGAGGGGCTATTCGGAACACGTGAACATTCGTCACTCTCAAGCTTAAGGTCCAGTTGATTAGCACTGCCCAAAATTTTATTATTTGGATTGATTCCCATGTCAAATGAGAGCCATATATGGAAAGATAGAAAAACTGCGATCCAATCCACTCAATCAAGTGAGGAACATTAACCATCCTTTTCACTGTTAACGAGCTAAGGCCTCGTTTGGAGTCTAGAAATTTTAGAGAAAATAGTTTAATTTCTGCATGAACAAGAAAAATCTCCGCGTTCCAAACAAAGTCTAATTCCAATAAATGCCACATCCAACATATATGCTCGTTCAGTTCATTTCCATACCCATGGAACCTAAAACCTCGTTTGAAATGGAGGTTTTGGTAGGAATTTCGAACGAAATATTCAAATCTAGGCAAAAAAAAAATTTACATTTTAAATTGGCTATAAGAAATTAAATTTCCATTTGAGACAACGGTTTGCTCAGGAATATAAGAGATATTGCACTATTGGGTATATTCATTTGAACTTATGATTTGGCTTTCTATAGTAATTAGCTTTCAAACAGGGTGTATTTTCAAGATAATATCTAAAAAGTCAATTGTAGTAAACACTATTATGACTTTATCTATATTGGACAAAATCGCATATGAGTATCTAACCATGCATTGATACATAAACTGAGATTTACTCCATTCGCATGCACGCGCAGTGAGATTAGCACAGTGAGAAATCTAACCATATCATCTGAGTCTGACGAACGTAGGCACAGGCGAGAAGCGGTCGGTGTGCTCCCGGACGTCGGCAGCTCTGACGCTGGGCTCGTCGCCGCTGCAGACAAAAGAACCAACTCACCAAAGGTTGCATGTGTGGTGTGGGTAATAGGGGAAAGTAGGTAAGACATTATCTAGACCTAGTGTTGCCTACTTGGTTGACTTGGGGCTAGTGCTGGCTTGGATGCTTGGGCTTTGCGCTGGCGTTGGCTTGGGGCTGGATCAACTGGTGGCCCACGTTCGATTGGTTCAAGTAGCCCATGTTATTTTATTCTCTTTTCACTGTCGATAGATATGTTGTATCGTGCTAACTTCAACTTACACACATTTTTTTAGTGTCTTGCTTTGTCAATGTCCTGCGTGTTTTCCTTTTCTTTTCTCTCTTGTTTGTTAATGTTTTTGCGTTCTTTCTTTTAGATAAATGTAGTTCTTGGCATGTGGGGTCACTAGTTTTTGGCATGTAGAGACATACTGTGTAAACTTGGACTCTAAGTAACAAAAATTAAAATCGGCTCGAAGGCATATGCCCCCCATTTGAGAATGTACATCCACCCTTGTCGCATTTTATTAGACACTACATTTTGATCTTATGCTGGTATTCGTTTTGGTTTGGTTGCTACAGGTATTTGGATTTTTCAACTGCCCATTCTCAATTTTAATGTAGGGTACACGACCACAACTCTGGTGGAGATATCTATTTGGCATTCAATGCTCATGACTATTTTGTGGACACAGTAATCCCCCCACCACCGCACCGGGCGTCCGCAATGGTAATAACTAGTACTAGCTATATAGTCAGCTGACGTAGAGGTGAGAGACAAAAGCAAAGACTATTTTATACTGTTGGACCCACATGCTCCTCTCTCATGTTCTTGGACTACGTGAAATAGATCAGCTATTTGCTCGTTGCTAGTGACTACTCTCTCCCCTACTTTTTCCTTGCCACATCAGATCTAGCTAACTAAATAGCCAGCTGTTGGAGACGCCCTAAGTGTTGGAACCGCGTGGTATGGATACTTTCTGATCTTGGTAAAATGTTTAATGGAGTAACTTACTATGTAGTCCTAGCATAGTCAAGTTCCATGTAATATTGCTGTCTGTACTTCAAATGTTACTATAGTTGTTAGTTGGACAAATTATACTCTTATCATAGTTCAAACAAGACAAGGCGCTAGATAATACTGTTGTAATTATACCCTTTAAACCTGCTACAACTGGATTGGAGTTCATAAGTTGCTTTGAATTTTTACAATTACTGTGGTCTGAGTAGATTTAGTGTTGCTTTTTCACCCTGTTCTCCCTTCTGTTTAGTTATCTTAAACTTGACCTTTTCTGCAGGTGGATACCAACCTGGAATCACCAAATGATATTGTACCAGAAGGGGTGCCATTTACAGGACCAAGGTATCTTCCATCCTGCTCAAGGCAAACCCTTGGAATGGTGGACGCAAGTCATTTTGAAGGAAGCATGAGAACAATGTCGGTTCTGGCTTAGTTTGATGAGTGGTTCGATTGGTTAAAACAGGTGTGTTGAACTTACTTTCCAAGCGCTTAACCAACCACACTGCAAGCATAGCAAACTTCGAGCTGGGAGTCTGGCGCATCTAAGTGAAAATCGACCGGTGGGAGCCACAGACGGAACCGGTATGTAGGACTTGTCTAATAACACACGCCAAGCACACTTTGTTCCCACACATAAGAAGCAAGAAGAGCCTGCAGACTGATGCTAGTGTTTTGGTTGGGGTCAGCAAAGCTCGAGGAAATCTAGTATTAATACTCGTTTACATAGGAGTATGTTCTTTCATTTTCATTTGACCTGGGAATGGCTATTTAGCTCTTGTTTCCATAATAATTTGGCATCAAATGGCCACGTTTACGACTTCAAGCTTTCCTAGAATGAACATATCCTGGATGTATGGATGTGAAAGATCTTGTTTCAACTTGTTAAGCGTGCTGTTGCTGATAGCTTAAGACTGATGGAGCCATGAGGTCTACACAAAAGGGGCGGAAAAGCTTGAAAAAAAGGTAGATTCTGGGGTCCTCGTATCATCAGTACTTAGAATTAACATGCCAGTGTTCACTCCTTGCCTGCGAGTGGTTGTGGCCTTGTTGTGGCAGCTGTTAGAGATATATGTATAGTTTGTTATTCCCCATTGTTATAAGGGGTTCTTTGCATATTTACCACCTGTACTTTGTGTATATACACCGGCCCATTGGCCTCATATGAATACAAGCGCTATTCATAACATGGTATCAGAGCGTACCTAGGGTTTCCCGTCGCTTCGCTTGTCGCCTCGCCGTCGCCTCTTAGATCCAATCTGGAGGTCGCCGTCTCGCCGTCATCCTTGACGCCGTCGCCGTCGTTCCGCCGACGACTCCGCGTGCGCCGTGTTGGCCGCCGCTCTCGTCGTCTCCCCCGACGGCTCCCTTAACGCCGCGCTCGACGCGCCGCTCTCCATCGACGGCCTCCACCGCCGCCGTCCCCGCTCGGCCTCCACCGCCGCCGTGCCCGCTCGGCCTCCATCGCCGCCCGGGCCACCTCCGCCTCCGCTCTCCATCGACCGTCCCCGCTCGGCCTCCACCGCCGCCGTGCCCGCTCGACCTCCACCGCCGCCGTGCCCGCTCGGCCTCCACCGCCGCCCGGGCCATCGCTCCGCCCAGCCGCCGATCCGTCGCCGCCACCCGGGCCACGCCGCCGATCCGTCGCCGTCGCCCGGGCCACGCCGTCGTCGCGCCGCCGCCGCCTCTAGCCCTAAGCGCCGCCGCCGCCTCCAGCCCTAAGGCGTGCGTGCGTGTGAATTGGGCCGGAGGCCCGTTTGAGTTTTTTGTTTTTTAACCGAGCGGCGGAAGGAAAAAAAAGAGAGAAAAAAAACGTCGTTCTAACCGCCGCGCCGTCCAGCGCCGCCTGTTAGACTTCGTTGCCTTGGTCGCCGCGCCGTCCAGCGCCGCCTACCAATGGGCATCGTTTCCCTCCCTCGCTGCCTGGTGATCTTTGATGGTGTTAATTACACCGACTTTGCGTCTCACATGCGCATTCACATGCGTGGTCTTCGTCTCTGGGGCGTCCTCTCTGGCGATGTCACCTGCCCGCCTTGCCCTATTCTTCCGACGGAGCCTACGCCTGTTGCATTGCCCCCGACAGCCGATAAGGCTGCTGCTGATGATGAAGCTGATGATAAAGCTGCCTCTGCCTACCAGGAGGCTCTGGATTCCTACAAGGATCGTCTGACTGTCTACACTCAGTGGTACGATGACGACGCTCGGGCTGCTGCTGTCTTCATCGCCAGTGTCCAGCCTCAGTTTTCTTCTGAGGTTGTGGGACTCCCTTCGGCTTTCCAGATGTGAACTCATCTTCGTCAGCGCTACGAGCCCTCTGGTGATGCCCTGTACCTGTCCGTGGTCCGCCAGGAGCACTCTCTTTAGCAGGGTGATGCTACTGTTGACGCTTTTTACGCCCAGAGCTCTGCTGTCTGGCGTCAGTTGGACTCACTTCGCACTGCTGGCTGTCGTACCTGTCCGTGCTGCCTGGATGTACGTGCTGACCTGGAGTTTCAGCGAGTTTACAAGTTCCTTACTCGCCTTCGTCCTGAGTTCGAGCAAAGGCGTGCCAAGCTCCTTGCACGTCACCCTCGTGTCACTCTTCTGGAGGCTCTTACCGAGATACGCGCGGAGGAGACTCGTCTGAGTGGTGCTGGTCTGATGCCACTCCCCTCTGTGCTCGCCGCTCGTCCGCCTGCTACACTGCCTCCTCCAGCGGCTACCACAGGTGGTGGTGGCCGTCCTCCGTCTGGAGGTGGCCGTCCTCACTGTTCCTACTGCGACAAGGCCGGCCACATTGAGTCCCAGTGCTATAAGAAGAAGCGGCATCTTTCACGCCGTTCTTCTACTGGCACTAGTGCTTCTACGACGACGTCTGCCTCGACTTCTTCAGCAGCTTCTCTCACCGAGCAGGAGATAGCCAGACTTCGACGCCTACTTGCCGCTTCAGGCTCTCCCTCGACAGGTTCTGCAGGTTCTGCTACTGACTCTTCGGGCACTGAGAAACCACCTCCTACACAGTCAGGTACCTCCCCGTGGATTCTTGATTCTGGAGCATCTTTTCACATGACTCCTGATCCTTCCACTCTGTCTTCTATTACACCTCTTGATTCTCCTGTCAGTGTTCTTACTGCTGATGGTACATCTCTTTCTGTCTCTGGTCGAGGATCTCTTAGCAACTCATCTTTTCATGTTCCTTCTGTTGCTGATGTTCCTCGCCTTACCTTGCAGCTTCTTTCTGCTGGGCAGATTACTAACCTTGGTTATCGGGTCATTCTCGACTCTGACTCTTGTTGTGTTCAGGACTGCCACACGGGAGCTCTGGTTGGTTCTGGCCCTCGGCGCCGTGACTCACAACGTCTTTGGGAGCTTGACTGGCTTCACCTTCCTTCCGCTGCCACCATCGCCGCCAGTCTCTCCGCTTCTGCCACTTCGTCTACCGGCTCTTTCCAGCAGTGGCATCACCGTCTTGGCCATCTGTGAGGATCCCGTCTGTCGTCCTTAGTTCGTCGTGGTCTTCTGGGGTCTGTCTCAGGAGACGTGTCTTTAGATTGTCAGGGCTGTAAGTTAGGTAAACAGATTCAGCTTCCTTATCCTCATAGTGAGTCTGTGTCTCAGTGCCCTTTTGATCTTGTTCATTCAGATGTTTGGGGTCCGGCTCCCTTCGTTTCGAAAGGGGGTCATCGATATTATATCATTTTTATAGATGATTTTTCTCGCCATACGTGGATATATTTCATGTCTTCTCGTAGTGAGGCCTTGTCTATCTATAAACAATTTGCCACTATGATTCACACACAGTTCTCCACTCCTATTCGTGTTTTTCGTGCTGATTCTGCTGGCGAGTACCTCTCTCGTTACCTGCGCAGCTTCCTTGCTGAGCAGGGCACTCTCGCTCAGTTCTCTTGTCCTGGTGCTCATGCTCAGAATGGTGTCGCTGAGCGCAAGCATCGTCACCTCCTTGAGACGGCTCGTGCTCTGATGATCGTCGCCTCTATTCATTTTGGGCCGAGGCTGTTTCCACTGCCACCTATCTCGTCAACATCCAGCCTTCTTCTGCTCTTCAGGGAGCGATCCCTGTTGAGCGTCTCTGTGGTCTTCTTTTTGACTACTCTACCCTTCATCTGTTTGGCTGCGTTTGCTACGTTCTCCTCGCCCCTCGAGAACGCACCAAACTGACCGCTCAGTCTGTTGAGTGTGTCTTTCTGGGATACAGTGCCGAGCACAAGGGCTATCGGTGCTGAGATCCTGTTGGTCGTCGGATGCGGGTTTCTCGGGATGTGACTTTCGACGAGTCTCGTCCATTCTACCCACGTCTTGCCTCTCCTTCGGCTTCCTCTGTGGAGTCTCTGTCTTTCTTGACCTTTCCAGATACACCTATATCTGTTTTGCCCTCGTCCACCTGTCCCACTGAGTCTCCACATATTCCCCCTGTGGCCTCTCCGCCGTTGTCGCCGCCTGTGTCGTCTCCTACGACTCCACAGGCTCCTCCCACTACAGTACCTTCTCCCCTTATCTTCTACACTCGTCGACCTCGTATTGAGGATCTTCTAGATGAGCCATCTTCTCCTGATGTTCCATCTTCTTCTGATGCTCCATCTTCCCCTGATGGGTCATCTTCTCCTCGCTACGCTCTCCGCGATCGCCAGTCGATTCGGCCTCCTGCCCGTTTTGCCTTTGCTGGCGCAGCTACTCGTGAGCCTGTCTCCTACCGGGATGCTGTTACTCACCCTGAGTGGCAGCTTGCCATGGCCGAGGAGATTGCTGCCCTAGAGCGTACTGGTACTTGGGATCTTGTTCCTTTTCCATCTCATTCTCATCCCATCACGTGTAAGTGGGTCTATAAGATTAAGACTCGCTCTGATGGCTCTCTTGAGCGCTATAAGGCGCGTCTTGTTGCTCGTGGTTTCCAGCAGAAGCATGGTGTTGACTACGACGAGACTTTTGCTCCTGTGGCCCACATGACCACTGTTCGCACTCTTCTTTCGGTGGCGTCTATTCGCCACTGGTCTGTTTCTCAGCTTGATGTCAAGAATGCCTTTCTTAATGGCGAGTTGCGTGAGGAGGTCTACATGCATCCGCCACCTGGGTATTCTGTTCCTGAGGGCATGGTCTGTCGCCTTCGTCGCTCTCTCTATGGCCTTAAGCAAGCCCCTCGTGCTTGGTTTGAGCGCTTCTCCTCTGTGGTCACTGCTGCTGGTTTTTCAGCTAGTGATCATGATCCTGCGCTCTTTGTCCACACTTCGTCTCGTGGTCGGACTCTTCTTCTTCTGTATGTTGATGATATGATCATTACGGGAGATGATTCTGAGTACATTGCCTTTGTCAAGGCTCGTCTTAGTGAGCAGTTCCTTATGTCGGATCTTGGTTCTCTTCGTTACTTCCTTGGGATTGAGGTTACTTCCACTCCAGATGGTTCCTTTATGTCCCAAGAGAAATATATTCATGATCTTCTTGATCGCGCCTCTCTCACTGATCAGCGTACTGTTGAGACTCTCATGGAGCTCAATGTTCACCTCCGACTCTCTGATGGCGAGCCTCTTTCTGATCCGACTCGCTATCGTCATCTTGTTGGGAGTCTTGTCTAGCTTGCTGTTACTCGTCCGGATATCACTTATCCAGTTCATATTCTGAGTCAGTTTGTTTCAGCTTCTACTCAGGTCCACTACAGCCACCTTCTTCGAGTTCTGCGATACCTTCGCGGGACTATCTCTCGCCGTCTCTTCTTTCCACGTTCCAGCTCGTTACAGCTTCAGGCCTATTCGGATGCTACTTGGGCCAGCGATCCCTCTGATCGCTGGTCTATCTCTGCTTACTGTGTTTTTCTTGGTGGTTCTCTTATTGCCTGGAAGACGAAGAAACAGACTGCAGTGTCCCGTTCGAGTGCAGAGGCTGAGTTGCGAGCTATGGCTCTCTTGACAGCAGAAATTACTTGGCTACGGTGGTTACTTGAGGATTTTGATGTTTCTGTCACTACACCGACTTCTCTCTTGTCAGACAGTACAGGTGCTATCAGTATTGCTCGTGATCCTGTGAAGCATGAGCTCACCAAGCATATTGGTGTTGATGCTTCTTTCATAAGGTCTTGTGTGCATGATCAGGTGATTACTCTTCAGTATGTGCCTTCAGAGCTTCAGATAGCGGATTTCTTCACGAAGGCCCAGACTCGAGCACAGCACAACTTCTACCTCTCCAAACTCAGTGTTGTTGATCCACCATGAGTTTGATGGTGTGTTAGAGATATATGTATAGTTTGTTATTCCCCATTGTTATGAGGGGTTCTTTGCATATTTACCACCTGTACTTTGTGTATATATACCGGCCCATTGACCTCATATGAATACAAGCGCTATTCATAACAGCAGCGTCATGCGCATGGTGCATCGGCTGCGGCGACAAGCTCCGGACTGACGGCGACGCGGTTGGTACGGACAAAACTCCTACATGTGCAACGGGAGGAATGCTACAGGGTTCCCGAACCGATACCAATCTGTTCTCTAGTGCAGCCAAAAGAATAGCCAGCGTCGACGTGACAAGATAACATGGCATTGACAGGGCTGGGCCAGCCGACGAGTTTGGACAATTCTCACCTGAACGCCACCGATACGGACAGCCCTCGCATTACAGTAAGGTAATCCTCAATCATTGGTAACCAAACCACCATCCCATAGGTTCCAGACAGAGGGAAAGGAAACGAAATGAAGTGAGGCGAATGCCTTTAGCTGAACCAACGGCGTACTTAGCTGTCGTGTTAAGGGGGTCCAGATCCTAAGGTGGGGCACGCTTTGCAAGCCGTGGCTGTTTTAATTTGGCGATCTGCTATTTATATGGCCTAGTTATTTTGGGTTACGGCTTGTCTGTCCCTGGTGATTTTTATCTACTTTTTGAAATGACAACACATATGTTTTGGACTTGGAAAGCCGTTTGGAGAATCCGTTTTAAGAAATCGATTCGTTTGTTTCGACTTTCAGAGAAGCCAAAGGCACGAGAATTTGCTTTGTCAGTACTAGGGGTGGCAACGAGCCGAGCCAAGCCTGGCTCGGCTCGGCTCGTGAAAGCTTGGTGGAATGGAGGCTCGGTTCGGCTCGGCTTGGTTAGGACATCAAGCTTTTTTATGGGCTCGGTTCGGCTCGTGATGCGGCTCGAGCCAGCTCGCGAGGGCTCGCGAGCCAACAATGTTCCACTGCTCCACATCTCCCCCATCGATAACGCAGTGAAGTATGCACGAGAAATACCAAGCGAGGTCGTCTTTCCACCTCCATTCACTCCGACAATCATGACAACCGCCGGCTTCTTGCAATAATGATCAAGCACATTGCGACCTCCCAAACTTGAAACACCATTAGAGCATCTCCAACAATCCCCCTAAATCTCCCCCTAAATCAAATTATTGGGAAATTGTGTAAAAAGTCTTCTCCAACAACTCCCCTAAACACCCCCTATTTCTATTCCCCCCCAAAACTCTCCCAAAACTCAGGTAGAAACAGGGAACTTTCAAGGGTCCCCTTTCCTATTAGGATATATTTAGGGGAGCTGTTGGAGGAGGGGACTAAAATAGGTTAACAAATTTTTTGGGCTGCCCCTAAAAGGTGTCTTTTGGGGTGGGTTTTTAGGGGGATTGTTGGAGATGCTCTTACACCAAGCAACAAAGGACACTAGTGGAGAGAGGAGGTACCTCTTCGAGCTCGTCGAGGACGCGGTCAGTGTCGGTGAGGTTCCAGTAGGTGAGGAGCTTCTGCCGCCGCCTCCTCGCGCTCCCGCTGGTCGTCCTCCTTGCCGCGGCCCTCCTCCTCCCGCTCGCCCGCTCCAACGCTGGCTCCGGCTCCCCCACCGCCTACGACGAGCTCCGCCTTCGGATAGCGCAGATCCGGGCTTGAGGAAGAGAACACCAGATCCGGGCTCTAGGCCGCGGATCCAGCGGCCATATCCCAGGCGCAGCCGAGCGAAGAGGAGAGGACGGTCCGGGCGGCAAAGCTCGGTGAGGGGAGGCGGCGCATAGGAGAGAGAGGGAGCCGGAGCAGACACGGCACAGGGGCAGAGCCGAACCCGAACGGCGCGGTGATGCGGCGCGGGAGATCGGGGCGGCGTCGGTGTGAGGGGAACCGGAAGAAGAGGGTGGAGCCGAGGCGGCGCGGCATAGGAGAGAGAGAGAGAGAGAGCCGTGAGGGAGAGGAAGCAGAGGGGGAGGCGTTGAGGCGTCGGTGGAAAAAGGGGAGGAGAGGAAGAGGCGCTGGCGGCGGAAGGCACACGAAAAGGGGAACCGGGAACGGGCTGAAAGAAAAGAAGGAAAGGAACGGGGGAGTCGGAGTCAGGAGAGTTGGGCCAAGCCAAACGAGCCAACCAAGCCGCTCGCGAGCTGGCTCGGGCTCGGCTCGTTTAGACCTCGAGCTATTTTGCTGGCTCGGCTCGGCTCGTTTCATCCACGAGCCGAGCCAAGCCTTCACGAGCCCGAGCCGAGCCCGAGCTTTTTTGGTAGCCCTAGTCAGTACTAACGACCTCTTAAACTTACGGATAGTGGAATTTGGAAAATTGTTTAGTAAAATTTCCAATCATTCATCAGTGACCAATGAACCACTAGTCAAGCTGCTTTCCCCACTGGCCTCCAAGGAGAATATGGAAGTTCTTCCATCCACCTACTAAAGCTTCGCATGGCTTAATTTATAGCCAGCCTTAGGCCCTTTGGAATAGAACCCTTTAGGAATTAGGAGGAAAAATGAGATCCACTCTTATTAGGCTCTGTTTGGAGCATGGAAACTTTTTTGTTCCTGCTGGAAATGAACTGATTCTTGTATAGGAGAACCCTTTAGGAAAACTGATTCTTGTGAAATTCCTACGTTTCAAACTAACCCTTAGTGAATGTCTTGCTATGAAATTCTTATGAGAATCTTGTGTTCCAAACGGAGGGCCTTAGTAACTAAGCAAATCCCTAATGGCCTACCGATCTTTTTTTTTTATCCCTAACCTCCGCTGCCCACTCAACTCTCTCCAATTGCTCCAACTGTACCACACCACACTGCATACTTCATGGGCGTACAGGCCATGCACATGGTGACAACTGACGATTATCAAGTGAGTTTGTGGCTGTCACGTAGCGAGCTCGACACCACGAAGTCGTTCACTTGGAAGGTGGATGATGGCTTGTCGTCTTGGCTAGTTGGTACATCGGTGTCACGCAGCTCTGGACACCGTTGCCGGGTGGCCGGCCGGAATCTTCCACCCTGGTGCAATGCGGAATTTTTTTGGTCGAACGAACTTTTTTTTTTGGTTGCAAATTTGCTATTCTTAAATTGGATCGGCTGAGAGATACGTCGTTCCATGGATAGTATTTCGGGCCGTATTAATTAGGATATTTGTTGGCAACCCATTTATGTGGAACAATGCAAATGTGTGTACGTTTGTTGTCACTCGGAAGGATCAAGGATGTGATTCAGCTGGCGAGGGAAGTTTATGGAGTACTTTGAATTGCAGTAATGCTTGCAAGAGCCTGTTCGGAATAAGGCTTGTTTGAAACAGATTGTGCTTCGCCAGTATTAGTGGAAAAGAAGAGCGAATGTTTCATCACGCAGGAGTTCCAACAAAATTCCTACGGGATTTATATAATATCTTGGACCTTGTTTGGAAACGAGGATTCCAATGGAATGTAGGAATTTCAGCATAATGTTACAGGAAACATTGCAATTCATCCACATTTCCTTCGTTGTCCTTGTTTCCAAACAAGGACTACTTGTTTTGCCTCTTTGATCTAGAGCTACCTATCCAATAACATGATCACACTTTTCTACATGGTTGGCAAGAACCAGGCGAGTGCATTTGTGTGTATCTTTGGTTCAAGAAGATGAGCATAGTGAAGGAGTAGAGCTTTTTAGGTTTTGGAAGGGTTTGGTTAGGTTGGAAATCTGTTTATTTTTATCCTATGGATCAAGTTACATTCTGAATGAGTGGAACTTTTGGTTTTGGAGGGATTTGGTTAGGTTGGAATTAACTGGATATATCTTATGGATCAAGGTGAGCATTGTGGAGGAGTGGTATACTTCAGTCTTTCGAAGGGTTTGGTTAGGTTGGAAAGGCACTGGATTTATCTTTTTGGGCACACAAGAAACTCGAACTCCCTATCGCCTACTGGCCGTCCAAGCAAACACGTTTTCAATAAAGGGAACCAAGAACTTTTTCTCTCGAGAACACACACAGGGAACAAGAACTTGCAAACCAATCAATCTGCATGTGTAAGCTAAGACCTCACCAAGAGAGTTCGATAAAACTGAGCCATTTTCCCTTTTTTTTTTTAACCCATGTGGAGTATGTTAGTGTGATTCGTGCCTCAGTTTGTTCTCTCGTAGACCCAAATTGCTTTGAAGTAGCCATTTGCCAGCGGTTGAATAGAAAAATTAGAGAATGGAACATGGGCTTCATTGATTAAATGATTGGTTCCATCAAGCCAATCATTTCCTTTCAAAAGCATTATGTAGGCAACCAGTCTTAGCTGGTTGATGCGATCATAAAATGATAAAAACAGGCTCTATTTTATATGTGCAAGTGGTCACCAATGAAAATATCACGGCTAGACTTTTTTTCAAATTATTGGAGAAGTTCTAATTGGTACAAATTGCACCCGAGTTTCTGGCTATGGGCCTATTCTTGTTAGCTTCTAAAAATTATTCGTCGACTTTTCTATAGTAACTAACTTTCAAATGAATTTGTTTTTAAGGCGAGATTTACTAGTTGATTGTAGTACATACTGTAGCAACTTCATTTATATCGGTCAAAACCGCACGCGAATTTCTATTACTCTGTACTCTCTCACGAACAGTTCAAAAATCATAAGCTACAACCAAAAGCTGAAACCAAAAATAATAGGCCATATAACAAATGGGTATCTGGAGATGATAAAATGCACAAAGAAGTCTATTAGTTGCTCGCAAATCTGAACATGTCAGCCTAGAGTATTTCAACAGTATTAGTACTGGAATATTTCAACACTAGGCATTGTCATAGGCTAATTGAACAACACAATGTACAAAAGAAGAAAATTTTCACATGGACGCGTTTTTCAAACTCCAAAAACCAAAATTAGGCACGACCGAACATACAGAAGAAACCCAGCTCACAACCGATGAGAATTACGCGTGAAACAAAAATAGAAATATGCCCAAATCATCACCAGATTTTATCTTCTGTTTGCAAGAGGAAACATTTGAGAGAAGATTTTTATCATACGCGGATTCCAGCTTCCTGCACGTCTCCAACAAGAAAAAGAATTAATAAGCTTCCAAACCGACAAGCTCTAACAAAAACGCACCTTCACCATCAGATATCGATCCAACGGTCAGTCTGTAGGCAAAATTATCACTAACCCCCCTGATACGCGCCCTATTTGCATGTGTTAACCCCGTCTCCTACCTCTTTATAAGCTCCCTGCCTCTATTGTCCCAGAAACCATTACAGTACACCACCTCAAGCTAGCCTCTCCCTCCCCAGCACAAGCCCCCAAACCCTAACGCTTGCTCTCGTTCTCTCCTCTAATGGCGCGCCTCCAGCTCGTGGCTCTGGCCATGGCGATGCTATTCGCCGCGGCGGCGGCTCAGGCCCCGGCGGCCACCCCGACGCCCGCCCCCAAGGCGTCCCCCCCGCCGGCGACGCCACCGCCGACCCCGGCGCCGGTGTCTCCCCCCGCCCAGCCCCCGGCCGTCCCTCCCCCTGCGCCGGCGCCGGTCGCGCCGGCTCCTGCCCCCAAGGCCCCCGCCCCCGCTCCCAAGGCCCCGGCTCCGGCGCCCAAGGCTGCGGCCCCTTCTCCCGACGTGAGCTCGCCACCGGAGCCTTCGATGGCGGGCCCGTCCCCGTCGCCCACTGCCGAGGCGCCCCCTGCCCCCAGCGCTGCCGCCGGCGTCTCCCCCGCCGCAGCGTTGGTCGCCGCCGCCGCCGTGGCCGCCGCCGCCGCGTTCTACTGAGAGATCTGCAGCGTGCTGTAACACATCATTAATTTATCCGTCCATTCGAGGGACTCTTCTCTTCTTTTGTGGTGGTGTTGAGTTGTTAAATTTCTTTTCTTTTGTTTTCCTTATTCTTTTTTCTATTCCATTCGATAGAACTGTGCGTGTTCGTGGGAGTGTGGCGTGGACAGATTGTTTGGTTGTTGGTGGTGTTCTCCATTGTATAATTCCCCGTTAATTTCTCGCATCTCATTCTTTCTCCATCACTACTTGTTTCAGCAGATCAAATCTTGAATCGTGTAGCTTGCAGAATCTCGCGCTTGTTTACTTACGCTCACTGCTCGCTAGTTGACAGTTGATACCCAGCCATAGGTGAAGATGTATGTACAGCTAGCACGGTGCAATGTACCAGCCTGAAATGAATGGATCTGAGACACTGTGCTCCAGATCTGGTCTCCTTTAAAACCAGTAATTGTTACAAACTCCACTAGTATTTTCTGGATTTCTTTTGTTGTTTGTTCCTGTGAAATAAAATTGCGAGTGAGAGCAGCGGAGCGGAGAGAGGGGGAGGAGGCCAGCTGGGGAGCAGCTAGCAATAGAATACGCGAGGGGTGTGGGTCGGTGGGGGAACGGTGGCGATGGCGAATTGTCGACGGGACCGGACGGTGGGGCTGGCAGCCCGTGCCGATGCCGATGCCACCCCCATGCATTGCGCGAAATGAGATCCTCTGCAGTCGGCCGCAGCGACTGTAGAGAACAGTCGCGAATCTGAGCCGTCCGATCGGAAAACGAGCGGCTCAGATCGGATTTTGGTACAGTAAAATTTACTGTAGCTACAGTAAAATTTACTGTAGCAAAATCCGATCTGGACCACTCGTTTTCCGATCGGACGGCTTGGATTCGCGACTGCTCTCTACAGTCACTGTGCGCGACTGTAGAGAATCTCGTTCCGCATTGCGCTGCTTACTCGCAGCCGCAGCGGCTGGCAGACGAGCGCGGCGGCTTGCGGTGCCGATCGAGGCGGGAGGAGAGGAAAATGTGGGCTGTTTTGTCCGGTCCGGCACGGCTGCTGTCGCGCGCGCGGCAGCGCTGCTGCTACGGTGTGTGGTCGCGGGCTGGCTCGCAGCTGCGGAGCCTGCGCCTCGGTACGACGGTGCGTCATCCGTAAGCACGGCGGAAGCGGCTAGCGTGCAGCGCTCTGAGCCAACGGTACGACGAGGCAGGCAGGCAGCGTCGCTGGCTCGTCCGGTACCAGCTGGCAATCAGTTCGCTCAGAAGGAAAATAGGAACTTAGGAAGCTAGGCACGGCCGGAACCCAAGTAGAGTGGGAGTTTTTTTAAAAAATAATCTATTTTTTATTTAAAATAATAAAAATATACCTACGTAATGTTTTTTACAAGAATAGCCTCCAGCCGTCTAATCGTTGGGCGACTGGAACCTGTTGTCCAACGGCCGCGTGACACGCAAACAGTCCGTAGACCGTTGGGCGACATAATTGCAGTCGTCGAGCAGTCAGGTAACTATCGTCAAACCATTGGGCGACTGCAAGTTCTAGTCGCCGAATCATTCGACGAGACTGGGCATGCATATAAATCGGTCGCTCGGCCGAGCCCCCTGGCCATTTGCATCCGCCGACACCACACGAAGAGAGAAAAGAGAAGGGAAACAAACAAGAACAGAGGAGGGGGAAGAAAAAGAGAGGAGAGGAGAGAAAGAGGAAGGAGAGGTTCCGCTACTTCTGCGAGGTAAAATTGTTTGTATGTTGTAGTTAATTTTTTTGTATGAAGTAAATAGTTTGTTTAATGTATAATTAGGATCCGTAGAAAATTATAACTGTAAAAAGAATATTACAACTTTGGTATGAAGTAAATAGTAGTAGAAAATTTAGTCAATGTAATTATAGAAAATTAGTATCCGTAGAAACTTATAGTTGTAGATAATTTAGTGGATATAGTTGTAGATAATTAACATCCATAGATAATTATAGTTTTAGAAAATTAGCATCGTAGAAAATTGTAGTTGTTGAAAATTTAGTCAATATTATGTACAAAATAAGTATCCATAGAAAATTATAGTTGTTCAAAATTTAGTCAAAACTTTTGTACAAAGTAAATAGTTCGCTTTGTGCAAAACAATATTACGTAACATTTATACGAATGAATATAATGTCATTAATACATTGAAAATTCACACGTACCGTTAGAACTGGTATATTGGCATTTAAATAAGTATGTCATGTAAATTGTCGAAACCCGTTAGAAATTATTTATAGTAGGAGAGAACTTAAGCAGCGAGAGAGGAGCGACATCGGTGCACATGGGAGCCAATAAAGAGTTGATGCGTATTGGATCAGAGGAAAGGGTGCATTGTCGGTGCGAATGAGGATGGGTTACGCTATGAGGGCAGTGTAGTTGGTCATGATAGGCGAATGGTTGTAGAAATGTAAATTATAGTACAACAGTACTTGCATAATGTGCAATGCGATTTGACTAGTTGCAACATTGAAAATATTTGCCGACAGACATCAGTAATACCGATACCCACTACATTGAAAATGCATTACGGTGTCGGCACCGTTCGTGAAGGTCTGAACGGTGTTGACTTGACCAGTTTTGCGCAAGCCACTTGGTACACCCGGACAGTGAGAATGCTCGAATTGCAAATGTAATGCATTGGCTCACCCGCAGCTTCTCCTTAGACCCTGAAATATGCAGCGTCGTCATACAAGGGCTTTGGAGCCGGTCTCCCATAGGCATTAGATGAGAGTTGAGAACATTTATGCGCACTGTTGCGTGGAAGGGGTTTGTGCAAGGCTACCGCCGCTATGGATATGATTGTGTGCTGCTTGTGCAGCCATACACAATAGAAGTTGTACAAGGCCGTGTTGATAGCTATCATCCGGTGGTGCGAGCGACATGGGCACCCAACATGTTGGTCAAGAGGAGAACCTGGGGGCTGATGTCACAGAGGTTACGAAGGAAGTTGCTGACGAGGCCGAGGTGGTACGTGGAGGAGAGGAAGAAGGATCACGGCATGGTGAGCCTATAGGATAGGCTGATGAAGGGGAATATATGTAGTACATAGTGCATCAAATAGAGAGCGATGATCGGATGACCTGGTCTGAAGGGGAAGGTGTACACGAGAACGATGAGGACAGTTCCGATGAGGACGATACTCCCATCTCGCAGGAATGAAACAGTTTTGATGCTGAGGATGTTGCTGCGCATGATGAGCATGAATCACCGTGGGAGTATCATGGCACAAAGGTTCGGTTGCACTCAATTTTTGTTGACAAGGCATTGTTGCAGGATCCCATCAAACTATAGGCCCTATCTATGCAACGAACTTTTTGGGTCATAAAATCTAGCCAGGAGGAGTACAGCGTGAAGTGCGAGCAGGCTTTGTCCTTAGAGGGTGCACGCACGTAGATCAAAGTATGAGACTCACTGAATTCTCTCGAAGGTGGAGTCGCATTCCTGCATTCTCAGTAGTGTTTTGTCAAGGCATCGTAACCTAATGTCCAGCTTTATAGCCAATTTGATGTATAGAGAGATAGTGAAGAAGAAGAAGGATATCTAGGCCACGCACATCATGGCGGCTATCGAGAAGAAATTCAAGTACAAGATTAGCTACGCAAAGACGTGGCATGCGAAGCAGAAGGTTTTGGAAAAATGATTCGGGTCTTTCAAGGCAACGTACGGCAACCTTTCTCATATGTTTTAGATGCTGCATGATAGGAACCCGAGCACGTACAGTACTGTGAAGGACAAGTCATCTACAAGGCCACCGGGTTTTATGGTGCTGCAGAGGGCCTTCTTAGCCTTTGGTGCGTGCATTGAGGCATTCAGACATATGCTTCCCGCGATCTCAGTTGACGGGACCTTTTTAACCGGTAAATACAAGGGCCAGATCCTTACAGCCATTGGCGTTGACAATAACAATCAAATTCTACCCCTAACCATCGTATTCATGAAAAGTGAGAATTATGACAGCTGGTTGTGATTCCTTTGACATGTGAAGATTGGAGTTATCGGTGCTCGTCCTGGTGTATGTGTAATCCATGATCACCACGTTGGGATGGTGAAAGACATAAAAAACTTCAGGAAGATTCCAAGGAGCCCTTCCCTTGATCGGATATGAGGAGCAGATGGTGCATTCGCCACCTGAGGGCCAACTTCTTCAAGCAATTCCCGAAGCAACCATTGATGAAACTGTTCAAGAGGCTGGCTATGCAGAAACAGAAGCGAAAATTTGACACTTTATGGACGCTGTTGGATGCGGACAACAGGAAGCACATTGACGAGAGGAATAAGGGAAGCACGTCGATGAGAGGAACATCGAAACTCAATTAACAATAATACAAAATACACTATTGCCAAATTGTACCCTAGAGTGTGGGCATCGGAAGAAATTGTACTGCGTCTACCATGCCGGTACTTCTGCCGACACCAAAGCGGTACTATCGCTTGAAGACTGGCAGCAAAAGAAAAAACCTGCAAACTTTCGCAAATTCAAATCTTAACTTGACATGATTACCAATTATTCAATATATATAAACTTAGAATATTCTCAACATGTTTTTTCAGTTTATAATCCAACGGCTCATACCCTCTGCACTGCAAACAATACCAAGCTAGGAACTAGTGGTCCTCATGCACTTGCTTTGCACACGCTTGATAAACCACAGCTTGCAACGGAAGAGCATTATGCATTACAACTTTGGAGCTGTAAAGAAAGTATGCACCAGAACGAACATCTTTCGCTCTCTCTCCCTCTCTTCCTCTGCTTAGGGGAGGCTCGGAGAATTGGCTTTTCTGCAGCCAACTATGTAATGGTAGTGCTCCATACGGCTTAAAAATATGGCTTGGAGAATTGGCTTTTCTGCAGCCAACTATATAATGGTAGTGCTCCACACGGCTTAAAAAAAATATGGTTTTTGGTTTCTACTATAGTTTTTTTGCTACAATTGCACTGTAGCGGTTGTTGGTTTTTTCTGAATCAAAAAATAGGAAAAAATAATAATAAAAAGAAAAATTAAAAAACACTTCTGTATCTTTTGGAATGATGCAAAGAAATAAGAAAAACAAAAAAAAACTAAAATTAAAAAACTGACGTATTCTAAATGATTTCTAGAGTTAGAAACTGACCCGTTTGAAGCGAATCCAACTGTATCCAGTGAGGAGAACGTGATAAAAGCTGTGTTATTTACGCGGCGTGTAGGCCCCTCTAATCTCTAGTCCTGCACTACTTCGCGCCTCTCGCTCGATCGCTGCGTGCACAACGGAGGCTCGCCCAGGCAGGGCTCCCCATGTGTCGAATCGAACCACAGTACCACATGAAACGAAACGAGATGGGGTTTACGAATTACGAGAGCCCTGCTCCGGCAAAGTTAGCTGTTTACCTGAAAGCTTTCTAGAATTGCGAGTAAAATCACCACGTACTCCGTATGTCTTCTCCACATGGTGGGGGCCGAAAAGGGCGTAAGAAAACGCCCTTTTTTTTGTTAAGTCTAGGTTGGTGCCTTGGTGGGCTTACAGCCGGCCTGTGATATTGCTAGGCCCTTGTATTGTTGGGCTTCGACTTTGGGCCGTTCTAGCTAATTTTTTGTCTTGCGCTCTGAACTCTGAACCGTGTACTATACTCGAATTCAGTTATCAGGAGTTTAGGACATGTGTGTGCGTTTGTGTTCACCACGGCGCTCAATCTGGACAGTTCGCTCAGAATTCAGACATCATTGAACCGCGCTCAATGAGAGAGAAAACGACGAACATGATCAATCCAACAAACTCACTGCGCGTCACGCTCAAGTTTAAGCTGGCGAGGAGAATAACCTACCATACTTCAACAAGGCAGGACTACTTTTCTCCCCCTTCTGCATCACTTCAAACCCGAAAGAAGATTCGTCATTACGGTTAGTCGGTGATTGGGAAGGCTTCTGCCCTGTCCCCGTAACTTGGCGTCAACTAGTCTAGCTTTTACAAAAGTTGCTAATGATAATGTTTGCCAGATCGCAGAAGTTCAAGAGTTTTCTCAGGCAATCCAGAGAAAAAGCAATAGCTTTTGACGGACAGTCATTAGAAGCTTCTAACGACGGGTATGCATCCAACCGACCGGCTCGCTTTCTTCTGTTCCTGCTCCTCAATCTTTTCCTCTGTTGTCTTCTGCCTTTTCCCAAGTGAACCGCCCATATCGCTCTTACCTGACAAATCGCGTCCTTACTCGATTTTGTATTTTATGCACCGTCACACGTCACTCTGAAGTCTGGATTCAGGAAGTTTACAGTGAGATGGTACAAAGGTCTGTTGGGAATAACCTTTGTTTTTTGCCAACTAACATCTAAAAGCCAAAAGCTATTTAAAACGCGTTGTCTTTTTAACACGACTTATTTCTTTTTTCTTTTGCATTGTTCATGGAGATATAACGGCGTTTTCTCCTTTCTCTGTTATTTTTTTAATTGAATGTCTCATAAAAAACTAACAACCATTACAGTGACATTTCAACCAAACGTATCAGAAAAAGCTGGATTAAACATGACATAAATTGTTACGCAAAAATCCAGGCTTTTTCGAAGCACAAGAATTTCATACGAAACAATATGATTTTTTATAGGAATCCCGCGTTTAAACAAGAATTAAGCATCATATACCTTCTGAATTTTTTTGTTTACATCCTTGTGCTTGTTTAAGCCGATAACTAATTGGACATATTAGGCAGAGTTCTTTCTAAGAAACGCATATACTCAAGTAACAAAATTCAGACGAGTCAAACGAAATCGTGACTACGGAGTGGTGATTGGTTCGGCTGAAAAGCTCGTGGCTTATGGCTGAAAACACTGTAGCTGATTGAAAAAAACACTGTAGCTGACAGAGGCTTATTTAGCATAATTAAATTTAAAAAAAATAAAAATAAAAAAATATGTTAGCCCATTACGTATAATACAAACAAATACGGGAAAAAAAAGAATCGGCAAAAAAGCTCAATAAAAAATCAAAAATTCAGAAAAAGACGAAACTTATGAATAGTGAAAAATAAACTGTTCGCCTGTCCTCAAAAAGAAGAGATGGAACATGGAAGCATAGAGACGTGTGTTGTACTGTGGTTTTTTACTTACACCGACCGCCACAAGAGATTTTACTTACACAAACCACACAATGCTCAGGCACGGCGCGATGACATACCGGCGGCATACACAAAATACACCAAAAGCTAACGTACACATACATAGTGAACGACGAACAATCGCGCGCCAGAAGACCTAGCAGAAATACGGTCAACTTATTGTACGAATCAGAATCAACGGCGGGCAAGAACGTGCTGCACTGACTCTACCCTGACACGCTGACGCTGCGCTCCATCAGAGCAGCGCGAGCTTGATCAGTGCCCCCGCGGCCGCGGCGACGACGGAGCCCACCTCCGGCACCAGCGCGCCACCGGCGGCTCCGGCCGGGGTGGCGCCGCCCGAGGGCGAGCCGGGGCCGCCCCCGGCGACGGTGACGGCGAGCTTCATGCCGCTGGCGCAGTGGCCGGGGATGCTGCAGATGTAGTAGTGCGTGCCGGGGGTCGAGAGCGTGACGGTGGTCGGGCCGCTGTCTTCGTTGCTCAACGCGTTGGCCCCGGAGCAGGAGTCGTAGCCGCTCTTGCTCACCTCCGTCACCGTGTGCGTCTTGCTCGCGTAGTTGAACACTGCGCAATAATTTTCCAACACGTACGAACTCAAGCACATATACCTTTGTGAGCGTGGCTAGTGCTCGCTAGTGCCAAGAAGCACAGCCCACTCACCTAGTGTGTCACCGAGCACGAACCTCTTGCCGCTGGTCCAGCCGGTGTAGTCGACGCCGGTCGCCCAGCTCTTCCCGTCGCCGACGGTGAAGGACGTGGCCGCAGCCATTGTGGCACAGCTCGCGACGAGAAGGGCGACGAGAGCGGTAGAAGAGGAGGCCATGAGCGAGTAGGATTTGTTCAACGTAGCGAGAGCAGGGATAGGTGGGCACAGGGAGGGAGAGAGAAGGATATGAATAAACCAATCGCTGCTGTTGCACGCTTGACCGGAGGTTGGAGGGTCTATTTATATGCATCACAACTCACATGGCCGCTAAGTTGTCTGGTGATAAAATACAAAGAAAGAATTAACGATATTGGTCCATGCCGATTTCTTTTTCTGGTTGATTTCTGGACAATATCCATTAAATTTGTGTGGGTGCATCAGTGTGTGAAGGGAATGGAATTGGAATGCCTTTGGTGCGATTCAAAGCTTCCAAGTGGGAACGCGAAGGTTGTGCTGGGCTAGCAGGTCGGCATCTTCGCGCATAGGCTTGTTTTGTGCCGCGCAATGGCAACCCACACATACACTTTTGTATGATCATTGATCAACGCATGCACATTTTCTATAAGCTTTTGAACAAGCAATTCATGGATCAAGACCTCGAGGGCATTGAAAACGTAAAAGGAGGTAATATATCTTTTCAAAAATAGGAAAGGAGCTAGTGCAGAATAATGGCTGGCTGTTCAGGGGACTGACGCCAAAGTGTACAGGATAAAAGGCATGGGTTGGTTAACTTCCTGTTCTTTGCCTGTATAATTTCGCACAGGTGATGCGCCTGTAGACGCAGCAGCTCGAGTACGTACTGTTTCACCTAGTGCATTTGACCGAGCGCGCAAAGGAGACACGCCTCAATGAACTCGTCTCAGGTACAGACGTACGGTACCATCGTGACCGGTGGACGCGAACAGCGTGGTATTCTTTTTGCTGCGGTGCTACTGCTACCCCACCGGACAATGGCCGGATAATCGTGAAACTTTTGAAGCTCCTGGCCCACTTTGCTGGCTCATCGCTGGGCCAGCCTATCGTACAAATGAAAACACGAACAAAAAGGAAAGTAAAGGTCGGCCCAACATCTCTCGACTAATATAATTAGCCTGTTTTATTGGGCTTAAGCTTTTTAGTTTCGATCTTCTAGCTTTTTAGTTTTATCTTTTTTTAGTTTTTTTAATTCTTTTATATTGTTTGTGATAATATAATTTTTTTTATATTTAATTACGCAAAAATTTATAGTAGTTACAATACCAAAATAAAAACTAAAACAGTGCCAAATAACGCTAAAAAAAACTTTAAGCTAGGAGCTTAAATGAGCACTACAAATATATAGTAGATGGCATTCGCCCAAATCCCAGAAGCAAGCGCTGATCTCGCGAGGCTCCATTTAACAAAATTATCCCCAGTACCACCACAAAAGAGGTATAAATTGAAAGACGAGGTACAACATGAGGAAGACAAGTGCGGCCAGAGCAACATATCTGTGACATTAAATAGCATTTTCTAATTCAATGCTCTTTGCGATGGTAGTTAGCAATATTGCCCAAATCTTTTTCATTGCGTCTTAGCAACGGCAATTGCATGATGTACTTAAGATGATGCACGCTCATACATCTTCATTCTTCAGGTGTAGTTTGAAGACTTGCTGTACTACAACATATTCAATCTAAAATGTTCTTAATGCCATCAGGGTTCATGATGCTTCAGATTTGAGCACCCAGCACACCATCACCATGTCTTACTATAACCTTCGTTGTTCTAGATTTTAGGGCATCATAAACATATTTACACGTAGACATTTAGAAAGAAAGAAAAGTCAACAATATTTACAACTGGGGTCTGGGAACACTGGGTTCCCCCCCCCCCCCAAAATTATATGAATGATCATTTCTGGGCATCTGATCCAGCATAGGATGCTGGGTTTGGCTTGAATTCCTTCTCGACCTCTTCAATGACAGGCTCCACTGCTGCGTCGATCTGCTCACTGACCTCTTCAATCTGTCATGGTGAACAGGGACATTTCATAATCCAAGGAAATTGGGACGGTACACAATAAAATAGTCTTTAACAGTAAACCATTGGTACTATCTAGCAATGAAACAGTCTTTAACAGTATCTAAGCAAACCATTGGTATTATCTAGAATCTAGATGAAATGCATACTGATACTGTACAAGTTAGCTGGACACCTGTAGAAAATTTGACATGAAGCTAGCACAGCTTGCTTGGAGACAAACCGTGGCAGCACTCTTTTTTCAGTACCAAGTTAGCACATGCTTTCCCCAGCCCCAAGTAATATATATTTCTTAGTATAAAGAACTGCTGAAAAATATTGAATCTGACCTCAGTTCCTTACAAGCAACAACTAACCTAAAGTCAGGAGCTACTACTCTGAATTGGTCAGAAATGTGTTATCGTATAAATTATTTCTCTGAGTAACTTTTACTAACATCTAATGAGAAAGAGCGGCTAATCACGAATCCGTGAACACATAAGATTCTCATTTATGCTGATTTATACCATGGAAACAAGTATATCATCAACTAAGAGTATGGATAATGCATCACTGACCTTCTTAATGATGACTTCAACCTTATGTGCATCCTTATTCACTTCCGCAGCAATGTACTCAACCTCCTCAGCCACCTTATGCAGGGATCCAGTCTCCGGTAGGGAATTGGCCACATTAGCAGCTAGCTTCTCTGTCACCTCAGCAGCGTGCTCCACAACCTCCAAAGCAGTTTCCACGTTCTCTATCGCCTCGCCTAACAACAACAACCCAATCATTGATTCATTTCAATAAGAACTGGAGTATATGTGCATGCCTTCATGGTATTAGTAGATTGGAATTCACTTGGATTGTCAAATGTCAATAACCGATAAGCAATTCACGGACTATGGAGATGATTAATTCCGGTGTGGTTTGCAAAATTAGCAGTTGTATTGTAGGGATCTAAAGGAAACCAATCTAGTATTGGATCGTGTGTACCTTCGACCTTCCTGACCCTCTTGTAGAATGGCACGGCCGTGTAGACTAAGCCTCCAAGCACCATCTGCACCCTGAGAAAAAACATCAATTGCAATTAATTCATCTCGCAAGAGCAGCATACAGTACACTTGCTGTTCCAAATTCCTACCAGCTAGGTAACATCGGTAGCGGCGAGAAGCCGAGGAGTCGGTGGCCGGCGGCGGCCGCGGCCGCAGCCAATTCCGCCGAAGCTACGTCGGATTTCCCAAGAACAACCCACCTGTCCATCGAAATCAGCCATCTTACACAAATGCACGAGTTGAACTCTCAAGAAACAAGGCAACCCCCCCCCCCCACAGTTCTTGCTCGGAGAACACATACCCGGAGTCGATGCCGCTCGGATCTGCAGCATTATCGGCAGGCTTCTCGATTCCGCTGCATCGAAGCCAGAACATCCAAGAAATCACAAAAGGGGTGCCAAATTCTGATGCACACCAATCGTAAAGAAGAATCAAAGAGAAGTCAGCCGTACTTTGGGTCTTCTTGGGCGGGCTGGGTGGCGGCGCCGGTCGGCTGCAAGGCGAGCATCGCCATGGAGGATCAATCGATTTGCGGCCGAAGCGCAGAAGCGTTTAGGTGGACAAGGGGAAGAAAGGAACAAGGAGTAGATTTGCTAGTGTGAGACCAATAATACGAGTTGTTGTAGGATAGAAAATTTTGCACGAGGGCATTAAACAACTCTGATTGGTACAGTAAGTGCTAATGTACTCCACAACATATCCTGTTCGTTGTGGCTTCGGTTTAAAGTTAAAAAGATACTATAATTATTCCAATACTCTCACTTTTGAAAGACAAAACAGAGGTTACAGATGATCACACATCTCAACAAAAAAGAACCATCAATAAAACTCAGTCTCTCCACTTTGGTGCTACAGTAATAATGGACCTATGTCTTGGCTACCACGCGCTGGATTGATTTTGCAGTCTCATCACGATCAAGCTGCTTTCGTGATGCAGACTTTAATTACTGCCTGTTTCAGTGGACCGAGGTGCCGACGTGGCATCCTCACGCCAGAGAATTTGAATGAGGCAGGGTGGTCAGGCCCGTCAGCCCATTGCACGCTGAGTCAACGCCGACAACTTGAATACGGCCCGGTCTGTGCAAGGCAAAGGCGGGCTTTCTCTTAGCCCGCTCCGAGCCAAGTCGTCGTCTTCTACTACTACTTTCGGAGATTGGTACTTGGAGGCACGATCCTAAGGAAATGTTTGTCCCGTGAAAACCAATTCTACCCATCATTTTGGAGGGGAAGAAAAAAGGGCCCATGCAACAAAATCTTGAGGAAAAAGCAAAAATAAGAAAAGAAAATTCCCGCCACCTCGCCTCTTGTCGCGTCATGCCACAACCACCCAACCGTATGAGGGCCTGTTTGGATCCACCCAGATTTTAAGAATCTGGCTTTTGAAAACTGGGTGGGATCCCAACAGACCAGTTTTTGGGGCAGTTTTTAAAATCTACCTACCCAGATTCTTAAAAACCAAGAAGCTGTTGATACCCACCTTTTGCCAGTTTTTTTTGCACAAATACCCATTTACCCTCATTAAAGACCACGCGCAGACGCTTCCAATCATAAATGTAAGGGTATAATAGTCTATTAGCACCAATCATAAATAAAACCAACTTTTAAAAACTAGGGGATCCAAACACCCTATCAGTTTTTGCTTAGAAACCAGCTTTTAAAAACTAGAAGTAATAGCTGGTTTTTAAGAATCTGAAACTGATCCAAACAGGGCCTGACTAGGGCACCATACTACGTCGGTTCCCCAGCCACAGGGTTAGGAATTTTTTAAAAAATAATCTAATATATTTATTTTAAATTATAACAATATATCTATATTTTTTTTATTTTACACTAATAATTTTCTGTCGCTCAACCGTTGAGCGACTTAGACTAGTTGCCTAACAATTGGGTTGAGCGACTTGAGCTAATCGCTCAACGGTTGAGCGACTACCATTGAGCGACTAATACTAGTGGGCAACTTGGATACTTAGCGTATTTGCATGTCTTTTTCTAAAATATTCGAACAGTACGGTGTATGTGGGTTGAGCGACTAGGGACTAGTCGCCCAACGGTTAGGTTTGGTGACAAGTGTCCAAGTCACTCAACGGCTGAGCTACTTAGACACTTGTGGCCCAACCATTGGGTGATTAGCTCAAATCACTCAACGGTGGAGCGACAGAGAGTCATTAGTGTAAAATGAAAAGACATATATATTACTGTAATTAGGAATAAAAAATAGATTATTTAAAAAAGTACTCCCAGGGCTGGCATCTTCTTGTTGGTTTTGATGGGTGCAATGCAAGGTTGTTAGCGTTGCTATTTCAGGTATGATCGTTTTTCATCTAATAGGATCTGATCGTAGAATCATGATTCTATCAAATTTCTAAAAGTGTATATTTGTATAATCATGATTCTATCAAATTTTTAAAAGTGTATATATTTTTATATAAAAATGAGTAAATTACACTTTATATCAGGTATTATGTCTCTTGTTTCACTTTGCACCATCCTAACTTAACCAATGTTGCACTTTGCACTAGGTTTGAGGCGGTAGCATGGCTGTCTTGAACTCTCCACCTCAGGCATCTTGGTACGCCAGTAGTAGGTAAGCACCATTGGCTGTGCGCACGCGCACGACGAGCTCAAGATGGTCATGTTACTGGTTTAAATGTGATGCAAAGTGAAACAAGGGACACAATACCTGATGCAAAGTGCAATTTACTCTATAAATATTGAATTATATTTCTAAATATGCAAGTCTATAATATATTTTTTTGAAATTTAATTTTTTAAGTTGAGCACACTTATTCATGTTATATTGAATTAAGATTGATTTTTGAAACTTATTTAATTATGTTTTTTTAATAAATTAATAATCTAAAAGTCCAATATGTCAAAGATAATACTAAACAACAAAAACAAAGCAAATTAAACTAGTTTAACTTAAATTAGCAACATGTAATACCAACTTTTATATGTTAATATAGTTTGCTGTAAGGATCATGATCCCATCTGATTCTATACGATCCTACCTTTAAGATCATAATTTTATGATATTTTGATCTATACATTGATCTGTATGATGTTAGCTTTATAGAATCATAGGGTCGTATGATCTCACGGTTCGTATCGTCATAGTGATAACCTTGGTGCGTGGCAGAAAAGCAACAGGTGAGAGCTTCTGGTAGCGAGGTCGCAAGGGTGTCATCTAGAGGAGCCAGTCACGAAGAAGGTACAACATCACATGATATGTGGAAAATTTTTCACTAACATTAATGTGTCAGGAGTCTTTTTTTTTCTCCACTATGGATTGGGCGGGGATTTTCCCCTCTCCCCGGGCTCACTCAGATGCACTCGTGGGCCATGCAAACATGCCGGTAGTGTAGTCAAATGCAATGTGTTCAAAATCGTAATCATGCCGCGAAAACTTCATAAACCATCAAAGATTCAAAAACGCCCTATCTATTTGTCGTCTTTCTCTGATGTGATGTGTGATTCCACCGTCGATTGCGTTAAAATTTTGATTAAACAAACACACGTCTTGCCTAACAAAACCAAACCACGCCTAAGCACCCTATTCCGTCGGATATTGCCCCCACTAAACAGCTGCACGGCTGCACCGTTACGAAACGATCAGTGTCTGTTCCGCCCCATAATTACGCGAAGCCAAGGAGGACTTAGGCCCTGTTTGTTTCCACTTAAGATTATTATAATCTAGCTTATAATCATAAGTGGAAACAAACAGCCTAGATTATAAGGTAACTTATTATAATCTAATAGCCTAGATTATTGTAATCTAATAAGCTCAAAAAAGGAGCTTATTTCAGCTTATAGATCTACCTTTTATCTTAAGGACCATAAAACTTTAGGAATATTACCCACCTTTGCCATTCATCCATCCCCCAACTCCCTTGCCTCTCTCTCAAGGACATTGTAGTCTTTAAACATTCGAATGCAACAATCCATAACTCACTGCCCTCCTATGGTGGTGAACCCCTCCTCCTCGGCGGCCGACGAGGAGACTGGTGACGACGACTTTGAAATGGAGAGAACCAGTAGCTGCAAAGAAAAATTAAAATAAAAAATGTCTCGTCAACTGGTCAGCTCACTGCCCTTAAAAGGCCCAACAAATCCATCTCACCTGCCCGCAAGACACCAACTCCAACTCATAAATCGTAGAAAATTAGGATGTGTTTGGTTGGAGTGATGAAAGTGGAATGAGATGGAATAGGATGAGATGATTCCACAAAAAAGGTGGAACCACATGGTCTAGCATCTAAGAAGAATATTCTCTAAATTTGCACAGGCTCATCCCACTTTGGACCATTCCATCCCCACCCAATCCCTCAAACCAAACACATGGATAGGCTTGGTCAAAGGAACCATCCCATTCCATCCCACCCCATCCCTCAAACCAAACACACCCTTAGCAATTGGATTTTTTGATTTGCGCATAGCACAAAGGGGGCAGGGGACGACTGGCCGGGGCGGTGAGTAGAAGGGGGGACCGGGGCCAGGGGAACCGGACTGGCGATAAAGGCCGAGTCGTCGGCTAAGGGAAGGCTCATCCACGGGTGGGGAAGCCGGACCAGGGCGGCGAGGGGAGCCGAGCTGGGGCGAGAGGGCCAAGCTGCCGCCGACAAGGGTGGGTGGCATCGCGGTAGGAGCACTGTGTCGCCGTGCACCCTTGCCGAAGCTACGCGGCCGCGCCCTGTGCTGGAGAAGTCGAAAAGAGGAATGAGGAAGTGAAGACTGTGAAGTGGACTATTGGAGTTTGAGACTTAAGTGAGAGAGTGATTTGAGAGTGAACTCTCAGACACTTGAAGTGAGGATATTTTAGACTTTCAATATATATAGATAGTATAGTCTTTATAATTTATTCATAAATTTATAACTTTGTATTGACAAAAAATAATAATTTATTTATAGAGTTTGCTATAATGAAGAAATTAATTTTGTGTAACTATTTTACAAGCAATTCAAGTAGAACCGAGTGAGAGATCTTCAGAGCATCGATGATGATAAAATCATAAACCGCTTCTAAGGCATGAAGTCCTGTAAAATGCATTTGCCCCTAATTCAAATTTGTCTCGTGATTCAAATTAGCTTATTTGTGGTATATTTCATATGATCTAAATTTTCATTCCCATTCACAATTTTCTATTATATCACTAATTTTGATATATTTCATACACAGGTGACTTATCGCTACTTCACACTTATGGCGAAATAATTATATATTTTTGGGTATGCGTTTTCTATTATCGAAGTACCTATTTTGTATTTTTCTGTTTTCATTGTTCGTCTCTTATTGTGTAATTTTTGTATGAATTTGAAATTCTATAAAAGTAAAAGACTATATTTATATTAATTTAGTTTAATCTTATAAATAATACTGTTCATCCATAATTTTATTTATGGCTTCGCCATTGATTACCAGAGCTGCAACTGGGCCATTCACAAATCCCTCCGCCTCTCTCTTCACGATATCTCCACCGTTGCGTAACAAATCGACGGGCAGGATTGTGCTGGCACGCAATGATGGCGTACAGGTACTGGAGACGATGCGCGGTCTAACATTTTTTCCAATATCTTAAGAACCGTGTTTGACTTGCCACAATCCAAGTCGCAGGCTGCTCTATGCGCACGACCAGCAGTCTTGACAAAATCGTCTTGTATGACTGTCAGGTGGGCCCAATGGCTGGACTGCTTGGCCCCGCCCTATCAGTGAACGTAGTGACAGTTTTGTAACATAGACCTTTGGCACTCGCAGTGTGTGCCACTGCCGTGACTGCCGTCCAGCTCCATCCCCAATTGCTGCTGCTACATTCGCCAAACCTTTTACCAAATCCAACAACGACCAATCCACTCGACGTCTCCACCCCCACCGAATCACACCACCCCCACCTCCGCCCCCCTCGCGCACGCGGTCACCCCCAATGCGCGCCGTCGCCGAGCACGCGCCGCCGCCGCCGTCCGATCCGCGCTAGCCCAGCCATGAACCGGGTGCGCCCGAGTAGCGGCCACGAGACCGTCACCGTCAACTGCGCGTCCCACGCGATCAACTGCCTCCCGCTCTGCTCCGGCGCCGACTGCTCCGCCTACGCGGCGCCCCCGCCGCCGTTCCCGCCGCTCCCGCGCGCCCCGACCACCGCCAGCCGCCACGTGCCCGTACGCCTCCTCCTCACCGTCTCCCTCTTCTCCGCGTTCCTGTTCCTCTCGCTCGCCCTCTCCACGCTCCTCCTCTACCGCCGCCGCCGCCGCCTCCTGCGCCGGCGGCGGCAGGCGGCCACTGCCCCGCTGCCCCACGACGACGGGTTCGGTGATGGGGACGAGGAGGCGGGGGGCGGTGGAGGGGAGGTGCACCACGTGTGGTACATCCGCACGGTGGGGCTCGATGAGGCCACCATCGCGTCCATAGCCACTGCGGAGTACCGCGGCGGCGTGGGGTGGGGAGGGGACTGCGCGGTGTGCCTCGGCGAGTTCCGCGACGGCGAGCTGGTCCGCCTCCTGCCGCGCTGCGCGCACCCGTTCCATGCGCCCTGCATCGACACCTGGCTCCGCGCCCACGTCAACTGCCCGCTCTGCCGCTCCCCCGTCGTCGTTCCCACCTCAGTCCCCGCTGCGGTGACTGAGGCTGAGGCGGAGGGCGGCGAAGCAGAGGAGCACGAGGTGTTTGACGAAATGGCACTGTCGGAGTCACAGGCCGAGGGCTCCGAGGCCTCTTCGGGCACTGAAAGTGAGGACACAGCAGCTCCAGCGGAGGAGAATGGAAGGGCAACGCCCAAGCCAATACGGCGCTCAGCGTCCATGGACTCTCCATTATTCCTCGTGGTTGTGCCTGAAGCTCAGGATGATGCCGTGCAGGCTAATTGCAAATTGCCGAAGGTTCGAGAGATGAGGTTCTTCAGGGTGAACGAGAAGGAGGCAGCAGGGACGTCTTCGTCCTCTTGTCAGGCAGGCCGGTTTGGGATTGGCAGGTCGATGTCAAGCAGTGGCCTTGGGTTCTTCTTCTCAAAGAACGGGCGCTCCAGTGGCACCGTGCTGCCACTGTGAGTCGGCATGATTTGTCGGTGGGGGAGGGCAGCCTCAGCAAAGCCGGGAGCTGGTACTGTGTCATTGTCTGTTGATACAAGGTCTATACCAGAGAGCTGAAGTAGCTTTCAGAGAAAATCTCCTTTGAGACGTGTGAGTTGACAAGAGTAATTGTGGGGTGATAAGTATTTCTTGGTTTCATGAGCTCATGTTTGCTTTGTACCTCCCAAGTTGCCTGTATCATAGTATCAAGCTTGTGTCAAGTGAATTTTGGGGAAGAAGCTGAAGTTTGGCATCTTCGTAAATTATGTAGGAATCATCCAAGCAGGAGCGGGCTATTGCCTATATCAATGTTTATTGGTTTCAAAAAGGGAAGGTGCAAATGTACTAAAATCAAGAACATGTAGGTTGGGAGGGCCAACAATTGCTGATGGGTGTGATATTGTTAGACACGTGTTTTGTATGGAACTATGGATAGCATTGTGCACATATCAAATGAGAACTTACACTAGTAATTCAACATTTGATAGGCTTATTTATCATATGGATGTTAATTACTAGTTAGCATAATTGGTAATTGGATGTCTAGTGAGTTAACATATAGCAGCTTTTGCATGTGAGCTCTTCTTGTTAGCATGATATACATGAACTGAAAAAAATGCAATGCTGCGGTGTGCTCCTGCGGTTTAAGGAGGGAAGATGCACCAGATGAGGTACCTGATTTCTCATGTTTTCACTTTGTCACTTATGTTTGGTATCCCTTTTAACTTGTAAAAAGCTCAGTATAAATTTCTGTACATTTTAAACATGATGGATATTGGATAATATTGCAGCACTTAGGGCCTGTCTGGGTAGAGGGATTTTGATCCAAATCCTTAGGATTTAATTCAAATTTGAACTAAATCTCAAAAAATCCCAAAGCAATCTCCTCATCCAAACATCCCCTTGGTACTTAGATATTAACTTGAGGAATTAATACTCGAGGTGCTGAGGACGATATGCTGGAATATGGTAGATATATTTATTAAGATTGAGTCTACTGAAATTTAATATGCATGTATATGTTTAGCTTAGGTACAACACATGGTGAAATAGCTAGATTTATTTTTGCAGAATCAACTTTGCAGGTTGTTGACCTACATGATCAGATTAGAATTAATCTTATAAACAATCTGATTATGACGCATGACTCACGCTGTGCTAGGGACTAATATATTTTAGACTTGTAAAATTAGCATGTCTGCTCGTGATTGGTGACATGGTTCAAGAGTCTCATAGTGTACCTAAAACAGGTGGATCATTTTGTAATACTTAGAAGTGGAGTTTATAAATAGGTCCTTACCCTTTAGCCTCATGTACAATTGTGAGCGGCACCACGAAAAAAACAGATGAATAAAGGGTAGATCTAAAAGTATCTGCAAAATCAATCTAGCGTTTTGAGAAATCCCAACATGGCTATCAAACATCTAGAAGACTAATCGATTTTTACCAGTGACTTTGTTTATTCTGATAGATGAAAGAAAGTTTCATTCGGATGGTACATGGTCGGTCCCTATACCTATAGCCCCTTCCAATATTCCTGTATGAGATCACAGAATAGCAAGGTCTGCTCTAAGTGGCTTCTAAGTCAGAGTTTATAGCTTATTTTGTACTATAGTTATTGTTAGATTATTATATGTAATTAAATATACATAAAAATAAAAACGTTATATCAATATGGACAATGCAAATGAATAAGATAAAAAAGCTTAAAAAACCCAAACAACTAGAAAAAAAGAAAAGAAAAATCATAAGTTAGAAGCAGAAGCTGTTTGAAGCGAGCCTACACCTGAAAGCAACTTACATTATCAGTATGTTGAAGCTTCACCAGCAAACTTCTACAAAGCTATGATTCACCATTCATGTACCTCGAGATTCCTTCCTTGATAGTTATGCAAAGTACGTCATTTTTTTTGTTCTGGTGCTAAAGCCTAGAGGGACTTGCTTCCATGATAAAATGTTACACCAAGTAACCGACAATGGAGTCTTCAAGTGGAGTTATTTATTAGCAATTCAGGCAAACGAAAATTGCGCATCTGTTAAGCTGTCTATTTGTTGTTTCTTTGCTAGCTATTTGATGGGGTCATCGCTGCTGATCTCCAGTTGTCCACAGGCCACTTTGGTTGGTACTGAGTCTACTGACTACTCAGAAACAGCACTGTACTTTTATACTGTAACATACGTACATTTATAAGGTTGGCATGCTCATGCCTTCTCTCTTTTGGTTCGATGTGCCTAATTACATTTGCTTTCTTATCTTCCTCTCCCTACATACCTCAATGTGTATGAGGGTCTTCAGTTGAAAGTATGAAAGTTGAGATAAAAATATATTAACAATTCAATATTTGGAGCCAGTAGCTACATGGTAGAACAGAGCTCTTTCCCCCAAAGTCTTTTTGTACCTGCATAACTCCATTTAGTAATACACAGTAGATCCGATACAAGGATCTTCCTGATGAAGTTTCTCTCTCTCTCAACCGAACGAAGCTATATATTCTTTCCCTTTTTTTTTGAAAAACCATCTGATTTATATTCTTGTTTTTAGAAAATATTTATATTCTTGCTAAGTTGCTTGCACGGGAGATTTTTTAGATCCACTTGGTGGACCGAACGTAAGTACGTAACTAAATGTGGGCCGAGACTTGCTGAGAACAAGGAAACAGACCCTACATGTCCACAGAAGGCGTTCCAATGGCCGGACCGTGGCGTCGCGACGGCACGGAGCCCTGAGGCCTCCTCCATATCCAACTCCGCCTCTCCCTCCGGTAGGTCCCAGTCGAACTGTCCCACGAGGTTGGCGAGCGCAAGCTCCGCCATGGATATGGCGAAGTTGACCCCCGGGCACATCCTCCGCCCGGCGCCGAACGGTATGAACTAAAAATGGCGCTCCCGGCAATCCAGCCTGCTGCCGACGAACCTCTCCGGCCGGAACTCCTCCGGCGACTCCCAAATTTGAGGGTCCCTCGACATGGCCCACTTGCTGACCTGGTATTGCTTGGGACATCGCTCTGCTTGATCCTCGTGGGTTGCATGGACTCGCGCGGGAGCAGGAGTGGCGCCGGCGCGTGCAGCCGCAACGTCTCCTTCACCACGGCTCTCAGGTAGTCCATGGCAGGCAAATCTTGCTCGGCGATCATCGCCGTGTTGGTGCTTACGAATTGCCTTACTTCGTATTGTAGCCTTCGCATGGCTTCCTTGTTGCGGAGCTGCTCTGCCATGGCTCATTGTAGGAAGATGATTGTCGCGTCTGTCCCTGCTCCAAACAAGTCCCGCATGGCATATATTCCCAAAGCAACATCGCCTTCAAGTTGATAATAAACGAGAACAGGTCGTTAATTAATTCATGGCCTATCTATACAACAGACAGCTAGCATTTGCACAAAAATCAGGAAAAAGTATCGTCTATCAGTACGATGACTGAGTTTTTCTTAAACATAACTCGTATTTTTTATCTATTGATCAACATCCGATCATATATCACATCATGCTCTATACAAATCCAATGATCACAAAAATTGACTAGACTTAAAAGAAAGTTTCAGCAGCCTTAGAAATAGCAAATCCAACAATTAAAAAAAAAATCTCCATCCTTGGACTCCATTCCGATGCATT
Organism: Dendrocalamus latiflorus; assembly: GCA_017311315.1. Taxonomy (NCBI): domain Eukaryota; kingdom Viridiplantae; phylum Streptophyta; class Magnoliopsida; order Poales; family Poaceae; genus Dendrocalamus; species Dendrocalamus latiflorus. The sequence continues at coordinate 20,666,069 of CM029625.1, forward strand.
TCCACCCCCCTTCACTACCAGAATACATATTATTTGTAAGGAAGCTACTGGAGGACACTATCCCGTTGCAACAGAATAGCTTCACCAGTCTCCGGTGTCGCTGCTCTCAGCTCCCCTTCCTTTCCTCTCTCTTCTCTGCGCCGCCCTCCTCATCTTCTTCTGTGACGCTGGTTGCAGCTCCTCACTCATCTCTGCCTCCCCCACCTCTCCCCCCACCGGCGGCCAGCAGTGACCTCACCGCACCGCCGTCTCCCCATCGCCCGCCCCCACCCTGCCGAACCTAATATTCATCATGCCACTTTCTCATTGTGCCGCCCACCACTTTCCTTCGTCACCCATCGTCCTCTGCCGCCTCCCCGGCCTCCCTCTACAGGGGCGATGAATCCATTGGCGAAGTTAATGACACTCCTGTCAGCTATCGTCAGACATCTGCCGTCGTGCTCCATTGCTGGTGAGTGAGAGAGAAAAGTGTTAGAAGAGAAACAGGGAAGGTGCCAGTTTTTCTCTATTTGTAACGTCCTTTCTTTTGTTCTTCACAGCTGACATGCATGAAAGACCACATAGTCCTGATCATAACACTAGCTAGTAGCCGCTATCGCTCCCACCACCCCAACCCAACCACATGTCTCATCCCCAACCGTTGTCTTGCCAGCACTAGGCCACCGTGTCTACCACCTACAGACTTGCTGGCACCACCTGCCTCCCTCGCCACGACCTCTCTCGTCAACTCAGCACCGCTGTCTACCACTTCCCACCACCCCCAAGACCTAACTTGATCTCCTTTTCTTTTTTCACTAATGTCCTTGAGTGCCTAGTGCGCTCTCCTTTGAGTGCATGACTGACATATAGGGGTGGACAAACAGCTCGTGGCTCGCGGCTCAGCTGGAGCTCGTAAAATTTTGAGCCGAGCCGAGCATCCTTTGCAACTCATAAAAAATTGAGCTGAGCTTGAGCCGCTCGTGAGCAGGCTCGCGAGCCTATTTGGCTCGTGTCAGCCTAGCTCTCCAGGCCCCCAACACACTAAGGCCCAGCGCCCCTAACCCTAAGTCTCCCGAGTCCCGATCCCCAATTCCCCATCCTCTCCCATGAATCCCCAATTCCTTATCCTTTCCGGTCTTGCTGCTCTTGCCCCATCCACCGTGCCACTCGTGCCTTGTCCACCGCTCCTGCGGTACTAAGCTCTGGGCCGAGCAGGAGGAGGGTTGTGCCTACCAAGAAAAAGGGTGTTGCGGATGGGGAGGCCAGGTGGAGGCGGTTTCGTGGTGTGTGGCGCCGGCCGTGGAAGAAGTGGGCGGCGGAGATCCGCGACCCCAACCTGGGGAGGCTCCTCTAGCTTAGCACCTTTGACACAGCCGAGGAGGCCACCTTTGTCTACAACTTCGCCGCACTCCACCTCCGTGGGCCCGGCGCCGTCACCAACTTCCCTTCCTCCCCCTCGTCTCTGTCTTGCTCAGTGGTGTCCGTGCCATCTCCGGAGAGCTCCAAGACCTCTCCTCCATGGACCGATTCCCTAGCGAGCTCCATGGCATTTCCTGCGGTGGCTTCACCGATGAGCTCCGCGGCCTCCCCCTCTCACACTTCCTCAGAGTTGGACGCGGGGAAGGGGTGATTGTGGTGCTGTTCGGGATGGGGTTCGAGGAGGACGAGGCGTTGATCTCCATGGAGTTATACTTGCTGGTGACGGGGAGCCAGTGGTGGGGCCCGACGGTGGAGTTTAGGGAGCTGGGCGATTTGGTCGACCTCTTTGCATTGGAGCGCGTCGCGGTCTAAGTGTCTGACCAACTCGATGTGCCACCGGAGTGAAACAAAACTCAACCGCATTATTAATTTTTGGGAGAGCTTTTCATTTTGTTTATTGTTGAGAGTCTACAAATTTTCAGAAGATATTTTTGTTGAATGTCGTGTTCTATTTTAATGCTGCTGCTGTTGTGTGTTTCAAACTTTCAATCCTATGCTGCTGTTGTGTGTTCTGATACCTGTGTTGATTCAGTAGTGGATTAGGAATGATTCGGGTGTAAAGCTACATTCATAGAGTAGTTTCTAATGGGGGTTTCGTGGATGGGCCTCGTCGTCGATGCGGGGTGGGATGGTAGACTCCAACGAGCGGCGCAGTGTGAGCTGGCGCAGTTCATCATGGCATGGATTGATGTGGCATGGCCAGGTGCAGGGTCAACATCTGTAATGCCCATGATGGTGCAAGGCGATGCACGATGTTGAGGCTCTTGTCAGCCGGTGGTGCACCCATTGCTTTCCAAATTATCTTGAATTTGCTATTAGAATTATGTTGATGTTTTGATGAGTTTTTGTGCAAATATTTTAATTTAAAGCAAATACAGAGGTGTATGTTTGGGAAGGAAACTTTCATACGTATACGTGCTATCCAAGATTCCGGGTCATGAAACAACATGCTATCTGGTCCCCAAGCTATCGGTGAATGGTCAACATGTTGTGCCTCATATGGCTACAAGTCCCTAGCCAACCATGAAGCATATGCGCCAAGATCATCCCGAGTTCATGGGTCTTCGACTGTGTTATGTCAACCATGTTATGTCAATCATGCTGATACGACCACATTTTGTGACTACGTCTTCGATCACGTGGGGTGTCAGGCACGTTCTTTGATTACATTGTGTCGACCATGCTGTGTCGATCGGCAGTTACGACCACGTTGTATCGATGTCAACCACGTTGCCTTGGCCATAGCACCTCAATCACGATTTTTTGACCACAGTGCTATAAGCCCACAAGTACTGACTGGTTCACTATAGCTATAACCGGTTCATTGTATCTACGACCGATTCGCTACACAACTTGAATCATGACTACGACTGAGTCTCTGGAGTCTTTGACTACTCTCCAACTCTGAGGCCTTCGATTTCTACACAGTACTTGAACATACCGGGTACTTGACATGCGACTACCGTCAACAACAAGTTTACTTCCAACACGATCTACAGTCTAGTTCAACTGTTTGTTGCACCATGCCTCATACGACCGTATATTCTTGGCCGATCGCAAGGCACGTGGCCAATTTATGGTAGTTTATGCACCAAGATAGAAGGAAAGATCCGTTCTGGGTATATCATCTTTGTAATGGAAGGATGATGTACCGTATCTCCATCTGATAGAAGTAATTTTCAACAAATATTTTCAATATGGAAAGCAGAGGTCTAGAAGGTAAAAAATAGGTAATCGATTAGAAATTTGATTTCAAAATTAATAGCACAATCGGCACCACGTGGAAGCCGTGTACGTTGCTTGCGACCTTGCTCGTGCCTATAAAAGGAGAGACCCTATAGATGAGAGGAGACGAAGACGAACAGACGGGGGGAAGGGACAGAGACACCTGATCACACCGGTACACCCCAGATAGAGGGATGAATGGAGCTAGCTTGCAGGCCGATAGACAGCGGCAGAAGCGAGACGACTGTGAACACTTGTGGTCGCTACTGGTGATGCCATCAAGGAAGTACTTTGGAGCTCACCGTTGGGTAGCCTATGGCCACAACATGGGGCTAACAAGATTGCCGTCATCTTGTTAGGCTTGAAGCATGAAGTCCTCTCACTCTTGCATATGGCACATGCTCTGGCCAAGCTGTGCGGTTGCGATGATCCGCCATGTGCCAGGTTAGTCCCGTCTGTATCTCTAAGTTGATGATAGCTCCACAAGGCAAGGTAGATGACGCTACTCACAAGTCCTTCTCATCACCTAGGACATGTGATGTCACCAACCTCTGCTCCAATCTAAGGAGGATGGCTTCACCGATGGCTTTGATACTCGGTTTCTTACGATCGCCTCCTATGCTTGGTCACTTACGACCACCTTCTATGATCGGTAGCGTACGACCGTCTGATGTACTCAGATGTCACCGACCATTGCTAATACCCAGTCACATATGACTGCTTTCAATACTCGAGCGCCATTGACCGCCCACAGCACTCAGACGTCATCGACCACATGCTGGGCCTGGGCGTCTACAGTCGCTTTCAACACCCGGGGCCATTGACTGCCCATAGTACTCAGACATCATCAGCCCCCAGACGTCACCAAACATTTGGTGTACTCAGGCGTCGTCGACCTTCTTTGACACCATCAACAGCCCACCGTACTTGGACATCATTGACTGCCCATCGTACTCAATCGTTTACAACCGCCTGCTGTGCTTGATCACTTATGACTACCTGCTGTACCTGGACGTCTTCGACTGCTCACCATGCTGGGGAGCTTATGACCGCTCATTGTGATCAGACGTCACTAACCACCTTTTGTGCTTGGACGTCACCGATCGCTTGTGAGATTCGGTTGTTTACAACCATCCTCTATACTTGGATGTCACTGACCACCTGTGATATTCAGTCGTTTATGACCATCCACTGTGCTTGGACGTTGCTGACCACCTATGATATTCGATCACTCATGACCATCTCCTATACTCGATCGGCCACTAGGCCGAGACGCTTCCAATTGCCTCCAATACTTGGACACTCGCGACCTTTTGTGATACTCGGTCGGTTACAACTGCCTGTTCTGCTTGGTCACTTGCGACTGCCAACTATACCTGGACGATTATTGACTTCTCGTCGTGTTCAGGAGCTTACGAACATTCGCAGTGCTCGAACGTCGTCGACCGTCCTTAAGACCCAGTCGCTTGCGACTGTTTGATGTACTTGATCACCTTCGACTGCCTTCAGAACTTGGCACTTTTGACCGCCTTTAGTACTCAAGCTTCTATGACTGCCTTCAAAACTTGGCGCTTTTGACCGCCTTTGATACTTAGGCTTCTTTGACTGCCTTTGGAACTTGGCGCCTTCGACTGCCTTCGATACTCAGGCTTCCCTGACTACCTTTGGAACTTGGCGCCTTCGACCACCTTTGATACTTAGGCTTCTCTGACTGCCTTCAGAACTTGGCACCTTCAATCACCTTTGATACTCGTATGCCCCTCGACCTATTTGATACTCAACCGCTCATGACCGCTCATCGTACTCGAGCATCATTGACTGCTTTTAATACTCGTACACCTCCGACGACCTTTTGAACTTGGATGCCTCTGACCGCTTGTCATCCTCGGATGCCTCCAATGGCTTATCGTACGTAGACATCCACGAATGACTTTGATACTTGGTCATCCACGACTGCTCGCCATGCTTGAGCGTCTCCTACCCCTTTTGGCACTTGGACGTCTCCGACTATTTCTCGAGCTTGAACACCTTCAATTGCTCACTGTACATGGACACCTTTGACAACTCGTTATACTTCCAATGCATTTTGACTAGGATGCCTTTTGACCATGAATGATGTCCGATGGATTTCGACTACGATGGATTTTAACCACGGATGATGTCCGATGGGTTTCAACCATGATGGCTTTTAACCACGGACATCTTCTGATGGACTTCTACCATGGACATCTTTCATTGGATTTCGACCATGATGGACTTCGACCACGGACATCTTCCGATGGGTTTCTACCACGATGGTTTTTCAACCACGGACAACTCCTACCACGATGGCTTCTGGCTACCGACTATTTCCAATATCCGATGGCTTCCAACTACTGGCTATTTCCAATATCTGTTGGCTTTCGACTACTGGCTACTGCTGCAATGCCTAATGGCTTCTGACTATCAGCTATTTCCAATATCCTATGGCTTCTGACTACCGGCTGCTGCGATGCCTGATGTTTTTTGACTACTTGCTGTTTTTGATGGTCGCTGGCCTTCAACTTTTAACTACCAATTACTCTCGAGCGCTGATGGCTTTTGGCTTCCTAGGAGTCTTTCCCAGTGGTCACTTTCGACCACATTGATACCGACCCTGGCATTCTGCTTTGTTAAAAGTAAGGATAGTTTGCCTTTACGACACTTTTGACCACATCGATACTGACCCACCCATCGATATAGCAGAGGGGTCCTTCCCATTTGGTCACTTTCGACCACTTGGATATCTAACCCAAGTGTTCTGCTCTGCCAGCCTCATCACACGAATTAGGTATGTTTACTGCACCAATTCTATTACTATGTCGCCAGATCAATCACGCTTGACGTGAATCATGCACTTTTTAACCACCTTAATTTTATGTGTCGTTTGATACCGACAAGGTTGAACTACAAAGGCGAGCATGGCCAATGCAAAGGCTACGCTATCAATGGCCCCACAGACCGATGAGGCTATGGATAATGCCAATGCTCAAATCTACATCAACCATTCATCACATTTATGGAGAATGTGAAGCGAAGACTTAAGACGATGACCAATGCGTAGCTTAATCAGACATGGAGAATGTGAAGACTAAAAACGGCGACCAATGTGTAGCTTAATCGGAGGTAGTCTGCGGGTTTGCCCTGCGGATGTAATTAATTGGGAGGCCATGGGAACCTGGAGAACACAACGTCTATGTCAGATTTACTATGCAAAGTAGGCTATGGAGCGCACTCATATAAAAGGATTCTGTAATTTTGTTATTCCTCAATGAATGAATAAAATACAAGTTTTCCCTATCCTTTTATATTTATATACTTTTTTGTGTACTTTAGTTCACTGGCACGCCCGCACCTTATACCCCGAGGCAAGAAATCTCGAGAGTGATTTCTCGCGTCAAATAGTTGATTTGCTATCAAATTTATCCTAAATTTGCTTTGAAGTTTATATTGATTTTCTCTTAGAATTATGCTGAATTTGCCTGTCGAAATTATCATGAATTTGCTTTCAGAATTATATTGGTTTTCTCTAAAACTTATCTTGAATTTGCTTTATGAATTATTCTGATTTTCTCTCAAACTTACACCGATTTGCTCTAAACATTATCCGAATTTGCTTTATAATTTATATTTATTTGCTCTCAAGATTATGTTGACTTTGCTTTTTAAATTATCTAAAATTTTATTGCTTATGGTCCAGTTGCATAAAACAACACGAAAGAAAGGTGTTTTTTCTTTGGCATAGGGGCATTGGACAAAAAAGTAATAGTGATGGGAACACATATTTTTAATGCCTAGTCATTCAGGTGTGCACACCGATGACCCCTGGGATGCATGGCCAGACAGTAGTCACGTCCATTATTAAAACAAAGAAAAAAAAAGAAGATTTTAATAGGTTAAGATTATACATACATACATGCCTACATACGTACGTACGTACGTACATACATACATACATACATACATACATACATACATACATACATACATACATACATACATACATACATACATACATACATACATACATACATACATACATACATACACACATACATACATACATTAGAGCTATTACATTGCCCATTGCTGGTTGCAAAAGTGTCCCTACGGAGGGAATCAATTTTCCACTGCACGAACTGATTCCCACTGCCCATTAGCACTCCTCCCTCACCAGGCCCCCTCCGCTCTCCGTCACTCCCCCTCATAGGGCCCCTGCACAGCTGCACTGCTTCCCCGCGCCACCTCGTCACTCCACCCCGCTGTAAGATCGAGGAGGCCGACCAGAGGGAGTGAATAGGTAGTTTAAAACAATTTAATCATCAATAATTTCTATTTGGCTAAATCCAAGTACATGATGCGGAAGCTTAACTCAATTTGGTTTAGCACAAATAAGGCCTAAAACACCAAAGTTCACCTAAATGCACCAACAATCTAAGTCTATGTTAAGGTTTGTAATTCTAGGATGACAAGCAATCAATTTAATTTTATGAATGTAAATTGCTTGAATATAAATTAAGTACAAGGAAAAAAACCACAATTGACATGGTTACTTTTTACCGTGGTGCTAGGAGACTTGTCGGTCTCCCTAGTCCACGTTGAGGTTAGCCAAAATGAATTAGACCGGCTCCACGAATTAAGCTAAAACACATCAATCCACTAAGGTTGCTCTCCCTCCACTCTGAAGATGGCAAGCACCACACCACTCACAATTCGTCGGGCCTTTTCGCAAGCTTTTTGGGAAGATCACCACGCACGACGCCTCCAACGCCATCTAGGAGTCGACAAACTTCAAGATTAATAAGTCAAACCACCCACTTGACTCTCAACATGTGCAACGAATGCACAAGTTGGAGTGGATACTCAATCCACCTGTAGATGCAACACATGCAATCTGGAGCCTTCCTCCTTACTCACAAGGTGCAACACATGCATAATTGAGAGAAGAACCTCACACTAGCTCAAAGGAATGTCAAGGGATGCATCAAGCCTTCCTCCAACCGGCCACAAGGGGTATATGTACCCACACCACAAAAACTAGCCATTAGACGCAAAATCCTTGAAAAAACAGGATTTTTGGAAGTATCACTGGCTTATGACTGGTACTTCTGCTTTCCTCAGTAATGGTCAGAAAACTAGCCGTTGCAAACAAATCTGGTAGTTCTAATGTGCAAAGTCTGGTATTATCGACCATCGGAAGTACCGTAGTACTCGTGCAGAACTACTGATTCACTAGGGATAAGACAACATCCACATAGGTGTCTTTCTAAAAAAATATACCGCTACACAAGCTGGTCATTCTGGAACTTGGAAGTAGTGCTCACACAGAGCCGGTAGTTCCACTTGGTGATCGGACCGCTCACACAGAGCTGGTCGAAAGTTTCGATCGTCGACTACACTAGTCCTCGACCACATTGGATGGTTTGACCACTCAGGTCTCTGACCACGTTGATCTCCAACCACGTTGTCCGGTTCGGCCAGACAGGTCTCCATCTACGCTGGTCCCTGACCACGCTGGTCTCCGACCATGTTGTCCGGATCGACCACACAGGTCTCCGACTACACTGTCTCTGACTACATTGGCTTCGACCACTAAGGTCTTGACCACATGGACAATGTCGATATTCAACCACATCAATCTTTGATCACATAGATTTTCGACCACTATGTCAATCTTCGACTACGTTGTATTAATCACGTTAGTTCAACCACGTCGATTTTGACCACATAGGTTTCGACCACATCGATTTCGACCACGTTGGTTTCAATCACACAGATCTCAACCTCGTTGGTTCTTGACCATACAGGTCTTTCGACCACCAACGCATGCGCTAGTTCCATGATTACAACACCGGTAATTCTGAATAGCGGTAGTTCCGCAGACCACACTGTGATAGTTCCGATTTTTCTAAGAATTTGTAGATACTTCAATAGATTTTACAAAACATATTTGTAAATTATAGTATCATGCACACAAGGATCAAATATGATTCCCAACAAGTTGCAAAACACATTTGCACACTTTTAGAATCATGACACAAGGATTAAATATGAGCTTCAACCATTTGCAAAATACATTTGCAAATATAAGCCTCATACTTCAAGAAATAGAAGCATAGACTTCAAACACTTGCAAAACACATTTGCAATGTATAGTCCCATGTTACATGGATTCAATACATGAGCATCAACTATTTACAAAACACATTCGTAAATACAAGCCTCATGCCAAGGAGAGTTGGAAGAGGTGAGGTTGAGCTATCAATACATGATAAGACTCAAGCTACTAGACAAGACCCCTCTTAATAGTACGACAACCTATACTAGCAATCCGGTCTTTCAACCAAACACTAAGATCGGTAAAAGACTAGGAACATACCCTTAACCCTAGCTAGTCATACCTTTGCTTTAGCATCTTCTTGAAGCTTGATGACTCATATCTTCACTTCAAGTCCGAGTTCTTGTTACTTGAACTCCATCAACACATGATAGTTATTCTCTTGACTTGATGATCAATACATGATCATCTCCTCTTGATCATGCACCAACTCATTATGCATCCTTCATTTGACTTGATGATCTTCAACACATGAAACCATCCCAAGTTACCCTCATTTGTGAAACCTAACCTATTCATCCAACTCATGGAAAATGTTAGTCCACAAAGCAATTGTCATCAATTTCCAAAATTTCACCATTAACACATAATGAAGGGACTAGATTCTACAATCTTCCCTTTTTAGTAATTCATGACAATCTCAACAAATAATGAGGTAAAGATAGATTTGAAAGTATACAATATGCACACAATAACTTTTTACTCTAGGATGAGCTTTTTAAGCAAAGCTTACTCATCCGGCTATCATTTATCATCCAACCATTAACACATACTGGAGGAACTAGATGATAACCTGATTATGACTATATATATGAACTACACAATCTATATATACTCAAGCAATATGTTTCAAAGTACAGATCCTTAATATGTGGAAAAGAGGAACATGGATCAATACTAATGAAACCTTAAAATATAGAGTGAACTCCCCCTAAATGTGTGCATACAAGAATATGTATTAAAGACATATGCACATATTCAAGTTAGATTATTTGGTGAGGATCAATCTATATTTTGGATCCGAGGAATGCACTAAGATATAAGAGTGTGATTTGAATGCATACCTCTTTATAATTTTCACCTTTTCATCCAAATGAGACTAAGCACTATCATAATCAATAAATAAGTTAGTATCACAATTAGATTTATTATTATCACCAAAACCAATTTAATAGAGCTTGAACTTACACTTGCTCCACCCCGCCGCCCACCACTCCACCCTTATCGCCCCCTCACTGGGACCCTCCGCTCCACCTCCCCGGCCCCTCCCCCGCTCCACCTCACCGTTGAACCCCCCGCTCCCCCTCCCAGCTCCCTGTGCACGTGGCTTTGATCTACTCAATGCCGAAACTAGCCACCACGCCCCCAATGTCCATCGTTGTCAAGGGCCAGATCTGACAGGGCATCCCCTTTGAGTCGCCACCCCTCATTGCTCCAGCCAGCCAGCCCACATTTCTAGGCACCATCCACTTTGGTCCGCTCATCGTCGCTGGTATGTCCCCTCACCTCACCCTCTTGTCAGGCCCCTTCCCTTCTTAGAGCAAACCTGTGGCCGTGTCCCCCTCTGAGGAGGCGTTGGCACCCTTGTCTGAGCCCATGACCTCCCTCTCACAGTCAAAAATTGGCTCTACCTCTGAGATGACCTCAGACACCGGCACCACCCAAGTAACACTAGTCGAGGTCTAAATCACTGCTCGCACCCTGTCAGTAGCTCTTGCTGCATCACCTGCCATCGCTCATGCTGTTGTCTATGCCATCACCCACCGTTGCATGGAGCACGTGTGCAACTACTACGAAGCACAATTGGTGGTCGGGGTGATGAAGCAAGACAACCTGCACATTGAGTTCGAGGAGCTCATTCACAAGGTCATTATTGATGGTTACCCTGAGGGCTCAGAGGAGTGGTTCTATGCCACAATACTGATGCGGGACAAGGGCAGCCATGAAATATTTAGGATGATATGTACCCTGGAGCTCCGAGGTGAGTGGCTACGCTGTGCGTGGGCATTTAGCTAGTCCAAGTAGTATGCATCCGAGGTAAGAGGCCCTTCGTTGAGCCGGTTAGTACCCTATATCTTGTTTATTTCATGTTGTTGTTCAATAAATTGGGACGTCGTATGTGTGGCATGCGCATTGAGCCTTTGCTGCACTGTGACATCATTCCATAGATCCGGTGAGTGTTTTGGATCTTGGACATGTCCTCGATCACATCGGCCTATGTTGTTACTATCATGAACTATTCATTGTGCATTGACAATGTCACTCTCAACACACATTTGTTTATTGTGCTGTACCACTGAACAATTGTGTTGTATGTTGCATTACTGACAATGCTAATAATTGGTAATGCCATATATTTCTTGTGCCCAGTGCTTTGCATATTGACCAAGTGATTCAAGTAGTTTGGCAAATAATGATTTGATTGCCATTGATTACTTGCTTTTGAAATGGGCGTAGACCCATTGAAGTAGTTTATGTGATTGCCATTGATTACCTATTTCTGTGATGGTGTGTCTCCTCAGCATAACTGCAGTTGTTCTTAGTTCAGGCAGATTGGTTTTAGATTGAGTATTTTGGTGATATGTTGATTGATGATTAGTGTCAGAAAATATCCTCGATGCTTAGTTCCAGAAAATGCTATTCCCTTGTAATCTTGAGGAACTTCAGACCATGTTTTGTACATGACTATGAGCTCTGCAAGTAACTGCACATTGCTTGTGTTGATCCAAATTCCATAGTCTTGTGTGAGATATGAAGATAGTTTAGTCCTAATACTGCTTGTCACAATAGCCGAGAATCTATGCCATACTACTTGTTGTTGTCGTTTTGCTGGAGTGCATAAGGCTGAAAGTAATGTAGTCGCAATAGCCGGGAATCTTTGCCATCATGCATGTTATTGTCATTTTTGCTAGATGCGATACCTTGCCCCATATAGGAACACCCAGTATCATGTGTCTGACTTTGGCAATAGCCCAGCACCGCATGGCCAGAAAGAGACGTTCAACTTTCACCATTCGTCACTCTACAACATTATCAAATGGGCGTTTGGTGTGGGGAAGAGGAAGTAGCGCATATTACAGAACATAGCTGCATATTCAGTTGAGTGGCAGACACAGATAATTGCTGCCACTATGGCCCTGCACAATTTCATCATTAACCAGTAGTTGGGCGATCCGTATTTCGAGGATCTTGCTTTTGGGCCAGGTTACAGGTCCGACGAACCTGTCAGCACAACGGCGCCGACAGAGGTAGAGGTGAATGGGGAGGCACAAATGAATTATGTATGGAATGTTATCTCTTATAATCTTGTTGTAGGGTTTACATAAGTGTATAGGAGTAATAGTTTCCATTTCGGTGCCAGGCATGGGTCATGTATGTTTGATTTGTATGATGCACGAGTTTGTAAGTAAAGTACGTGTTAATGTACCTTTCAAACCACTTGGTTACCTTTCCTTATACGTACTGGGTTTTTCCGCCTTCTTCATGTTAGGAAACATGCTTACTTCATCACAAATGCTTTGTGCTTCACCAATTCGAGTCCATGCTATACATATCAAATTTAGTAAAAAGCTATAAGAGTTTCAACTATAAATCATCAGCTCAAAAAAATACAACTATTTCAACTAAAAACTATAAGTCAAAACTACAAACCAAAAACCGCGTACCAATAGAACCCACCCATTATCCTTGGTGAGGCGGTACTCCTTTGTCCCAGTTGAATACTTCTGAAGCGATAGCAACACATCCACGAACCTGTCCCTGGTCTCCCTGCTCGCGTCAACAATAATCTCCTCTAGAATCCGATCGATCCTCTCGAACGCCCTGCTCAGCCTGGCGTCCGTGCAGTCCAGTGCGCTCACCCACACCAGCCGTGCGAAGAATTCACCAAAGTGGAACATCCCCAGCAGTGCACTAGTCTCCTCGAGCAGCGTGTCCACCTTTGAGCGCCACCCCTCGTCGCCGGAGGGACGCAGGCTGAGCATGATCCGCCCGATGACGTCCTTGGCGAAGCTGCTCAGGAACTCGGTCAAGTGGATGATGCCAGTGCCATCGCCACATCCGCGGGCCAACCTCACACACTTCTTGCTCCACCCGTCGAATCAACGCCTCCACCTCCTTCTCCCTTATGGCACGGTAGGCCGAGGAGGTGTGCACGCACATCTTGTGAATTTTGGACGCTTTTGGCACTGTTGCTACCCGAAATTCCAAAAATAGCCTCTTCGGAAACGAAATTCCAACTCTAACCCCCACCTGACCGCACCATTTAACCGCGTCGCGACACGTGTCCAATGGTGCGGTCGGGGAGCGCACCACAACTGAGTGGTGTGGTCCCCGACCGCACCACTCACTCTGATGTGACCATGTGGTGCGGTCGGGGAGCGCACCACTCCGGTGTGGTGCGGTCCCCGACCGCACTATTGACACGTGTCACACTCCCGTTAAGTGGTGCGGTCAACAGGGTGTTAGAATTGGAATTTTGTTCTCTTCAGTGCCATTTTTGGTATTTTCGGGTAGCAACAGTGTCAAAAACGTCCAAAATTCACATCTTGTGAGCGTGCCGCCAGTACGGGCTGTCAGGCGCGAAGGCAATGTCTGTGCAGCTGTACAGGAGCTTCCTCGGGACGGCGAGTGACGGGTGGTTGCCAAACACGTGGTCCTACGCTTGCAGCACCTCGTGCGCCGCATCTGCAGAGTAGACAATGATGGTGGGCACTTGGCCAAGGCGAAGGAGCATGATGGTGTGCTGAGCTGATGAGGTTGCCTACATGAGGGAGCCACCAAGGGAGTGTAGGGGATGGCCATCGAGGGATTTCTTGGTTTCGGAGAGGCAAAGGACTAGCGTATATGAGATGACGACGACGACAATGCAGCACAAAGTAGTTGCTTGCATGGTGCTATGTGGGATTAGTTGCGATGGTGTCATATTAATTATGTAGTGTTAGTAGATATTGTATTAGTGCAGTGCATGGGTTGATTGGATGCCCGTACTCGAGTGTTTATATAGGGAGATTTGAGAGCGCCCGGAGCATTTCTATCGTACGGTCCACCAAATCAACGTAACAATTCTATACAATATCTGTAACAATTTTTACATACATGTGTAATATTATAAAATATAAGTGGCAACATCAAAAAAGCATTTAAAAATTCTCATTTTATCAATAGATTCAATAAATTCTAAGTAGTAATGGATATCTTACACAGTATAAGACATTAGTATGTTTGAAAAGTGATGTAGAAATCCCAAAATGATTGAGTCTAATTTCAAAAAATTACATTGTTACAACATTCTAAAAATATAGATGCAACAATCAATAATTATGTTTGCAACATTGATTCATAGAAACTGTGCAAATAAATAATATGCAAAACCCCACAATATCTTGATGCAGCAAGCACGGATTCCTTGGTGCAATTAATAGACATTCCTACTGCACAATAATTTACCTTGGTGCAACAAATCAAAATATAATTGCAACAAATAACTCTTAGCAAACCCAATGCAACAAAAAAAATCTTGTGTAACAAATCCACAACACAACTGCAACAAAAATTCCTATTGCTATAACATTTTGCAAATATACTACAACAAAATGAAACATCTCATACAATAATTCGAGAAAAGTGTTGCAACAAATCTAGAAAATACTTGTAATAAGTATACCAATGGACGTCAGGGGCTAGTAGTGGCTAATATACTCGCTCCATCATTGCACGACACCCTGAAAGGCGTTGTGGAAGAGCGCATCCCAACCGTCGCAGCGCTCGCCGCTAGCATTTGCATCGGGGCTACGCGTGCTACAACAGACGACTATGGCATTGGACGCATGGCACAGTGCGGTGGCGCCCACCAAGCGGCGGACACAGAGGCGCTTTCCATCTAACGTGGTGAGGAATCAGCTAGGGTTTGATCCAACTGGTAAGAGGAGGACGAGGAGCACCGCGGTGTCCGTGTCAGGGCTGTGCGCACTACAACAGACGACTACGGAGTCGGACACATGTTGAGGTGGGGCGGCACCCACCTGGTAGGGGACACGGAGGCGCTAACCATGGCATGCAGTGAGGAATCGGCTAGGGTTCAATCCAATTGGTGCAAGGACAGCGGGAGTGGGATGCGAGGCATCGTGGAGATGGATGCCATGAAGGAGGAGGTAGCGGCAGAGGCCGAGATGGATGTGCTGATGACACGATACTCTCTGGAATAGTCATGTTTGTGTGCCTCAGTTGCTCTCGTCACGCGGTCACGTTGTGTTTCCTATGGATTATCAAGGGAGAAAGAGAGGGGATTTAGGACTGACTGAGTGAGTGGATGGGGATCGTCGGGAGTGAATGGATGTAGAGTCGGTTGGATGTCATGGTATGGATGAAAACAAGCCACATTTGCATCCAAAATGCTCGGATGTCAGGGTCCAAACGTTTCTTTGAGACGATGGCTGTTTTTGCCTCTTAAAGGAAAGAAGAGAAAAGATGGTAGCAATTCGGATTCCAGCAAGGGCATGTCATGGTAATGGCTCGACACCGATGAATGGGTCTATCAGATCAGATTATTTTAACCAAAAATCATGTAGCCTAATTAATTAATAGATCGATCGATCGATCTCGAGTCTCAACACTGACTTACTACTTGCATAGTTGCATTGAAATATTATTTTTTCAATTGATCATTACAGTTATTCCTAAACGATCAGGCTAGATGTCACAATTAAGAGTTACAATAACTACATGATAGTTGCATTTATTTTTGATTTTTCGAGGGTGTACTCATGCACTTAGCGAACCAAGGACCTCCGGCCTCCATCCAATGGGGTGGGATCCAGGAGTGTCAATTTTACATAAAACCACCCACCTCCTCCATCCAAATTTTGCGAAAACCTCCTCCGCTCCCGATCCCCTCCCTCCTTGCTTCTTCCTTGACCTCGTACCTTGTCTCCCTCCCAGGCCACCGGCCACCGCCCACGTCCGTCACCCACATCATCGCCCCTCGTCTCTCCTGATCCTAATCCCCTCCCTCGTCGCTCCCTCCCCACGACCATCCTCTCCCTCATCACTCCCTTCCCAGGACCATCCTCTCCCTCATCACTCCCTTCCCAGGACCATCCTCTCCCTCATCACTCCCTCCCGCAACCTCCTCCCTCGTCTCCCTCCTAGGTCACCGCTTGCCTCCATCGCAACACTAAAATCCCTATTAGGCTTTCTTTCTTTTGTTCAATGCCGCACCATTAGCCGCCTACATCTGATGCCACACTCGCCGCCTACCTCAAACTCCAGTGTCACACGCTCGCTCGCCCCATCCAACGATGTCGTTGCCCTCAACCTTGACCTTGAGCGCCAGCCCTCGCCCTCGACCTCCAGTGCTACGATGACGACCTCTGCCCCTTGTATCCCCTAGTAGTCACTCGCCCACTGCCCATGGCCAGACCACAACTGCCTCCATATGAACCACAACTGCCCCTCATATCCCCTAGTAGCCGCTCACCTGCTGTCCTAGGTCCTCCCACCGCTGCCTCAGGGCCTCCTACCGCCACTGACTAGTGCCACCCAGTGCTGCTCCCAACTAGGGAAGCGCGATGTGCCCCCCATTGGCCGTGCCGTCGAACTCCAACACCTCTCCTCACCGTCCAACTGATTTAGGCATTAAACCAACTAATTGACACTGTGTATAAGATAACCGTGAAGCTGTGTAACCTTATCTTAGCCTTCTCTCAGTTTCCTTTAATTTCACACCATATAATCGGTTAACATTATAACAGTTACCTGGTCTATGGTTACCTATATATAGGGGAGATTTTCACCCACCTGGTAACGTACAGGGGGCCATACACTTTTATTGCTCAGGATATTACACTCTGTCTATGGTTATACAGTCGAGGACAGTGTTGTGTCTAACTACTCTTGTATAATCAGGTATGTGGGAAGTAATGGCCAGTATCATTGCCATAACTTGCTAAATGACATTTATCTTTGATTCCACCGTTCCTGTTATCTCTACCTTCGATCCTTATCAGTATTTCCGGTAACCTAGTTTCATTGCACTTAACTTGTGTTAATTGCTTGCTTTCATTGTTTGTCCTCTACACACCTTGCTTACGACTGTTGTTGGGTACTTGCTGAGATTTGTAAATCTCACGCTTACTGTTTCCATTCTCAAGTAAAAGGCCAGTGGCATGATAGCAATATGCATAGGTGGGAGCACTCTAATTTTCAGCACTGTGGCTTACCACTATTTATGTTTTCTTATTTACTCTTATTTAGTTAGAAGCGAGTTGATTCTATGTTTCAAATATTTATTTCAGTTTTCGCTGGTTCTCTAATAAAGTACTATTCAAGTTTTAATTTTCTTGTGATTTCTATTGTTGCTTTTATTATTTATTCCATACTTTATCGATGATGTGGTACAGTAGTATCCCTTATAGATATGAGAGGCGCTACAATTTGGTTATGTAATCGTCATGACAAGTTTTGCTTTTTTTAATTTATTAGTACCAAAAGTGTTAATTTTTGCTATATTTTTCATTATGTTCGTAATATAAAAAATAGTCCTATTTATCCAGCTCCCCCTGTGCATATTTTCTGACTCCCTATGTATATTTTCTGACTCCACTGCTGGACTCGAATCAAATAGACATGGCCGGCCTATACAATATCAATCAATTCTTCCCTTCCGTGTGTTGGGCGGTTCATTAAAAAAGAATTTAACAATTCGACGTGTTCAATTGTCACCCAAGCGATGCACACTTGTTTGTCCTCACCATTATGTGGGCAAGTTATTGTTCTGCTTGTGATATCTACGGAGGAACTGTTTTTTAAAAGCTCTGTTGGAACATGGAAAATTTAGAAGATTTCTATTGGAATTGCATATATTTTTCAATTTTTGTGTTCTAAGCATGTTCTTAGCATAGTTCAGCTGCCTTAGTAACCAGTACGACGGCTACACCAAGTGCAGACATAACATGCTACTCCAGTCCAGTATGCACGTATGGCACACTTGTATGTAGACGATGGGTCCCTATCCCAAAGGAACGACAGTTGCGACAAGCCGATCATGCATCATGCAGAGTCTGGCTCAGGATTCTCGGCCGACTTGGCCGAAAGTAAATTGGGTCATCCGAGGATTTGCTCGTCCACGTTGGATGTATTTGAGGATTTACCTTTGGTGTATCACTGACAAGTGGATTCTAAGATGATATATCAATCATATGTCTAGAGATAAATCCTTAAATGTATGTTTGCAGTGATAAATTCTCGATTTTTCCAAGTAAAGTAACGCAGGACGAACCTTGGTGGGCTGAGCCCAAGTACATCACAGTACACGGACGGCGCCAGACGCAGGCGCCACCGCGTCCAGCGGAGCCTGTCCGTCTCCCAGTGACCACGGCCCCGCCCGAGGAGCTAGGTGGCTAGGTTCGCGAGTGCGAGTTCCTGTTAGAAATTGGCATATTTAAATATGGTCCAATTCTTTAATTCCAAAATATGTATAATTTAATATCATATTGATAAGTCAAAGTGAGGAAAATCAATTTATAAGATGAAGTCCTTATCACTCCATTAATATGGATAGAGATGGTATGAGGAGGGTTTTGACTAGTCAAACACGCGCGCACATATTTGCGTATTCGCCTCGGCCTCCACGGACGGCACGTGCAAGGTCTGGAACATGGCGGACGGCGCCCACCTCCGGACCATCACGCTGACCCCACCACCTCCCACCTCTACGCCGGCAGTTCTGACGGCTGTGTCCACGTTGCGTCCCTAAACTCCCGGGACACAAACACCGCGATGAGCGCATGGCACACAAGTGACTACACCAACGCCACAGTCGTTGGAACGGCGATGGCCAACGGGTGCATGAACCTAGTGTCGTGCACGGAGGACGGCGAGGTGAGGATGTGGGACCTAGCGAGCGGGCTACTCACTAGCATGTTCTGGATTGGCGGCGTGGTCAGTGACGTGCTAGTGGTTAAAAGGTTCACTGGCGACATGGTCAGGGACGGCGGTGAGGGTTTCAGTGTTCACGACGGCGAGTTGTGGAGGAGAACCGTCGAAGCGGTGGAGATGGGGCACACGTTGTGGAGGACAAGACGAGGTCCGTGGAGCTGATCGAGATGGCTGTGGCCACGTACAAGAGGAGCCTACGGCTGATGCTTCGGGAGGTGACAACCGTGGCTAATGAACGTCGCACGAATGGCATATGGTTATGTCGGTGACTGATGGATTTTCGGCCTGAGAAGTATTTCCTGATCGAGATTGTTAGATTTCAAAAGATTGGGTACTGAGCAAGTTAATTTGTGTACGTTTGGAGAATTTGATCAAATTACAGTACCCTCTTTAGAGATGGCTCCGTGTCGGGGTCATGGCTTCTGAATCAAGTCTCATAATCATGTATTTGTGTATTCGCGTATTTTCGCGTGAAAATCACGTGATTTCTGACTTGCGATGTGCGACCGTGCAGTGACGAGGCGCGCCATATGGTAGACCAAGTCTATCTTTATTTTTACTGAACTCTGCACCACTCTCTGTGTGTTTGAATGAGATTCAAATGTTTGAATTTGAGGCTTTATTGGGGTTTTGATGACAGGAAATTACTAGTGGACAGATGGCCAACATATTATGGGACACAAGGAGTATATATTTAGCAGAACTTAGACTTGAACCCGGACCACTTGTTGCAACGTCACACCATGGGACGACAGTGGCTTGCAGTCATTTAAGGCTTCCATCTCTTCGCCACAGCACGCTTCACGCACTAAGCAACACACGGCACAGCTAAGGGGAAAGCACATGCAATGCGCCAATGCCAATTCATTTCGGTTACTACTCACTAGAGTTAATACTACACCGCGTCACGTTGTTTTGAATTTAAGGCTTTATTGGGGTTTTGATGACATGCAGTTACTAGTGGACAGATGACCAACATATTATGGCACACAAGGAGCATATCTTTAGCAGAACATAAAGTTGAACCCAGACCACTTGTTACAAAGTCACACCATGGGACGACAGTGGCTTGTAGTCACTATAAAGCTTCCATCTCTTCAGCACAGCACGCTTCGCGCACAAAGAAACACACGGCACAGCTAAGGGGAAAGCACATGCAATGCGCTAATGCCACTTCATTTCGGTTACTACTCACTGGAGTTAATACTACGTCGCGTCATGTTGTCTTGAATTTGAGGCTTTATTGGGATTTTGACGACAGGCAGTTACTAGTGGACAGATGGCTAACATATTATGGGACACAGGGAGTATATATTTAGCAGAACTTAAACTTGAACCCAGACCACTTGTTACAAAGTCACACCATGGGATGACAGTGGCTTGTAGTCATTTAAAGCTTCGATCTCTTCGCCACATCACGCTTCGCGCACTAAGAAACACACGGCACAGCTAAGGGGAAAGCACATGCAATGGGCCAATGCCACTTCATTTCGGTTACTACTCACTAAAGTTAATACTACGTCGCGTCACGTTATTTTGAATTTAAGGCTTTATTGGGGTTTTCATGATAGGCAGTTACTAGTGGATAGATGGCCAATATATTATGGGATAGAAGGAGTATATATTTAGCATAACTTAAACTTGAACCCAGACCACTTGTTACAAAGTCACACCACAGGACGACAGTGGCTTGTAGTCACTATAAAACTTCCATCTCTTTCGCACAGCACACTTCGCGCACTAAGAAACACATGGCACAGCTAAGGGGAAAGCACATGCAATGCACCAATGCCACTTCATTTCGGTTACTACTCACTAGAGTTAATAGTATGTTGCGTCACGTTGTTTTGGATTTGAGGCTTTATTGGAATTTTGATGACAGGCAGTTACTAGTGGACAGATGGCCAACATATTATGGGACACAGGGAGTATATATTTACCAGAACTTAAACTTGAACCCACAACACTTGTTACAAAGTCACACCATGGGATGACAGTGGCTTGTACTCATTTAAAGCTTCCATCTCTTTGCCACAGCACGCTTCGTGCACTAAGAAACACACGACATAGCTAAGCGGAAAGCACATGCAATGCGCCAATGCCACTTCATTTCGGTTACTACTCACTGGAGTTAATACTACGTTGCATCACGTTGTTTTGAATTTAATGCTTTATTGGGGTTTTGATGACAGATAGTTACTAGTGGACAGATGGCCAACATATTACGGGATACAAGGAGTATATATTTAGCAGAACTTAAACTTGAACCCAGACCACTTGTTACAAAGTCACACGATGGGACGACAGTGGCTTGTAGTCATTTGGAGCTTCCATCTGTTCAGCACAACACGCTTTGCGCACTAAGAAACACACGACACAGCTAAGGGGAAAGCACATGCAATGCGCCAATGCCACTTCATTTCGGTTACTACTCGCTGGAGTTAATACTACGTCGCGTCACGTTGTTTTAAATTTGAGGCTTTATGGGGGTTTTGATGACAGGCAGTTACTAGTGGACAGATGGCCAACATATTATGGGACACAAGGAGTATATATTTAGCTGAACTTAAACTTGAACCCATACCACTTGTTACAAAGTCACACCATGGGACGACAGTGGCTTGTAGTCATTTAAAGCTTTCGTCTTTTCAGCACAGCAAGCTTCGCGCACTAAGAAACACACGACACAGCTAAGGGGAAAGCACATGCAATGTGCCAATGCCACTTCATTTCGGTTACTACTCACATGAGTTAATACTACGTTGCATCATGTTGTTTTCAATTTAATGCTTTATTGGGGTTTTGATGACAGGCAGTTACTAGTGGACAGATGGCCAACATATTATGGGATACAAGGAGTATATATTTAGTAGAACTTAAACTTAAACCCAGACCACTTGTTACAAAGTCACACGACGGGACGATAGTGGCTTGTAGTCATTTAAAGCTTCCATCTCTTCAGCACAGCACGCTTTGCGCACTAAGAAACACACGGCACAGCTAAGGGGAAAGCACATGCAATGCGCCAATGCCACTTCATTTCGGTTACTGCTCGCTGGAGTTAATACTACGTCGCGCCACGTTGTTTTAAATCTGAGGATTTATGGGGGTTTTGAGGCCAGGCAGTTACTAGTGGACAGATGGCCAACATATTATGGGACACAAGGAGTATATATTTAGCAGAACTTAAACTTGAACCCATACCACTTGTTACAAAGTCACACCATAGGACAACAGTGGCTTGTAGTCATTTAAAGCTTCCGTCTTTTCAGCACAGCACGCTTCACGCACTAAGAAACACACGACACAGCTAAGGGGAAAGCACATGCAATGCGCCAATGCCACTTCATTTCGGTTACTACTCACTGGAGTTAATACTATGTTGCATCACGTTGTTTTGAATTTAATGCTTTATTTGGGTTTTGAAGACAGGCAGTTACTAGTGGACAGATGGCCAACATATTATGGGATACAAGGAGTATATATTTAGCAGAACTTAAACTTGAACCCAGACCACTTGTTACAAAGTCACACGATGGGACGACAGTGGCTTATAGTCATTTAAAGCTTCCATCTCTTCAGCACTGCACACTTTGCGCACTAAGAAACATACGGCACAGCTAAGGGGAAAGCACATGCAATGCGCCAATGCCACTTCATTTCGGTTACTACTTGCTGGAGTTAATACTATGTCACGTCACGTTGTTTTAAATTTGAGGCTTTATGGGGGTTTTGATGACAGGCTGTTACTAGTGGACAGATGGCCAACATATTATGGGACACAAGGAGTATATATTTAGCAGAACTTAAACTTGAACCCATACCACTTGTTACAAAGTCACACCATGGGACGACAGTGGCTTGTAGTCATTTAAAGCTTCCGTCTTTTCAGCACAGCACGCTTCGCGCACTAAGAAACACACGACACAGCTAAGGGGAAAGCACATGCAATGCGCCAATGCCACTTCATTTCAGTTACTACTCATTGGAGTTAATACTACGTCGCATCACGTTGTTTTGAGGCATCACGTTGCACTGGCTAGGTCACGAGCTCGCAGCGCATAGCAACAGCCGCATGCCAATGGCGTCCTCCTCCTCCTCGCAGCGCGGTGGCGGCGGCGAGCTCATTCTCGCGGCGACCCACGGCCGGCAAGTCATGGCCTACGACGCGCTATCGGGCGACGTTGTGGCCGAGTTCCCGGCGGCTAACACGCCGCGGCACGGCCTCGCTGTCGCTGCTGGCGCGACGTTCATCGCCGCATCCCACGTCTGCCCTGCCACGGGCGCAGGCTCGGTCCGCCTGCTCTGGTGGTGGTCCCCGACGTCCGCCCGCTCGCTGCCCGTCCCCGAGCCCGTCGCACCACTTGTGGTGACACCGTGCGGATCCCACCTCCTTGTCGGCGGGGTGTCTGGGCGCGTTCACTCCCTCTCGCTCCCGTCCGGTGACACCGCCTGCTCCTTCCGCGCCCACAAATTTCGCGCTGTCTCCTGCCTTGCGCTCAACGACGATGGCTCGCTCCTCATCTCCGGTGGAGAGGACGGCGAGGTGGTCGTGTTCCCACTCCTCCGCATCCTCGACATTGAAAACATAGACAACACGGACAACAACTCCAACCTCGCCCTCTACCGCATCGGCGCGCACGTCGCGTCGGTGACCTGCGTCGCGTGTGGGCATGGTGGGTGCAACGTCGTCGTCGTCTCGGCCTCCACGGATGGCACGTGCAAGGTCTGGAACATGGCGGACGGCGTCCACCTCCGGACCCTCACGCTCTCATGCACCGCATTCTCCCTGACCTTGGACCCCACCACCCACCACCTCTACGCCGGCGGTTCCGACGGTTGTGTCCACGTTGCGTCCCTGAACTCCTGGGACACAAACACCGCGATGAGCGTATGGCACACAAGCGGCTACACCAATGCCGCAGTCGTCGGAGCAGCGATGGCCAACGGGTGCAAGAACCTAGTGTCGTGCACGGAGGACGGCGAGGTGAGGACGTGGGACCTAGCGAGCGGGCTACTCACCAGCACGTTCTGGATCGGCGGCATGGTCAGCGACGTCCTAGTGGTTAAAAGGTTCGCTGGCGACATGGTCAGGGACGGCGGTGAGGGGTTCAGTGTTCATGATGGCAAGTTGTGGAGGAGGACCGTCGAAGCGGTGGAGATGGGGCACACGTTGCGCGCATCGGAGATGGACAAGACGAGGTCCGTGGAGCTAATTGAGATGGCCGTGGCCACATACAAGAGGAGCCTACGACTGATGCTTCGGGAGGTGACGACCGTGGCTAATGGCCGCCAAGCGAGTGGCACTGAGGCAGATGGTTATGTCGGCGACTAATGGATTTTCGGCCTGAGAAGTATTTCTTGATCGAGATTGTAAAATTTCGAAAGATCGGGTACTGAGCAAGTTAATTTGAGTATATTTGGAGAATTTGATCGAATTACAGTACCCTCATTAGAGATGGGACCGTGTTGGGGTCATGACTTCTGAATCAAGTCTCACAATCATGTAGTTGTGTATTCGCGTATTTTCGCGTGAAAATTGCGTGACTTGTGACGCGCGACCGTGCCGTGACGTGGCACGCCATTTGGCAGACCAGGTCTATCTTTATTTTTGTTGAATTCTGCACCACTCTCTCTCTCTCTGTGTGTGTGTGTGTGTGTGTTTGAATGAGATTCAAACGTTTGAATTTGAGGCATTATTAGGGTTTTGATGACAGGCAGTTACTGGTGGATAAATGGCTGGTTGAATGTGTTAGTTACCTGTGGTTTTGCTGAACTCTGCACCACTCTCTTTGTGTGTTTCAATGAGATTCAAACGTTTGAATTTGAGGCTTTATTGGGGTTTTGATGACAGGCAGTTACTAGTGGACAGATGGCCAACATATTATGGGACATAAGGAGTATATATTTAGCAAAATTTAAACTTGAACAAAGACCACTAGTTACAAAGTCACACCATGGGACGACAGTGGCTTGTAGTCATTTAAAGTTTCCATCTCTTCGGCATAGCACGCTTCGCGCACTAAGAAACACACGGCACAGCTAAGGGGAAATCACATGCAATGCACTAATGCCACTTCATTTCGGTTACTACTCACTGGAGTTAATACTACGTCGTGTCACGTTGTTTTGAATTAGAGGCTTTATTGGGGTTTTGGTGACAGGCAGTTACTAGTGGATAGATGGCCAACATATTATGGGACACAAGGAGTATGTATTTAGTAGAACTTAAACTTGAACCCAGAACACTTGTTACAAAGTCAAACCATGGGACGACAGTGGCTTGTAGTCATTTAAAGCTTCCATCTCTTCGGCACAGCACGCTTCGCGCACTAAGAAACACATGGCACACCTAAGGGGAAAGTACATGCAATGCACCAATGCCACTTCATTTTGGTTATTACTCACTGGAGTTAATACTACGTCGCGTCATGTTGTTTTTAATTTGAGGCTTTATTGGGGTTTTGATGGCAGGCAGTTACAAGTGGACAGATGGCCAACATATTAGGGGACACAAGGAGTATATATTTAGCAGAACTTAAACTTCAACCCAGACCACTTGTTACAAAGTCACACCATGGGACAACAGTGGCTTCTAGTCATTTAAAGCTTCAATCTCTTTGCCACAGCACGCTTCGCGCACTAAGAAACACACGACACAGCTAAGCGGAAAGCACATGCAATGCGCTAATGCCACTTCATTTCGGTTACTACTCACTGGTGTTAATACTACGTCGTGTCACGTTGTTTTGAATTCCAGGCTTTATTGGGGTTTTGATGACAAGCATTTACTATTGGACAGATGGCCATCATATTATGGGACACAAGGAGTATATATTTAGCAGAACTTAGACTTGAACACAGACCACTTGTTACAAGGTCAAACCATGGGACGACAGTGGCTTGTAGTCATTTAAAGCTTCCATCTCTTCGGCACAGCACGGTTCGCGCACTAAGAAACACACGGCACAACTAAGGGGAAAGCACATGCAATGCGCCAATGCCACTTCTTTTCGGTTACTACTCACTGGAGTTAATACTACGTCATGTCACATTGTTTTTAATTTGAGGCTTTATTGGGGTTTTGATGGCAGGCAGTTACTAGTGGATAGATGGCCAACATATTAGGGGATACAAGGAGTATATATTTAGCAGAACTTAAACTTCAACCCAGACCACTTGTTACAAAGTCACACCATGGGATGACAGTGGCTTCTTGTCATTTAAAGCTTCCATCTCTTTACCACAGCATACTTCACTCACTAAGAAACACACGGCACAGCTAAGGGGAAAGCACATGCAATGCGCCAATGCCACTTCATTTCGGTTACTCCTCACTGGTGTTAATACTACGTCACGTCATGTTGTTTTGAATTCGAGGCTTTACTGGGGTTTTTATGATAGGCAGTTACTAGTGGACAGATGGCTAGGGGTGGAAAAATAACTCGAAGCTCGTGGCTCGGCTCGAGCTTGTGAAATTTCGTGCCGAGCCAACCCTTCTTTACAGCTCGCAAAAAATTCGAGCCAAGCTTGACTACTCGCAAGTCGACTCGCGAGCTTTTTTTGCTCGGGCATCTCCTGAATCCCAACTCACGAGCTATTTTGGCTCGGGCAATCTCCTGAATCCCCAATTCCTCACACATCTCTCGTGAATCCTCTTTCATCTCCCGTCGGTGTCGCTGTGTGCTGCCCCCGGTGCTCTCCTCCGCCGCTGAGCTGTCTTCTCCCTTGGCGCCGGCCGACGGTCCCCAGCCCGCCTCCAGCTTCCCCTGTCCCCGAGCTCCTCCCCGCCCTCTCCCTCTGCTGTTGCGACGGTGCCGAGGACGGCTGCTCGGGGGGAGCGGCGGAGCGACCGAGCTGCTCGTGCTAGTGGTGGCGGTCGAGGTGGCGCAGGAGGCCGCACACGCCCCCGCCCACGGTGATGGAGGCCTCGTCCGCTGCCTCGACGTCGGCGTGGTGGTGGCCGGCCCTCGAACGTGAGGATGGGGACGGCGGCAACGGCTCCCGCTCCGTCTTCTTCGTCGGCGTCGGCTGCACGGGGATCGGTGGGGATGGGGGTGGGGGTGGTGGTCTGGCCAGACTGCTCTGCAAGGTCTGCGACGCCACCGAGGTGAGGAAAGGAAGTCGCCTGCCGGTAACCCGCCGGCGCCAGCAGCTGCATCTCCAACGCCGCCGACATCTCTCGAACGCTTTGGGTGGGGACGTGGGGATTTCGGTCTGGGCCTGCTCCTAGCTCGTGAAGGCTCGCGAGCCGGCTCGAGCCTTTCTTCAAGCCAAGCTGAGCCGCTTTCCTAGCTCGTGCTCAAAACGAGCCGAGCCAAGCCGCCTGTTAAAACGAGCTTGGGCAAGCTTGGCTCGAGCCAGCTCGGCTCGGCTCCTTTCCACCCCTACAGATGGCCAACATATTATGGGACACAAGGAGTATATATTTAGTAGAACTTAAACTTGAACCCAGACCACTTGTTACAAAGTCACACCATGGGACGACAATGGCTTGTACTCATCTAAAGCTTCCATCTCTTCGGCACAGCACGCTTCGCTCACTAAGAAACACATGGCACAACTAAGGGGAAAGCACATGCAATGCGCCAATGCCACTTCATTTCGGTTACTACTCACTGGAGTTAATACTATGTCACGTCGTGTTGTTTTGAGGCATCACGTTGCACTGGCTAGGTCACGAGCCACGCAGTGCATAGCGACAGCCCCGTGCCAATGGCGTCCTCCTCCTCCTCGTAGCGCGGCGGTGGCGGCGAGCACATCCTGGCAGCGACCCACGGCCAGCAAGTTATGGCCTACGATACGCTATCGGGCGAAGTTGTGGCCGAGTTCCCAGCGGCCAACACGCTGTGACACGGCCTCACTGTCGCCGCCGGCGCAGTATTCATCGTCGTGTCCCACGTCTGCCCCGCCACGGGCACAGGCTCGGTCCGCCTGCTCTAGCGGTGGTCCCCGACGTTCGCCCGCTCGCTGCTTGTCCCCGAGCCCGTCACGCCGCTCATGGTGACACCGTGCGGATCCGACGTCCTCACCGGTGGGGTGTTCGGGTGCGTTCACTCCCTCTCGGTACCGTCTGGCGACACCGCCTGCTCCTTCCGCACCCACAAATTTGGCGCCGTCAGCTCAAATACGATGGCTCGTTCCTCATCTCAAGTAGAGAGGATGATGAGGTGGTCGTGTTCCCGCTCCTCCGCATCCTCGACATCGAAAACATAGACAACGTGGACAACAACTCCAACCTCGCCCTCTGCCGTATCGGCATGCACGTCGAGTCGGTGACCTACGTCACGTGTGGGCACAGCGGGTGCAACGCCGTCATCGCCTCACCCTCCACGAACAACATGTGCAAGGTCTGGAACATGGCGGACTGCGCCCACCTCCGGACCCTCACGCTCTCATGCACCGCATTCTCCCTGACCTTGGACCCCACCACCTCCCACCTCTACGCTGGTGATTCCAATGGCTGTTCCACATCATGTCCCTGAACTCCCGGGACACAAACACCTGGACGAGCGCGTGGCACACAAGCGGCTACCAACCTTAACTTTAGCAAAGAAGACCTTGCCAATATCAAGAGCCCCAACAAGGAACAAGCTGCGTCCACCAAAGTTCTGCCACCAGACCAGAAAGCTTCACTAAGTAATACATGCATCGAGTGTGGTAAAGCAAGACATGTTGCACAACTATGCCCTCCATTACGACAAGTTGAGCGAGGAGCATGCTTCACGTGTGGGAAAACCTGTCATTACAGCTACAATTGCCCAGTTCCCTACTATTCATACTGCAAGAAACATCATTAGTCGGACGACTGCCTCATGAACCTAATAGCTTTTAGGCGTTCTGGAGAAAAAGGACATGAGGAAAGTCAATGTTCTACAAACTGCCCCAACTGTGACGAAGACCACCCATCAGGAGAGTGTCCCACGAGCAAGATCACATGTTTTCTCTGCGAAGGACAAGACCACTACCCCAAGGATTGCTCCTTGAACTTGTTGCTGACCAAGGCAGCTGAGGTACAATGGATGAGTCTCCAGATCGCTATAGGACTCGTCATGCCTAGAGCTAGAAAAGATAACTAACGTTGGTTGCCATTTATTTAAGGAGGGTAGCAGGAATAGACAGGAACGTTGGAGAACTGCTATGATGTATAATTTCTTTTGGAGGTATTTCTATGATGTATGATTACCTTGAAGGTGCAATAATTTATATTAGAGCTAATCAAGACCAGTACAAGAAGATTTGCAAGGCCGGAATCCTATGGTGCTAAGGACTACAAGCCACACCTATATTTAAATCATCGTGTTTGACAAAACTAAAGAGTAAAAATAGGAGTTCCAGTAAGGACAAAAGACCACCATTTAAATATGCCCATCCTCATATCTGCATCCATATGGCCGTCTACTCCCTAGGACATAGGCCATTACTATCCACCCATCAATATGGATTCCACAACTATCATATGCCCAATAAACGAAGCGACTATTCTATTCTACGAAGGCGTGAAGACAACAATGTCAAAGAGCAAGCGTTGGAAGCCTACGACCTGTCCGGAAGAGCAAGTCTCTCTTTTCCCTTTCAGCTTCTTCAAGCATTAACCCTTCTTGTGCGGACTCGCTTCCTACCTTTGCGAGCTAAAGGACAACACGTCAAGCAAAACTCTGGAACCTATTGCTAACCAGTTTGACCTTGCTTACTTCTTTCTACTCTATCAGAATCTCGGGGTCAAGATTCATTTAAGGGGGTAGGTTTGTAACATCCTAAATTTCAAGTGTTCAAAAATATGGAACTATTAAAACTTTTTTTTGCATTTTGCTGGCATTCAAATTTCTTCTGAAGGTTTATTTGAAATAGTATCCAAGTAAATAACTGGAAATAATTTCAAAATGCTAGTAATGAGCCTAACAAAAATAATAATAATAAGATAATGGAAATGGAATTTGAAATTCAATTTACAAAAGAAAAGCAGTGGCCAAAAGAATAGTAAAAGCTTGCATTTAAATAATTAGAGTGAGAATTAAAATCTAAACTAAAAATCCAAATTCAAAAATTTTGCCTAAACCTTTCTCTTTTCCCTCTCTTTCTTTTCCTTCATTTCCTTCTCTCTATTACATGTGGGCCCCACCTTTCTTTCCTCTCTCCTCCTCCCTCCCACTCCCTTTCTCTACCCAGTGGGCTCGGCTCCTGCCCCTCCCCCTTCTTTCTTTCCTCTCCACGCTCGGTCTTCCTCCTCCACTCATTCTGCTTCTTTCTTTTTTCTTTGCCTTCCGACCGCGTTCGTCATCCTGACCAAGCCGACCCCACGCCTACTGTGCACATGTCGTGCCACTGCTCCCCTGTCACCACCGCACCTACCCCCGTCGCCGTCACGCCGCTTCTATCGCATCCCCATCGGTGCCCATGCCCTGCGCGAGCATCATCCAGCGTCGGCCGTTGCCTCGCCGTCCCATCTCGCGCCCTATGCTCCGGTCGCCGCCTGCCCACGCCCATACTACTGACGACCGCCACAGTGTCGTTGTACAGTGACCGCCATCGCATTGCCCTGCTTAGCACCCCAGTTAAGCCGATGTCGCCCACAGTTTTCTGCCATCGTCGCCCACAGCTTTCTACCTCGTCGTGTTTGCCTCATCTTGTGAGCTCCTTACTTCGTTACTGTGCGGGCATCACCAGGCAATCACGCCTATGCCTTGAGTGTCGTCCCATCGCCTCTGTAGCCACACCACCGCTAAGATCGATCAACCACTCCCACATCGCCTGAGCTTTTCTCGGCTATAAAGCCCCGCCCGATGCTCCCGTCAGCACCGCACCGCTCTACCTCCTACCCCAAACAATCGGCTTTTTTGTGCCTCTAGCTTTGCCGGCAACCCCTTCTTCCCCAACCTCGACCGACGAGGGATCCGCCGCTCGGAGCTACACCCAGTTGATTCCACCGAGTTGGAGCCTCTTTGGAGCAACGAGAAGCCATCCCCATCCTATTCCGGACTCCTCCTCACTTCTTCTTTGTTGGCACGTGTGCCTCCTTCACCCGTCGTCATTGCACGCCGCCAGCTCGCCACCACTGTTCCTGAGCTACACCGACCCCGAGGTATACTCCCGAGCTCACCTAGATACTCCCCTCCCGTTTAATTGAACTCCGGGGCCATGCGCTGAAGTAGCCACCATTCCCTTGTTTCGCTGCCGCCCAAGGTCGTCGCCGGCCAACGCTTGGTCAAATTGGCCGACGAGACTCTGTCTTCGGGTAGGCATGGGTGTGAGCAACCCATTTGGGGGTTCTCAGCTCCGGCCGCCATCTCCTCCCCGACGGCAAGCTCGCCGATGTTGTAATCTTTACGACTGCTCCAGGACCTTTATGACCACATTCACTTCTTCACTACCGTGGTCGTAACACCCTACAAACCATGTTCATCTATTCTCTACCGTGGTCATAACACCCTATGACCACGTTCACTTCTTCACTGCCGTGGTCGTAACACCCTACGACCACGTTCACTTCTTTACGGTCGTGATCGTAGCACTTTACAACCATGCCTTCCTGCTGAGTGGCCATGATTGTAATGCTTTACGATCACATCTAAGATCCTTCACTTGCCGTGGTCATAAGTCGTTTACGACCACGTTGTTGGGCTTTCGACTATGTAGTCGTTTACGACCACATTGTCGGACTTTCGACTATGTATTCATTTACAACCACACAGTCGGACTTACAACTATGAAGTCATTTACGACCACACAGTTAGACTTATGACTATGTAGTCGTTTACGACCACACAGTCAGGCTTACGACTATGTAGTTGTTTAGGACCACTCATAGTTTTTTATGACCATGCATAGTCGTTTACGACCACTCAAAGTCATTTACGACCACGCATAGTCATTTACGACCACTGCATAGTCGTTTATGACCACGTTGAGTTTTACGACCACTTAGCGCCTTTCGAGTTCGACTGCTCTGCACTCGATATCTTCGACTGCTCTGCACTCGATATCTTCGACCACACTGCGCCGTCTAAGCCACTTTCGACCACTCAGTAGACCACGCCATTCCCAACCCCTCACTTCTGCTCCTGACTTCGACCGCCCTCTCCAGCTTTGCCTTCGACCACGTATGGAATTCCAACCACGTTCAGCCACCCGATCATGGTTGTTCGAGCATTGACCATGATGTTTGACCACCGACCATGTTGTAATCTTGACCCCTCTGACCACACACAAATTATTGTATCTTTCGACCATGTTCAAATTATTGTAGCTCTTGACTGCCACCATAGCTTTTTGACTACACTATAAAGCTTCTGACCACTCTTGCCTTCCGATCACTGCAGGGCATCCAACCGCTGCAGATCTTCCAACTGTGTATAGCTTTCGACCACGGTGAAAATTTTAGATTTTTCATTCCCTTAGATTCAAACTTCTAGAAGCCCGTCCTTCCTCATTCTAACTTCGATTGAGTTCGTTTAAATTCTTAAATTCATTAAAAATTCCAATCTATCCATTTTCTATTTTTTACATATTTGGAGTTCATTTGAATTTATTGGATTTAGTTATTTAGCCTGTAATTAGAAATCAGAGTCCTGAAGAATCAATGGATAAAGCAAGACTAAGATCCGGATGAAGATGAAGACTAGAAGCTCAAGACCATCGAATGAGAAAGCTTTGAGCGAGCTCAAGACCGTGGTAAACTGTGCAAGGCGAGTCAATACTTTGATCATGTTGAACCTACACTTTCTGCAAATTACTTTTATTTAAATTATCAAATTACATGTTGTTATTTCATCTGCAAATATATGTTTGTTTTAAGATTATAGTTATATGCCCATTATTTGACTTGTTAGTATTACACCTCCTTTAGAACATTTGAATATTTGAGCTTGTCACCCTAGCAAAAATTATAATAGTAAAACTTTCAAAAATAGGTCTATAATTATATGTCATGCTTAGCACTGCTAAGATACTCGGGGGTACCAAAATGCCCCAAGCATTACTTCTAATTCTGAGAAACTGATTTGGGAATTCATGGTGGAAATGACTGGTGTATTTTGACATAATTATTTTATGCTCCCAAAAACCCCAACTTGCTTAATTATCTGGGCGGATAGTACGGGGGCTGGTATGTGGTGCAGTGGAAGCACGGTGTGTGGATTGTGGTAGAACCGCCCAGATAACTCCAAGGATTGAATCTTGTCATGACATCCTATGTAAAATAGTACAACTACAAGTCTGCAAATTGCAACTTGGCTAAGTAAATCTATCGAAACCCTGGGCTCATCTCACTAGTAGTGGAAAGGAGTAGAATATTGCAAGGGCAATGGGAGGCCTAAAGGGACACTGAGAGGAGGGTGAAGTTTCCCAGTTGTGCTAGCGTTGTGGAGAGTGGAGTCCGAATTATCTAGTATCCATGGTGAACATCCCGCGGAACGTATGGGACTCATCGCAAGTGGGAGTAGCCCATAGGGTGAGATAAAAAAAAGGGGCCAAATATTTTGAAATGTTACTGTGATGGTCTACTCAACCACATGACTAAGGAATCGTGAGGGGCAACGAGTAGATTGTCTCTTGTGGGTAAAGTGTACAAACTCTGCAAAGTCAAAACTATTCGAATAGCCGAGCCCACTGTCAAGGGCAGACATGGGAATTTAACTAGATATAGTTCTATTTTAAAAACTTTGTGGGTGCAATTGGAAAAGTAGAGGGCAGAGAAAGGCCCTAATTTGTGTTGCCCTGGGTGTCACTCCAGCAATATGGTAAGCGGTTATAATGCTAAAAGGTTAGCATATGGTGCAGAAACCATGTAACAGTGGATGGAATCTGAATTGCTATTATTATTGCATTCTTTAATGCATTATGTTTTAGTTCAAACTACTAGGTGTCAAGAAATTTTCTATGTATCATATTTCAAAAGCAATTTATGGCAAATAAAATAACCCAAGCCTTTCCTTGATAAGCCATGCATATAATCTATTTGCATCCTGTGTATTGGCTTACAGAGCATGGTGGTTTGTGCTCACCCTCGCTCACTCAATTAATCCAAAATCAAGAGTTAGATCGCTACGCTATAGCAATACACCAGGTGATGATGGTGAAGAAGATGAAGAGATCAAGAACTAGGTCGCGAACCCCCAGTTGGTTGCCTGTGGGCATGTCCTGAGGGTCCCACCTATGTGCTCCGTTTTACGCTACTGCATTTTATTGATTTCAGCCTGATCGGCCCATGAGTAAGTCTACTATTATATTTACGCTTCCGCATGATATGTATTTTGATGTTGAGTACTGTATCTGTGAGCACTATCTACTGATCCAGGGAATAGTATGGTGGAATCACAGAGGATTCCGGCTTGAAAAAAATCCGAGTCCTATAGGGCTGGTACCAGAGCATATCGACTGCAGGTCATGGCCTAGTTAGCATGGCCGTTAGTTTCATGACTAGAATTATTTTCTTCAAAATCTATTTCCAAAAATATAAGTATATTGCTTATTCTCATCCCTCTTAGATGATTATATTGCTTATTCTCATCCCTCTTAGATGATTCCCCCTCATCTATATGCTGCCATATCCATTTCTGAAGCTCTCTTATCCTGCATTCAGAGTGATAAAAATCTAGTACTCCTCTTATAAGCTCTCTTTAAGAACCTACTTTGTGCCGAAATCACGATGCTTAAATTTGGAACTCATTCTCAAAACTTGTTTTATCCTTGGATGATCGATTATCAAATTGTTTACAAAATTCACTTTCAAACTCATTTTTAACAAACCTGATCTTCCGAGGAAATTTTGATAAGTTCAACTACTTGCCAAAAACTTATTCCAAAAATTCACTTTGGTTTCTCAAATAGTTAAAACAAAAAAATTTCTCAAAAAATTTTCCCCACAAGGGACCTTGTTTTCAAAAATAAAGCCTAAGGGTTAAACTTTGAGGTGTTACTTCTGAGAGAGTTATGTTAATAAAAACATATTTTCCATGTTTGGTTTTATTACCCAAGGTTAGGAAAACACTTCTTTTCTTACCCAAAAAAAAGGAATGGGGATAAATATTTGTGGTGAACACAAGCGGTTTTGATGACAGACAGTTACTAGTGGACAAATGACCAACATATGATGGGACATAAGGAGTATATATTTAGCAGAACTTAAACTTGAACCCAGACCACTTGTTAGAAAGTCACACACAGATAGTTACTAGTGGATAAATGGCTAGTTGAATGTGTCAGTTACCAGTCGGTAAATGGTTGTTTTAATCATGTCAGCTATCAGCCTGTCTATTTATATGCCTAGAGACGTCCAAAGTATGTGTGAGAATCTCACTACCTCCATTTTCTTCTTCTCCGCGATCTTGTGCTTTAGTACTGTGTTGTTTGAACTTCGCCAACCTTTCTAGGCAGAGAGTAGGGAGAGTGGCTATCTCCGAACCATTGCTGCAGAGAGTACCTGCACGGGGCGGTAATAAGGTTTCTAGGCAGCGCACATCTGTGCGACCGCTCACTGCACTGCGTCAAGCCTACGTTAATTCCTGTTCTTCATCAAGCGAAAAAGTAAGTCATTCGCGCATTCGTTCGACTTTGTTACTATATTTTTCTTATGTATATTCTAAAGTATAATGAGTAGCCTACTGTTAGTAGTAAGTTTTGCATCACTGGTTTATTGTATTTGTCTCCTAGTAAAATTTGGAATTAAAATATTGCCCACATGTCCAACAATCCAGAAACCTTATTATGAATTTTGTTGTAATATAGTAATGGTTAGTGCTTCTGATGCGATGAAACCTGAGAGGTTTTCTGGTCAGAACTTCATAGATGGCAGACTAGAACCAAGTTTTGGCTCATGTCTTTGGGGCTGTGGTGGGTTATCCACCCGCAGTATCCATTTATGATTGAGCAGTTCATGCAGTTTGAAAATGCGAACAATACTGCTCTTGGCTGCATTCTGACTATTCTGGCAGATCAGCTCTATGATGTGTACATGGACTACAAGTCCGCCACAGAGTTATGAGATGTACTAGAGCACAAATATGCAGAGGCAGGGGCAGGTTGCTGGCTCTACATGTGTGAGCAATATTTCGACTTTAGCATGGATGAGGCTAAGTCCATAGTTGGACAAGCTCATTAATCTCTAGCTAGTAGTCAGTGAGATTGCGCACCTGGGCTGTGTGTTGCCTCTAAAGTTTATGGTTGCGGGCATTGTTGCTAAACTCTCTGCCTCTTGGCGGGATTTTCCTACTAGCTTGAAACATAAGAGGGAAGAGATTTCTGTTGAGGATCTCATTGCAACTCTCGATGTGGAAGAAAAAGCAAGAGCAAAAGATGCACCTAGCACCTCTGACCAAAACAATGCAAATGTCATAGAGAAAAAGACTGTTGCAAATAAGTACAAATCCAACAAACCGAATAAGACAACTAGCTTTAAGAAGAAGAAAACTGAGAAAAAGGATTTGAGGGACATCACCTGCTTTGTCTGTGGAAAAGACGGTCATGTGGTGAAGGACTATCACTTTCGCAAGATCAGAGATAATGAACAGTCAAAGAAGAAGGCTGTCAACGTGATCATAGGCGAGGCCTCAACTTTAGGAGGGTATGGTAATCCACCTGTTGTTTTTTCAACATGTCAATCTATTGATTGGTGGGTTGATACTGGTGCTAATGTTCATGTATGTTCTGATATTTTCTTATTTTCTTCTTACCAGGCAGTAGAGGTTTCCTTCGTCCTAATGGGGAACGGGTCACGTGTTTCTGTTCTTGGTGTTGACACGGTGGATCTAAAGCTTACTTCAAGGAAGATTGTCTACTTGGAGAACGTGCAGCATGTTTCTACAATAAACAAAAACCTCGCTAGTGGTTCTCTCCTATGTAGGGATAGTTATAAGCTAGTTTTTGAGTCAAATAAAATTGTAATGTCCAAGTTCGGAAAATTTGTTGGTAAAGGCTATGAGAGCGGAGGCTTGTTCCGCCTAAGTATTTTAGAGTCTTGTTATAATCTGAATGTTGCAACTAGTTTAAATAAATGTGAGACAAATATTTGGCATTCTCGTTTTTGTCATATTGGTTTTGATAGTATTGCTAGAATGTCTAGATTAGATTTAATTCCAAAATGTAAAATTGTCAGAGGATCAAAGTGCAGTCATATGTGCAAGCAAAGCAACCTTGAAAACCCTTTAAGGGATTAGAGGATGAAAATAACTTGGCACCTTTAGATCTTGTTCATTCAGATTTGTGCGAAATGAACGGATTATTGATAAAAGGAGGCAAAAGATATTTTTCAACTTTTATTGATGATGCAACACGCTACTGCTATGTGTATTTGCTAAAAACTAAGGATGAGGCTTTAAACTACTTTAAATCTTATAAGGCTGAGCTTGAGAACCAACTAGAGAAGAAAATAAAAAGATTGAGGTGTGATCATGGAGGAGAGTATGTCTCTCATGAATTTCTTCCAATTCTGTTCTAAGCATAGAATAGTCCATAAATTTACACCACCATATTCACCCCAATCAAACGGGATAGCTGAGAGGAAAAACCGGACACTAACAGATTTGATTAATGCTATGTTAGAGAGTGCCGATATGCCTAAGGCATGGTGGGGGAAAGCTATACTGACAACAACTTTCGTCCTAAATAAAGTAATTACTAAAAAGAGTGAGATTACTCCGTATGAGGGATGGAAGGGGACTTTTGAGCGGTCGAATTCGTCATCGACTACATAGAGATTTTGAGAAACGGAGGTAATCATTTACCACCCCCTCTGATTACGCCATATGCTCCTACAGGAAATTTCACAGTTTGTGCTTATATGCATGAAAAGTTTAGTCAAATGCTACGGCGCTACTAAGCATTTCTCATCCATGTTAGAATGATCTCAGGGCTTTGGCCCAACGGCCAAAGCCCATCCTTTGACCGCGCCCTGATCGGGGGCGCCCAGCCCGTTTTGGCTGGTGGGCCCCTGTCGCCAGCGCTATAAATACAGAGGTGGGGGCCGGGCGGCACGTATCACGAGGTTGACCGCGCCGCCGTCACCCCACCGACAAACCCTAGACCGATCTGTTAGAGGGGAGCGCTGAAGCGACGGGAAGCCACCACCGGCCAGGGAGATCGTCGCCACCGGGAGACGCCACCGCCGCTCGTCTTCCCCGACCGTCGCTGCCCGTGCGCAGAGCTTCGCCGACGAACCACGATGGCCGGCTCTTCGTCCTCTACACCGGAAGGTTGGTACCTCTACCCCTCTCCCTCTCGGCATTTCAAGAATCTTGAACCCGTATGGAACCCTCTAGATCTAAACCCTAGGAGACCCATAGTTTTAACAATGGTATCAGAGCTTTGGCCTAAGGGTAGATCTAGATGGGGAAAGAGCAGAAGACCGCCGTCGGTTGGCCGGCGTGCGGAAAAGAAAAGATCGAAAAATCCCGAACCCTAGCTCCCCTCGGATCGGAAAGAAACATCGAAAAAGAAAAGAAAGAAAGAGAATAAAAGGGGAGGGTTTTTGGGACTCACGGGAGGGTCGCCGCCATGCGCTGCGTCGGTCGCCGCCGGCCGGCGTCTTGGGCCGCCGTCGCGTACGCGCCGCCGCTGACGGCTCGGGGTTGCCCCTCCGTGCGCCCCGCCTCCCATGGGGCCGCCGCTGTAGGCCCGTCCCGCGCGCGCCGCCGCTCGGGGCCGGGGCAGCCGCGCCTCTCCAGCGCGCATGCGCCGCCGTGGGCGCGCTCCGCTGGGGTCGCCGCGCCGCGTCGTTGGTCCTCCTCTCCGCGTGCGGGCCGTCGCCGCCGCTCTGCGCGAGCACGCGCGCCGTCGCCCGTCCGTGGTTTTCGGGAGGACGCGGGCGATTTTGGGGCTAGGGTTAGGGTTTTCCCCGTTTTTGTCTCGGCCGTGCGTGCGCTGGACCGTTCGATGGGATCAGACGGCCGAGATCCAACGGGGAGCCGCGCGGGCTTCTTTCGGCCCAGGCGGGCAGAGTAATTCCCGGCCCAGGCCCAGGTTGCGGCCGGGCGCGGGGACAGAGCGACGCGCGCGCGCACTGCTGCGCTGGGTGAGGCCGAGCGCCTTCGGGCGCGCGAGCAGGCCGCCGAGGCGCGCGTGAGGCAGGCCAAGCAGGCCGCCGAGGCCGCGGGCGTGCAGACCGAGCGGGCCGCCGAGGCCGCGCGCGGGCAGGCCGCCGTGGGCCGTGGGCCAGGCCGAACAGGCCGAAACGGCCAAATGAACAGTAATTCCATGAATTGAGTTTTATTATTTTCAGAAGCATTATTGATTGAATTTGATTGAAATTTGAATTAAATTTCTGGAAATTTTTGCACCAACGTGTTAATTTTTTCAGAGATTAAAAGTATACAGAATAATGCTTCTGAATATTGAATTAATTTTGAATAATTACAGTTTCCGCTGCAAAAGTTAATATTGATTGTTTTTCATTATTAAATTCGAACCAACGGGAGAATTTAATTTTGGAAAAAAAAATAGATTGAAATTCCAGAGATTTATGATACTGTTATTTACTGACCAACGTTGTTAATATCAGTATTATAAATTTTTTAATGTTGATTTCATGCATTATTTCTATTTCTGCCCAACGGTGATGTAGATTTAATGTATGATAAAATTGATTTAAATTGTATGTCGTATTTTGACCAACGTTGGAAATAAGGCATATGTTTTTGATGTTACGTTCTCACTGTATTTGAAATATTTTTCAGGAGGATACAACTTGATGAGTTGTATTAGAGAAATCCCCACTCTCAAAGGTGATAATTATGGAGAGTGGAAGAAAAAGCTAGACTTAGCTTTTATCTTGGCTGAGGTGGACTGGGTCCTCACTACAGCACGTCCCACTGAGCCTTTGGCGCCAGTGAGGGAACAGAATGAGGATGACACTGCATGGCAGAACAGACAGAGGGATCATGCCCCCTTACAGATGTCTTATGACCTTGATCATAAGAAATGGACCACAGCCAACAAGAAATGTATGGCTGTGATAAAGAACACAATTGAGCCCGCTATTCTGGGCTCAATTGCAGAGTGTGACACTGTCACTGAATACCTTGATAAAATAAAGAGTCAGTTCACTGGCTCTTCAAAGACTTATGCTACACAGCTGATTAAGCAGCTGGTAACAGAGAGGTATTCTGGCGGTGGGTCTGGCATAAGAGAGCACATTCTTAGAATGAGCAACTTGGCATCTAAACTTAAACCGATGGATTTGGCTCTCAAGGATGAGTTCCTTATTCATCTGGTTTTTGCTTCTTTGCCAAAAGAGTTTGACACTTTTGTTGTCAACTATAATATGCAGCCCGAAAAATGGGACATGGAAAAGTGCATAGCTATGTGCGTGCAAGAGGAGGAAAGAATCAAATCCTCACATGGTGGTGCTATCAACTTTGTGAGGGAAAACAAGAAAAAGAATTACAACAGTAACCCCTTCTCAAAGAACAAGGGCAAAACCTCTGTACATCAGCCTCAACAGAATAAATTTGCTGTAGACAAAGACCAGTGCCTTCACTGCAAGAAGACAGGACACTACAAGAAGGATTGTCCTGACTACTTAAAGATGATAATGGCTAAGAAAGGTGAGAACATTATTACCTTTATTAATGAATGCCTGTATGTGAAATATTCGAAATCCACTTGGTGGATTGACTCAGGAGCAACTGTTCATGTTGCTAATTCATTACAGGGATTCCGTTCGACGAGGACTACGCAAAGAAAAGAAAGATGCATTAAAGTTGCAAATGGAGTCGAAGCTGAAGTGGAAGCCGTTGGCGATCTTTCATTAGAATTAGCTAATGGCTCTACTCTTTTACTTAGAGATGTCCTTTTTGTACCCTCTTTACAGAGGAATTTGATTAGTGTGTCAAATTTGGACAAAGATGGTTATGATTGCAATTTTGGAAATGGCAAGTGCGAAATAATATTTAATAAAGAATGTGTTGGTATTGCCATATTACAGAATGAGCTTTATTTGTTATCATTGTGTGATGATGTGAATGTCGTATGCGATAATGAGAACGTTGCGTGCGAGAAAGTGATTGAATCCTCGTCTACGAATGTAAACAGAAAACGAAAAAGAACTCTAGATGAGTCGTCGAAATTATGGCACTGTCGTTTAGGCCATATTTCGAGGGGGAGAATAGAAAGACTAGTAAAGAATGATATTCTTCCTCCATTAGAGTTCTCAGACTTAGAACAATGCAGAGAATGCATTAAAGGTAAATATGTAAAGAAAATAAAGAAAGATGCTAAAAGAAGCACAGGAGTTCTACAAATTATTCACACAGATATTTGTGGTCCTTTTCCTGTGAAAAGTGTGGATGGATATGACTCGTTCATAACATTCACAGATGACTACTCCCGTTATGGATATATTTATCCAATTAAAGAAAGAAATGAAGCCTTGGATAAATTCAAGATATTTAAGGCTGAAATTGAAAACCAACACGATTTAAAGATTAAGATAGTCCGATCAGATCGTGGGGGGGAGTACTACGGTCGACATACCCCATATGGACAAGTTCCTGGACCTTTTGCGAGGTTTTTACAGGAAAATGGAATAGTGGCCCAGTATTCTATGCCGGGCGAACCTCAGCAAAATGGAGTAGCTGAAAGACGCAACCGTACCCTGATGGATATGGTGCGAAGTATGATGAGCTACTCCACACTCCCATTGAGTTTATGGATGGAGGCGTTGAAAACCGCCATTCATATTCTCAACAGAGTGCCTAGTAAGTCGGTGCCCAAAACACCGTACGAGTTGTGGACAGGAAGAGTTCCCTCACTAAACCACTTACGTGTGTGGGGGAGTCCTGCTGAGGCTAAAGTATTTAACCCAAACCTTGGGAAACTTGATCCCAAAACAGTAAGTTGCCATTTCATTGGCTACCCTGAAAAGTCAAAAGGTTATCGTTTCTACTGTCCAGACAGATATACAAAGTTTGTAGAAACGAGACATGCTGTCTTCTTAGAAGATGAAATGATGAGGGGGAGCATGGTAGCTCGAGAGATTGATCTTGAAGAGAAGCGGGTGTTTGCGCCCACTCCGATGATTCAAGAGCCATTCTTCACACTACCTGCTGTCGCTGCACCGACGGTGCAAGACACTGTGGTGCCAGCACCTGTTATTGCTCCTCCCGTGGCAACAATGAATGAGAATGAAGAACCTGTTCTTCAGGATCATATAGAACCTATTGCCACAGATGAGGGGGAGCAACAGCAGCCTCAAACAGTAGATGTACCAAATGAGGAGGCCCCGAGGAGGTCTCAAAGAGTAAGAAGATCAGCTATTTCTGATGATTATCAGATTTATCATATAGAGGAATTTCAAATGGAGGATGATCCCACCTCATTTGAAGAAGCCATGAGAAGCGAAAATTCCTCAAAATGGCTTGAGGCCATGGAAGAGGAAATGAGGTCCATGAAGACTAATAAAGTCTGGGACTTGGAAATTATTCCTAAAGGAGCCAAAACAGTAGGCTGTAAATGGGTCTACAAGACTAAACATGACTCCCAAGGGAATGTAGAAAGACATAAAGCGCGACTTGTGGCAAAGGGCTTTACGCAAAGAGAAGGGATTGAT
This sequence comes from Dendrocalamus latiflorus, assembly GCA_017311315.1. NCBI lineage: Eukaryota > Viridiplantae > Streptophyta > Magnoliopsida > Poales > Poaceae > Dendrocalamus > Dendrocalamus latiflorus. Next base: position 20,708,863 of record CM029625.1, read on the forward strand.
TACAATGAGACATTTTCTCCAGTCTCATGTAAAGATTCCTTCAGAATCATAATGGCATTAGTAGCACATTATGATTTAGAGTTACATCAGATGGATGTAAAGACGGCATTTCTTAATGGGGATTTGGAGGAAAATGTTTACATGGCACAACCGAAAGGTTTTGTCATGGAAGGAAATGAAAGAATGGGATGCCGCCTAAAGAAATCGATTTATGGGTTAAAGCAAGCTTCAAGACAGTGGTACTTGAAGTTTGACAGTACAATAAGAAAATTTGGGTTTAAAGAGAATGTAGAGGACAACTGTGTTTATGCAAAGTTTAAAGATGGGAAGTTTATCTTCCTAATCCTGTATGTGGATGATATCCTACTAGCTAGTAGTGATGTTAATCTGCTACTGGAAACAAAGAAGTTTTTGTCTTCAAACTTCGATATGAAAGATCTTGGTGAAGCTTCATTCGTTCTAGGGATCGAAATTCACCGAGATAGAAACAAAGGGGTATTGGGACTGTCACAAAAGGCATACATAGAGAAAGTCTTAAAGAAATTTGGTATGCATAAATGTAGTCCATCACCTGCACCTATAGTCAAGGGCGACAGATATGGGGATTTTCAATGCCCCAGGAACCAGTATGAGATCGATCAAATGAAAGCGGTTCCATATGCTTCAGCTGTCGGAAGCTTACAGTATGCTCAAGTGTGCACACGCCCTGACTTAGCATTTGTTACCGGGTTACTTGGCAGATTCCAGAGCAATCCTGGAATAGAACATTGGAAATTGATAAAGAAAGTCTTGCGTTATTTGCAAGGAACAAAAGGCCTCATGATGACATACAGAAGATCAGATTCACTCCATATAGTGGGGTATACGGATTCTGATTTTGCGGGAGATGATAGAAAGTCTACATCCGGATATGTGTTCACTCTCGCTAAAGGAGCTATATCGTGGAAAAGCTCAAAACAAACCGTCACTACATCGTCCACAATGTATGCCGAGTTTGTAGCATGTTATGAGGCTACGGGGCAGGTGAACTGGCTAAAGAAGTTCATACCCGGTTTAAAAGTGGTTGACGACATCAATAGACCACTTAAGTTGTACTGCGATAATGAACCCGCAGTAACGTATGCCCACAACAATAAGTCAAGTGGTGCTGCCAAACACATTGACATAAAGTACTATGTTGTGAAAGATAAAGTTCGGGATCAAATTATAAGTCTTGAGCACATAAGTACCGCAAAGATGTTAGCGGATCCGCTTACTAAAGGCTTACCACCCAACGTGTTCAGAGAACATGTAGCCGGCATGGGTTTAAGGGAAAGCCTATGATACCTGGACTAAAAGATGGCCCAAAGATTAAAGTAACTGTTTCAGAACAGAAAGGTGTATTGTAACTGTTGAATCTATCGGCGATTGACCGTGACGATGAGACATGTTCTATGCACTAATCTGTGATGGAATGTGTAAAGTCAAAAGTAATTAAAGATAAAGTATAGATTGAGATCAAAGGGGAGAATGTTAGAATGATCTCAGGGCTTTGGCCCAACGGCCAAAGCCCATCCTTTGACCGCGCCCTGATCGGGGGCGCCCAGCCCGTTTTGGCTGGTGGGCCCCTGTCGCCAGCGCTATAAATACAGAGGTGGGGGCCGGGCGGCACGTATCACGAGGTTGACCGCGCCGCCGTCACCCCACCGACAAACCCTAGACCGATCTGTTAGAGGGGAGCGCTGAAGCGACGGGAAGCCACCACCGGCCAGGGAGATCGTCGCCACCGGGAGACGCCACCGCCGCTCGTCTTCCCCGACCGTCGCTGCCCGTGCGCAGAGCTTCGCCGACGAACCACGATGGCCGGCTCTTCGTCCTCTACACCGGAAGGTTGGTACCTCTACCCCTCTCCCTCTCGGCATTTCAAGAATCTTGAACCCGTATGGAACCCTCTAGATCTAAACCCTAGGAGACCCATAGTTTTAACAATCCAATGACTAAACGTTAACAATTATCAATATTGACTAGAAACTTCGGTGAGGTCGTCAGCTTAGAAGTTAACTGGTAATTATGTACCGGAAAAATTCAAATATCCTGAAGACATGATTAACAAGCATGTAGCTGCTTCTCCGGAGGTTTTTGAAAGTAAATTTCTAGCATTTTCATCTTATGTGCGATTAGTTTGATAAGAACAGCACATTCAGTTTTTTTAAACTACGATACAACCGTGTTACCTCTAAGAGCCAGGTTGAGCTGAACTGAGTCAATTAGGTAATTTTATCTAAAATGATCGAATTGGGCTAGTTTACTACTTCATGATGGTCAAAATTATTCAATTCGCAGTTGATTATAATTTTCCTGGTACCACACGCTTTTGTTTTTTTTTACCAAGGTTCAAGCGTTCAACTTGGAACATAAAGGTTTTTCTGTCATTATCCTTATGGAGTCCTGGAATAGGAAGAGTTGTCGATAGGCCCTCAACATCGGTAGGTCCTTTTTACTATAGTTCTTGTAAAGATGAGGATCTATATGTGCAATGTCTGCTGTTGAGATTGGTTGTCACATTGACTACTATATTAAGCTATGGTTATTATACTAAACTAACAGCAATCTTGTCTCGGCGTACAACCTGGTTGCGCATATTTCGAGCCATATTGTTCTCCTTTTGTTGTCCCTATATTCTGCATAAAGTAGCTACATTCTATTGAATCAATATATAAGATGTGGTTTCCATCTATATATGCATATAGCTCTAAGCATATGGTGCATTAATAATCTATCATGCTCTAGTTCGGTGATCCTACTAAATATACCAGTTGCTCTTTCTTCTTACACGGATCTGTCATTTTCATGGACACTCACATGCGCGCACATACACATGTATGCATACACATCCATGAACACTAAAGTATGAGTTGCACATCTTTCTTTCCTAACAACTGAAACTTTTGGGTGAATGGTTGATGCATGGAATTAACTCAACGCTATTGTTGTTTATTTTTCCTTTTTACTCTCAGGAAGCTCCACTTTTTACCAGATGATGTTACAAGTTACAATGAAGCAGAGCATTTGAAGAGCAAAAACGACATGCTGTGTGAGAGCAAGCGGCACATGTAATTTGTCCTGTCGGTCGAATCAATCAGGTGCAAGCATCACAGAGATGAAATGTTTGTGCAGCTCTTTCACTATTTCATCAATCGTGCTTAGATGGAAATGGTAAAAGGTCAATCTGGTAAAGGACTGTTTTAGAAGCTTTTCTTGGGTCAATGAAAGGACACAGCTTGTGCCCTATCTGCAGTTCTTTTCTTATCGTTTTCTTGGTATCGTTTTGCTTTGCAGTGTCGACTTGATGTTGATACCTTTGCTTTCCCTAGAAGGCTAGCTCTATCTTCTTCACAGAAACGAACTGATTATGGTACACTGAGATATAAACCCATTAATCAGATAAGTTCATTGAGCCCAATTTAGGATCTACAGAGCATATGAGTAGTTTGGAACGAAAAGGCTTCTATGCTCTCATGTATCTTCCTGTAGTTCTCTCTAAGATTAGAACATGCCCCATGCTAAAAATTAAGAATGGAGCAGAATGGACATACAAGAAAGTAACGGGCAAGCTCAAGCTGTTAACACAAGATGGGAATCTTTTGGTGTTTTGGCAGGAAATGGTGCTTCACATGGGGAACAGAATCCCCCGAGAAGGTTGAGAAACAGCACCTGTCAATTGTGTCAGATCCTATATATCCTACGGAACATGGTAGCAACCACAAGGAATGTCATGTGTCATGTCTACCATGGAATTGTTCTCTAGCTCGAGTTTTCGTAGTTTCGAAACATCACATACCTAGCTAGCCATGCACATTCATGAACAAATTCATCCATAAAATGATTCAACACTGGTTAAGCTGCATGCTAACTACATAAAGATACATTATTAGTTTGCGCAAGGGAGTGACTTCACTTGCTAGAATAGCTAAAATGTTTCACACATGTATGCTTGATGATGCTATTCTAAGCTACAATCCTGCTCTTCTTGGATCTTCTCCACGATCTGATGAGCCGCGGTTGCGATCTCGTCCACAGAAGTAAGTTGGCAATCGTCTTCCACCTGCATTGACGACGACGAAATGCACATCACATCACCCACCATTGGCAAGTCAGACAATGGTTCTTTTTGAAAACCACAACCTTTTAGCCAGCTTGCTGAGCTCCATTAAAGTAAACAGATGGGAGAATTTGGCACCAACTAGTTTCAGACTTTTCAGTGTGATATTGCTATATAGGTACTATACACCTTGGACTAGAAGCCATGCATGTGTATCATCAGAGGGTATCAGATGGATGGAATTGTTTAGTGATGGGAAGAATGTGTAGTCGCTGTACCTTGAGGCTAAACGAGTAGAGCACCATGTGGCCGGCGCTGGTCGTGTTGAGGTGCAGCACGGTGAGCCGGTGGCCCTGCAGCCCCACCGCCAGCCGCAGAAGCTGCCTCGGCCGCCGCCGGGACAGCACCCGCAGGTTGGCGTGGCTCTCCACCATGGTCACCTCGACGTCGGCCACCGCTGACGGCTTCGACCTGGGCGCCTCAGCCTTGACACCGCCACCGTCACGGTCAATTTCGTTTGCGGCAGCCGGCGCTGCCGTAATAGCGCTCATCGAGTACTGCGGGAAGGTGAAGAAGTTGGCGAACGGCGCTGCGTCACCGCCGCCGTTGGCCGCGCATTTCCGGGACCGCTTCTGCCCCTCCAGGGACTGGAGCAGCTGCTCCAGCTCCTTGACGAAGTTGATTGCACCACCAACGATAGACGCCTGATCACCCTGCACACGGCAACGCATACTTTGCATCTACTGATAATACATGCATGAGAATTTGAGGCTACGCCACTAAGCTAAAGCAATGGAGATATCGACGAAGCCAATGGTGGTTGTTAATGTTACCCTTTGCGCATAGGATGGCGGCATGAGGGAGCGGAGCACGGCGAGGTACTCGTTCATCTGCCTGCGACGGTTGCGCTCGACGGCAATGTGGGTCATCCGCTGGCTCTCCACCTCCTCCTTGTTCTTGGCCGTCCTCGTCCGCCGCCGCTTCCTCTGCCCCGCCGGAGCCAGCGCCGACACCGCCGCGGCATCCTGATCCACGCCACCAACGCCCTCCCCGCGACCGCCGGACTCCCCCAAGGGCGCGGCAGCGGCAGGGATATCCAGCTCCTGGAACCCACGCAGCAGCATCGACGAGCAGGCCACCGCGTCCCAGTTGCCGCCGTCCAAATCCATCACCCCCTCAACGCCACCGAACGGACTATTCCAAGCTCCTCCTGCTCCCGCCATGGCGCAACGACGACCGAAGAGACCAGCTTGCGAGAGCACCACGGCCTCCAATGCCATGCCTCCGCAGGACCCCTCTGAAGAATCTAGCATACACGACGAGGAACAGGAGAAAAAGCTAGGTCTCCTCCATGGGATGACGAGCTGTTCCTGGAGGGTACCAGCGGTAGTTGTATTTGTATCTACAGGTTGGATCGAGCGAGGGGTTGGACACGTGAACGGAGCAAGCTAGCTAGCTTGCTGCGTGCGTTTGGGAATCGGAATGGAATGGGAGGTGGTGATAACGACGAGAGGTGGAGCGTACGTATGTAGGGCTGAATCGATTGATGGGAGGGTTTGGAAGGGAGCAGGTTTCGGTGTGATTAGGCCATAATTTGGTCGTGTGGCATGGACGTACTTCGTCGCCGAAAAGGTCTTGGGGCGGAAGGGGACACACACATGCAGTCGGGGAAAGAAACCGTAAAAAAATGCGGGGTGGCTTTCTTCAATTTTGAAAATACGTTTTTGTCCCTACCTTTTTTTAAGGGAGTTTTTGTCCCAGCTTAAAGGACTAGTTTGAAAAGCGGGAATTACGTTGTTCCATTCCGTGAAATTCCCGCATGTTTCCTATGTTCTAATAAAGTCCTAAACATATATAGACCAAGCAAATAGAACTCGCAAGTCGCTAGTTCACATTCTACACCACTAGGTAATTGGTGATGCATGATAGTTGTCGTTGATTTTTTGGCTCATTTGTTTATTCGCGTAAATACAGCCCATGCCTCTAAACACCCATGAAATTCAATTTGATTCAGAACCATATCACTTCAGCTGCTTATCAGTGCAGCTAGCTAGCGTCAGTGCTCCAACGCTACAGAAAAAAACTGGCACGCATCAATCTACGCCACGATCGAGAGCGTCCTCGTGTCAGCATGGCCCGGCATGCGAAGCAGTGTCTCTCTATAGCCGTAGCACGCAGTCAGTGGCGCGGGAGCTCGGGCTTCACCTGCCATGGAGGCTGATCATATCACTATTTGCCCTATCACACATAGCTCTCTGCATGCCCACTCTCGTACCAGTATCTCGCTTGGGGTCTCTCTAAAAAAAATGCCATAGCTGCGCTCTTGCAGGTTTCCATGATCGATGCATGCAGAACCTAGCAGCGTTGTTGCATCATTTCTCGGAATTTACTGATCGTGAGCAGGATGCAGGTCGCAGGGCGTGCAGGAGATTGAATGAGCAACAGTGGGCAAAGAGTTACTTTAAGGTACACATTTTGTTTCCACTGTGTATATTTTCCTTCATTCTTTTACCTTTCTTCTCTGTTCTGTGATGTGCGGTGAACACTGAAACAGGGAAAAAATGCTATGGGCGAGGGCCTCACTTGAGCCCCTTGAGATCCTTCTCTATGAAATTTGCTTCCCTGAAATAGAGCGATAAAAGCGTGGAATCACGCTGATCAGGGGCAGGGCTAGTGCTTAGTTCCTAGTCTGTCTCTCCATCTCACATGCTTTCTTTTTCCTTCCCCGATCTTGTGCATTTCAAAAAAAAACACACACTCCTTCTAGAATGGACAAGCAATTCAAGTGTTGGTCTGCATCAAACTATTATTAGGTTCAGTTTGGAACAAACTGTTTTATACAAATTCTGAAGGAATTACTTTGTTTCCTGCAAAATTCGCTTGATACCTGACTTTCCAGGTTCAGAGGTGGTACAGCTCTCTGAAAAGGCCCATGCATATATGTAGGGAATCATTGTCCGTTCTTAAAAGCAAGTTCAATACAAACTCTGAGACTGAAAAGGTTCCGAGTTCTTACGTTATACCTCAAGGAATTCCATTATATATTGTCGCCTTTCATGGGTACGACGTCGTTACAGTAGATCAATTAAGGTTTTTGGATCTATGGTTTGGGCAACAAAAGGCCAATGCATGATGTCGCAATTTGAGCTAAAAATACTAGTAAAAACTACGAAGGATGTTGTCTATTATCATGATGAAATCACCATATTAAACGTCGGTATTACATGTGGGTCCATGCTATTGTCATGTCGGGTAGCCTCAGAATGTTCCAAATCAAGGATCGTACAATTAATGTCACCTCTGAACAAAGAACAAAACACGTAGCTTTCCAACAGTAACTCTAAATAATTGGATGCAACTTACCTAGGATATGATCAATTTATGTGCAAGCAAAACTTCTTTCAATAGAAATCAAGTTGCAGAGTCGGAAGCATCAAATTCAGATGCTTCCGTAGCCATAAAAAGCTTTAGAAGTACAAGCACTCCTTTTATTTTTTAGATAAAGGATATAAAATCCGACCTCTATATCCACGAAGGATATACATAGCCAAAGCACTCCCTTTATTGATCTTGTCCCACCTTACTAAGGGCCTGTTTGTTTCAGCTTCTGGCAGCTGCAGCTACTCCCAGAATCTGCAGCTCCCCCAAACAGTCCAGATTTTCATCCAGATTCTAAGTAGCTAGAAGCTACAGAATCCAGAAAATGAACTAGTAGCTAGAAGCTGGGGTTATCCAGCTTCTCCAGATTTTGACTCACCAGCTACTTCTCAGAATCTACAGCTAAAACAAACAGGCTCTAAATTAACACAAGATATGTGTAATATTAGTCGTATGTACATATTTAGCAGTATGATTAGCATGTTCTCCATCAAATTTTGATAAGGGAGCAGGGAGGGTTCAGAGTTTAGGCAGAGGGTCGATTGATCGAGGTGCATGGGAGAGAAGTACTCAAGGATGATTGACAAAAGGCTACGTCTACGTGTTCCCCGGCCGGGCAAGGATGATTGACAAAAGGCTACGTCTACGTGTTCCCTGGCCTGCCAAGGACGATTTGCATTTTCAAGCCTTGGGAATGGGGAATTGCTTGGTTGTATTCGGCAAAGACAGCTCGGCCCGTGGTCTACTCGTAGACCGTAGCCCCTGCTTCTCTCACACACACGTCCTAAAACGTGCATACGATCCGAGTGTACTGATCAGAATACGATCTGCGCGGCCGAATTTTTGGCATATTTGACACTGTTATAACTTATATTTATAAAAATAACAGTATGTTGTCAATATTGCTAAAAATATCATATTTACCGCTCGGTGGCCGGGCGACAACGCCGCAAAGCTGACGCGTGTGAGCTGAAGCTTAGTGGCCGGACAGGCACTACCCGGCCACAGGGCGGCCAAGGTCTGCCGCCCAGCCACCGGGCACCAAGTGCCCTGCAACCCCACCACCGGACGATAAGTAATTAAGTCAGTTTAATTACCTATCTTAATATTTTTTGTATACTGTTTTTTGAATTTTTAAATATAGCAAATGAGCTCGAAAAATTACGAAATTTTATGTGCAGCCTCCCGACATAACATACTTGATTTTATAATTTTTTGACAATTGTATCCGCTGTGAATGTATTTTCTCAAAACATGCAATGTCACACCAAAACTGGATAAATCTTAAAATATTAAGAAACAACTTCCTCGTGGTTTAAGAATGGTCAAGATACCTCTAGATGTGTTCCTATATATCACAACAAATAAAACCAACCAATGAATTAAAACCAAAATCCTTAGATCAAGGATTCTCAAGAAGGGCTCCAAATTATGTAAGAACCAGGCAATTTCAAAATCTTTCAAAGCATAGTACCTAGATAGATAGGAATTGATCTACATGAATCATCTCCATAACTTACACATCTTGACACTAGCAAGATAAAGAAGGGAAGAAAAGCGGTAAAGAAACAACAAGAACAAAAGCAAATCAACCAAGATAAGGATTCATGATAGATGAACAAACTTGATTATATTGTTATTTGAGGATAAATGTTTTGCAATCACTCCATAGGGAGGACAAAAGAACACACCATAGTATTCATTTCTCTCGCTCAAACCCTAACTAAGAATAGTTGGGATGGTTCGCATACAAGCCTCCACTCCATCTACTAAATAGATGGAGCAACCAGCCCACATCTAACCCTAATGAATACTATCCACTAGCACAATTGGTGAAAACTCATTAACCCCACACAACATAGGTTTTACACTCACACTTAACTCATACACGCTTTTCAAAGCATATAAGCCTAAACCCTCTCTTTAGCCTTTAATCCACTTGATCTTCTTAGCACCTCCTTGACTTGAACCGCTTTCCCAAACATCGCCGCAGTTTTGATCCAATGAAGTTTTTGGTATTTGGCAAACTACCAAAATACCCTCGCTTTGACTCGATCTTCACCTTTCCTTGTAAGTAATCATCATACTTACCATGTGTAGGTGCACCATTGGCTTGTCATGCATCGGTAAGTCTCTCTCGGTATTCCATGCATGGATTGCAAAGCCCACGTCAAAGTTGAGACCTTTTTGTGATTTGAGTAAGCGGACACCAAAAGCAATTTAAAACCAAGATTGATGATCAGAATTTGCTCGTGGATAGAGTATAGCCAAGATGGCTTTGAATATGTTCCCACATGTCACAGCAAGCAAGAATACCAAGGAAATCTCTCTAAAAACCCCCTGATCGAGAAAAGATTGAGAAGAGAGAGAAAACCAACCAAAACAAGAGCAAATCAATTAAATAGAGAGATAGACATGAAGATGATCAAAGATTGATGTATTGCCACTTAAGGAGGTAGGTTTTATAGTCACTCCACTTGGACAACAAGGAGCACACCAGGTGCCCCACTCTCAAACCCTAACCCTAAAAGCAAGAGAGCACATTAGAGAGGGGGTAGATGGTTAACCACATGTCTCCATCCCAACCCTCATTTATAGGTGGGCTAACTAGCCACACCTATCACAATGGGTGAAACTCGTTAACCCCACACTCATGGGTTTTAACCCGATCTTCACCATTCTTTGCAAGTAATCATCATGCTTACCACGTGTAGGTGCCCCACTAGCTTGTCACGCACCGCCAAGTCTGTCCCGTCCCGATTCTACCGAACCACGACTTACTTAGTCTGTCCAAACCACATGGTGCGATCCCACTATTCGAACTCGCCTTCCATATTTCCCCCCTTTCTCGTGCCATGCTTGAGCTCACCGTCTCACCCAGCATTCTTAATCATTCTAGGCCTCAACTCCTCTATGAACCCAGCTCCGATTCTCGTTGTTGACCACGGTCAACTCCAAGCAACCCTACACATCCAAAGACAAAGAAATCATTTTCGAGTACAAGTTTTTTATAACTTGACCCATGTTAGCCAAAACATGCATCATGCAACCTTAATGTATAGACCTAGGTCAACACAACTCAATCCATGACTTAATTTCCCAAAATCTTGTTTTTCTGCCAAAAACAATACTACCACACCTTGCACTAGACCTCTATGGAAAAATGTACCAAAGCTTAGACTGAAACTACCGTTCTTGCGGTATGCCCATGCCCACAACGTCGATACTACCGCTCTACGGGATGACCTCACTAACACCTACGGTACTACTAATTTTTCCTGACACTTCTAGAAAACAGCCCAAACAAAATGCGATTTTTGCAAAAACACTTCACCACTCACGAAACTTGCAATGGTTCATCATAACATTATCCTAGACCTTCTCACGTGGTCCTTCAATCTCCCCTTTGATGAACACATTGGTAATACTCAAACAAAATACAAATAGGAAGAGGTTTTAGATAAAGAAGAAGAATTTTGCAAAGAGAACTCCAAAATGGTCACAAGAAGAATGCAATGACTGAAAATGACCATATGAAGCAGAAATGGAGTGAAGCTATTAAAAATAACAAGTTTTCCACAAAAGACTTCAATTCCACCAAATGAGTCAGGAAATCTTACTGTAGATCTACATGAAAGAACAATTGTTCTACTTGACCTTGATCATGGTGATAATAAATCAAAAGCTCCAAATTAGCAAACATTTGCACAAAAACTCCAAATCATGCTCTAGATATGCATTTTTATCGATCTTTCTCCCCTTTGACAATGGAGTCATCAAGATGCATGAAATAAGATAGAGAATGAATGAAATGAAGTGACTGCATTTTATTCATTTTAAGCATATGAGCCATGAAAATTATCCAAAGTGACTTTCCAATTATTACAGCAAGCCATAAAAAGTGAAAGTGTAATCTAGATCATGACAAGCCATATATACCCAAGCTAAAGCCAAATAAGCATTGATTTGAAATGAAATGGCTTTTTAGCATGTCAAGATGCTCAAATTCATAGTTTAGCCAAATGTATTCAAAAATGAGCCAAGCTATCTCAATATTCTAAATGGAACCAAGAAGCTAAAATTGAGTCAATTTAGAATGCTACAAGTTCAAGATTAAAATATTTTGTTCAAACACTTGAGACCACTTGTAATTGAGTAAATTTAGTACATTTGGCATTTTTCTTTAAAATTTATTTTTGGTTTTAGCTGAGCTTCAACTATTTTTTACAGAATTTTGTTTTCTTAGCCATATGCTAGATCTCAAGCTTTATGCGACCACCCCATGTAAGAAGCTTAAAGAAGTGGTCTTTGTCATCCAAAATGCCCCCTGAGTTCATGCCTAATGCAAAGGCAAGCCATCCCGTAAAAAAGAATTGGTGAGATAATTTTTCTTTGCATTTTCTTGACTTAGTTCAAGAACAAAGAGCTAATACTAACTCATGCTTCAATAAAGAACTAGCATAGCTCAACTTAGGTTTAAGACTCAATTTAGCTTATTTGACATAGTATGGATCATAAGAGGATCACTAGAGTAAGACTAGTCACAAGATTCAATAAGACATGATTTAATTCAAGTTTTTTATATTTAATGGAGCTTGCATGGTAAAAAGCTAAGCTAAATATAGAAAAACATGATAAATCTAGCAAGCTAACATAAGATATGGCGAAATGTAAAGCAAGAAATCATGCCACTTAAGATCAAAACTCCATGTATTTATATTTCAATGCACATTACTGAATTGAAAATGCAATATGATGTAATTAAGATCCCAGCTCCCCTAAGTGAGTCAGTTGTGGAAACATTTTGGTTCAAGTTGAATGATGTCAACATTAAGCTTAAAAAGATCTCAAATAAACTCCCCTTGAACCAAAGCAATAAGTGAGAGAGAAGGAGCTTGGGAAAGCAAAGAAATGGTAGTTCTGAAAGCATAGACAAGATAGAGGAATCACTATAGCTCAGACTCACTCTCATCTACCCCATATGACTCTAGGACTATTAGTTGGTCATCTAAATGCAAAGGAGTAAATACGTTCCCTGTCTACCCAGAGGGCACAACCCTGCTAGACCTATAAGTGAGTGAACTCAACCTAGTGAGAAGATAGATAACTAATAAGCAGCATCCTAAGGTCACAAGATAAGAGGAAAAAATCTAAACAGTATAATATGATACCAACCCTAGTTTATGCTAAGAAGACTAACCCAAAAGCACTCAGAAGCAAAGTGCAAAAAGAGGCAAATGAGCACATGATACAGAAAGTACATGATGCTTCCCTTAGATTATGCCATAAGGTCAGACCACCCCAAGCTCTCCCCACAAAGCCATGAATCTCGAGCAATCTAAAGGCTTGGTAAAAATATTAGCTAACTGGTGGTCACTCTTCACAAACTGAAACACTATGTCACCCTTCTCTGCATGGTCTCTAAGAAAATGATATCGAATATCTATTTGCTTGGTCCTAGAATGATGCACTGGGTTTTTCGCAATGTTAATGGTAGAAGTGTTATCATAGAAAAGTGAAATACTATCTATGGCTAACCCAAAGTCCCACAAGTTCGAAACCATCTAGAGCACCTAACTATAGTAACTAGCGGCTGCAACATACCCGACCTCTATAGTGGACTATGCAACCCAAAGTCTCGCAAGGTCAAAACCATCCAGAGCTCCTGACAACAGCAACTAGCGGCTGCAACATACTCAGCCTTTGCAGTGGACTATGCAACACTGGACTGCTTCCTAGAAGACCAAGAAACAAGAGAAGTGTCAATGAATTAGCAAGTGTCAGAAGTTCTCTTCCTATCTATCCTATATCCAACAAAATCAGCATTGAAGTAGACTCTAAGGGAAAGATAAGAAGAAGAAGAAGAAGAAGAAGAAGAAGAGTATCAGAAATCATAGTCTAGAGTAGCTCGAAGGTACCTGAGGATGTGCTTCACTACCTGATGGTGAGAAGCACAAAGAGTAGCCTGAAATCGAGCCCACAGACACACGACGAAGTGTACATCCAGCCTCGAAGCAGCGAGGTATAGAAGGGAGCCAATCATGTTGCGGTATTCCTTCTAATCTACAGGCTCGTTATCCTTGTCAAGATCAAGTGTGGTCGAGGTCACCATCGGAGTTGATACTAGCTTGCCATCACTCATATCAAAGCATCTTAGAAGGTCTCGAATGTACTTGTCTTGATGTAAGAATGTACCCTCCTGAGTCTGCTTGATCTGGAAGCCGAGGAAGAAGCTTGACTCGCCCATTGTCGAACCCAGATTTTACAATCCAGAAGTCCCCTCTTGCACCGTCACGTCAGAGGATGTGGCCATTCTTTGCCTGCTCGTGGTCACACTGGCACAACCCATACTAAGTCAATGCAAATTAGTTAGCCTTGTCTATAATTTGCCAGCTTGTGGTTGTACTGTTATACACTGGGAGGTCATCACAAAATTCGGTCCTTAGGGTTATCTGAGCGGTTCTACCACAATCCACCTCGTGCTTCCACTGCACCACACCCCTAAGCCATTCGCTTAGATAGTTAAGCAAATTGAGGCTTTTGGGGAGCATAAAATATTCTTGTTACAACATACCAGCCATTTTGACCCATGACTTCCCTAATCAGTTTTTTATGATTGAAAGTGATGGTTAGGGCATTTTGGTGCCCCCAAGTATCTAAGCAGTACTAAGCATGGCGAATAACTGTAGACTTATTTTTAAAAGTTTACCATTATAATTTTACTAGGGTGACAAGGTTCAATGTTCAAATGTTCCAAAGGCTAGGCATCGCTAGCGGCAGAATATCATGACTTGGCCTCTAGTTTAATAACTTCTTTTATTATTTTATATTTATTAAGGAAGTTCCATGAGTTAGGTTAGACTTACGGACAGAAGTATGAGTTTAGTTTATTAAATTAATCTTTAGAGTTTGTATTCCTGGCAATTAAAGCTGTGGGATTTTATGGGATTCTATTTACAATTATTCAAATGATTCACCGAATGATTAATTCAATAATTCATGGAAGCACGGAAGTATTTAATTATCTAATTGATGTTTAATAGTTAATTTTAGTATATTCTTATTTACTACTCATCTGCGACTATTAGTCATAATATTACATTTGTCCTTCAGACTATTCATTGACGAGATTAATCCAATGTCCAATGATCCAAGGCCATTACATTTTAATACCTAATTATGATCTTTTAATTGAAGATGTTTTGGAATTAAATGCCATTGATATTTTATGTACTCTTAGTTATCACTTGGCATAGTTTAATTTGGTTTAGGATCTATTTATGCAGGTCCTAGCTTGTTATATACAATCATATCTCAACATTATTATTTATTAAATCTAATGTTAAGATTTAATTAATGGCATCATGTTTACGACAGAGATTATGTTTTAATCGTGACCTTCTAATTTAAATGTGTATTTCATTTTAAGTGATCATGATGCGTCGATTACTTAATTTAATGAACCAGCTTAATTTGTCATTCACCTTATTACCTTTGAGTTGGGATTTTTATTAAATTTAAACATTGCACCAAAGCCATCTTTTATTAATGCCCCTTTATTTAGAATTTAATAAATATTCAAACCACCTTAGTTACTCAAATATGATAATTAATCCAATATTAAATCTTAAATAATCTTATTTACATCCTAATCAAATTTATTAGCATCCATGGATTAATTTCAAATTTTCCTTAGTTTTCCTTAATCAAAATGGATCAAAGGAAAATAAAAGGAAAAAGGGGGATGGGATTCGAACCTGGGACCTGGCATTAACAATCGGCTCAACTGACCAACTAGGCAGCTGCCCTTTTGTGAATCGAACGGGGGATTAAATTAGAAAATGTGAGCATAGAGATTTGCTCAAAACAGAGCACCCAGGCGGCGCTCGGTGCTGGCCTTGCCGCCGGTAATGAGAAGCCGAAGGGATGGTAGGGACCTATCAAATGGGATGCAGGTACGTCGATGGACCTTTGGGAGGCAGCAACACGAGCCATGGCACACTGAGGCGAGCTAGAGGCGGTGGGAGGCGGCCGGCAATGAAGCACAAATGGGGTTGTGGCAGTCAGAGCAAAGAGAGTAATAATTGGGGCGAGCATGAGCAATGTGGGGGTATAGTGAACCTTACCATGCAGTCCGCTCATGGGGGAGAGCTTCGGAGAAGGCTGGCGCCGTGAGACACCATCGAGTGGAGGTGGTGCAAGATGCTGGTGAGGTATAGGTGGTGAGAGGCCCGGACGATGGAGAGGATGGCGTCGTGGTGCTCCAAGGATGCTCCGGTGGGGCGAAATTGGCTCGGCGCGGCTCCAATCGACCGTTTCCCTTCCGGCCGGCATTAGAGAAGAAGATGTCGCTGGCGAGCTGTGGGGCACAGGGGTTCGATTCCTTGGGGTGGGAGGATGAGTGGAGGATGGTGGTGCTACCTGGGGGGTGAGCCGGGCTTTATAGGCAGCGGAAGGGGTTGGCAACGTGAGCACAGTGGGTGATGGCAGGGCATGGGCGACGGGATGGCCGGCTCAGGGCATGGGTGTGGACCTGCATTGACGCTAGAAGAGGGGAGAGGAAGGAAGAGAGGTCGCGAGTGCATGAGCCGAGGCGGAGGTGTGACAGGAGCAGGCGCACCCGTGCTATGGCTGACGGAGGCGGTGCGCTCAGAGAGAAATGACAATGTGACGGGGTGAGAAAGAGCTGAAGCTCGTGCGCACGATTCACGACGACAACCGCGCGGGATGGGTGACAGCATGGCTCGGGTCAGAGCTCAGGTGACGAGGTGGCTGTGGCAGGGTATGGTGATGTGCTAGGGCATGGCAGAGGGGACAGTGACATGAAGGCCAATTGACGGGAGTAAGTGGCACGACAACATGCGGTGCAGGAGCGTAGAGGGTGCGGAGGCGTGGGGTGATGGACGAATAGGGGGAGAAAATGGGAGGACCAGTGCGGGAGCCCAGGCCGGGACGCGACAGAGGTGACGGGAGTAGGTCGGCGCAGCAACGTGCGGTGCGTGGGCTGGGTGACGCGCGCACAGGGGAGGTGGGGCCAGCCGGTCAAGAGCAAAGAACAGAGAGGAGGAAGGAGGCCGAGATAGCGAAGCAGCAGACGCTAGGGGAAGAAGCCAAAGGGAGGAGGAGAGAGAGGGAAAAAGGTGGACGGGCCCACATGCAAGATAGAGGGAGAAATGGGAAGAGAAGAAAGAGAGAAAATGAAAGGATCAAGCCAAATTCTGAAATTTGGATTTTGATTTGAACTTCAATTTTCAGGATTGGATATTGACATTTACATTTTAGATTTTTGTAATTCAATTGGGATTCCCAATTTTATTATTAGCATTTCACTAGGGAGTTATTCCCTAGTATTAATTTGTTCAGCACAAAATTCAGAAAACTCAGATAAAATTGTAGAAGAAATTTGAATGCCAATAAGATTCAATGAAAAGTTTTACAAATTCCATAATTTTGAACATCCAAAATTTAGGATGTTACACCCATCATGCTCATCTCAAACTTTATGCTCATGACATCAGAAAACTGGAAAACAAGAGTATAAGAGGAGCCACCAAAGATAATATCATCCACATATATTTGGATGAGCAAAAAGTCATTGCTATGCCTACAAATGAATAAAGTCTTATCTATCTAACCCATCTTAAATATATGACTGAAACGATAGGACTTCAGCCTCTCATACTAAGCTATAGGGGTCTTGCTTAAGTCCATACAAGGCTTTGTAAATCTTGAAGATATGGCTTGGGCATTTGGGATTCTCGAAACATGAAGGCTGTCTAACATAGACCTCTTCTTCAATATACCCATTGAGGAAGGCACTCTTGACATCTATTTGGTACAACTTGAAGCCCTTAGACGCTGCAAATGCAATCGAAATTCTAGTGGCCACTAGCCTAGCTACAGGGGCAAAAATCTTCTCAAAATATAAACCCTCAACCTGGGAATAACCCTAAGCTACCAGTCTAGCCTTGGTTTGAATGACTACCCTATCCTCACTCTGCTTGCTCTTAAAGACCCACATGGTTCCATTGACATTATGACCGTTAGGGGCTCAACAGGCGACCAGACCATGTTCCTCTCAAAATTATCTAACTCCTCATGCATGGTATTAACCAAAGACTCATCAGACAGTGCATGACAAACATCCTTGGGCTTGGAAGTGATGAAAATTGTAGAGTGTAAACAGAAGTGACATAAACCAGACTTTGAGCGTGTGATACGCTCAAAAGATCTTCGATGATCTGCTCAGAAGGATGACGACGCTGAATGTGTTGGAGAGGTCCTGGATGAGATGAAGAAGTGGCCTCTACCTCACGAGTTATGGAGGTAGGAGCAGAGCCACAAGCTCCAGAAGAACAAGAAGGTAAGGGCTGATCTCCCTAAGGTGCAGTGGAAAAAGCTAGCACTTCAGGGATAGATGGGATTGGATCAGGTAAAGAACATTCATCTCCATCATCCTCATCATCTACAAAGATAGTCTCGGACTGCATAACTGGACCTGATATATTGGGCCTAGTACCAGGACTGGGCTCGTCAAAGGTAACCTCACAAGTCTCTATTATCCTACTTGTCTTGCAGTTCTAGACCCTGTAACCCCACGAAGAAGTCGAGTAACCCAGAAAGATACCATAAGAAGAACGTGACTCGAATTTATCTAGATTCCTAGACTCTAGAATAAAGCACCTGCAACCAAAAGAATAAAAATGTGAGACACTGGGCTTTCACCCATATCTCAACTCATAAGAAGTGTGATGCAAGTGTGCCCTAACAAAAACTTTGTTCAAAATATGGCAAATGGTGGCTATAGTCTCAGCCCAAAACTTCCTAGGTGTAACAAACTCATCTGGCATCATCCTGACCATCTCGACCAAGGTATGGTTATTCCTCTCCACGATGCCATTTTGCTGAGGGACGTATGCAGAAAAGAATTGATACTCTATACCTGTCCCATTATAGAACCTCTAAAAGTAGAAGTTGTTTAACTACATGCCATTGTCACTGCGAATCGTTTGTAAGGAACTAGGAAGCTGAACAGACAACCTACCAAACAAATCCTAAAACGACTAAACGTCTTATCCTTCGAGAATAAGAAAAACACCCAAGAAAACCTCGAGAAGTCATCAACCACAACAAAAACGTACCACATCCCACCGGCCGACTGCACTCTAGTTGGACCAGCAGTGTCCATATGAAGAAGCTATCCTAGTGCATCAGTGATAGTCACAATGACTAGGGGATGAGAAGCAGCAACCATCTTGCCATACCGGCAAGGAGCACAAACTAAATTTTTGACCATCTTGAGCTTAAATAGACCACAAATGAGGTCATGACCGCTAACTCGGGTCAAATGATCAAAACCAATATGACCAAGTCTCCTATGCCAAAAGGAGAGATCACAGGACTCGGAAGCAACTAAACATCAGAGAGAATCACCAAAAGACTCGATAAAGTCAGCACAAAGGATCCTTTCAAACCTAGAAATCCCGCAAACTAGACTTCCCGAAGAATCAAGAATTTTACAAATATTTTTCTTAAAGCTTACCTCAAAATCGTCATCAGTAAGTTGAGAAACATATAGCAAATTATATCGCAGCTTACTCACTAAGACAACATCATTAAGAATGAAAGAATTATTAATGTACACAGTACCTTTAGCGATGACTCGACCTGATGAAGCGCCTCAAAAAATGATCGTCTCATCACCTGGATCTCAAACTAGGGAAGAGAACTAGCATGAATCTCCAATCATGTAACAAGAACATCCAGAGTCTACAAGCCAGACGTCTCCCTTCCCAGTGCGACAAACTTGAATCATTGAGAAGTAGACATCAGTGGCTCAGTACCAGGGTAAATAAGAGCAGATCTAGGCATCCAATACTGAGCCATACGGTGAGCAGAAGATCTAGTCAAAGAACCAGAAGAAACACCTCTGGACACTTCGCAGCTCACCTCTCATAGAATCAGTTGGTCTAGAAGTAGACCTGAAACCTCTGTTAGGTCTGATCGCTATTGAAGAGCTGGTCTGACCAAAAACAGTATGTTGATCATGCCGTGGATAGCTACCTCGATGGGAAAAATGAGATCTATCCTCAGGATGGCAGAAACCCTGACCAGAAGTAACTAGAAGACCAAAACCAGAAGAAGCCTAAAAACCAAGTCCTCGACGCTACCTAAAACCAAGAAAGTTAGGAGAGCTACCTACAACTCTAGACCTCGTGTCAGTCTTAGGAGCATTCTGAGTCTAGGGCTAACCGTAAAAGCCCCTAAAAGCACGAACACGGTCTTGACACCCGATCTTGGCATGCCTGAAGTAGAACTCAACAAAGTGTACGTCGTTCTGATAGAAGGTGCAATGATACTTCACCTTTTGAGGGGTCAAAGCAGTAGGTGGCACATCCTTACTATCAAAAATCTGTTGGATAAAACCTGCAGACTTAAACACTATCTTCTTATACTTGGGCGCAACCTCCATCGCGTCTCCTACTACAGCTCTAACAACAGCAGGTGGATATTTTCTCACATCCTCTAGAAAATCATATTCTGGACCTTGATTAAATTTACAAATCTTGGATTTGTCTAGGATAAGATTGAGCCTTTTTTGGCTCTAATAAATTTTTTAAGAGTGTTCATGAGGTACTCACACTCCTGAAAAAGGAAAGCACAAGAAGAATAAGGTGAGGAAGAAGATGAAGAACCTGAAAGAGAAGATCAAATAGCGCGTGCATATCTCTCCCTGTGCACAGTTGTCTCAATCTTGAGGGCTTCGCATGACACACATGGGGCAGTCCTAATCCTAGACATTTGGGCCTCATACTCCTTCCTAAAGGTCTTCTACATTTTCTCCATTTTCTCCCCTACTTCAGCATAGAATAAGCAAGCAGATTATGGCTTCTCTAGTAGGTTCTTAGTTAGCTTCACACACAGCTTTGAGCCTAGATGTAAGACTCCATCCTACTCTTCCAAAAGGGATAGTCAATCCCATTGAAGATAGGAGGCTTGGTGGAATACTTGTCTGCTGTCATGGCTCTTAAAACCGCTTAAGATCCATAAGAAGAGTTAACCGGGCCCTGATACCACTTGTAGGACTGAACAGGCAACAGGGGGTGAATGATGCCTTAAAATTTTCCCTCAAGTATTCACTTATCCTTTGCTCCAATTACTACAAAGTTATGAAGATTAGGATAGGAACCTTACTCAAGACCTAGAGAATCAAGGAACTGAACCACTGTGAAGAATCGGCAGGTGCGGTACTTCTACTATTGTACTTGCAGTGCTACCGCGGTCGGTCAAAAGCCAATGTAGTCAAAATATGACTCAAGTGGTCGATGACCATGGAGCGGTCGAAAACCAATGTAGTCAATGACCAATGGGTGGTCGAAAACCAACGTAGTCGATAACTAATGAGTGGTTGAAAACCGACGTAGTCAATGACCAATGAGTGGTCAAAACAATTCAAAATATGACCAGTGTGGTCAACGACCAGTGAATGGTCATAAACCAACGTGGTCGAGAGCCAGTAGCTGTTGGTACTACCACTACAGAACATGCGGTACTACCTTTGCTGCAGCAAGAACAGAGTTTCTAGCATGACCGCAAAATCACAAATCCACGTAACTTTTGATTGAATTATCCAAAAGCCATGAAACTTTATACTCAAATGGCTTAAGGTCTCAGGAGCCTATTTCAACCATGGATTGTAAAACCAACGTCAAAGTTGAGACCTTTTTGCGATTTGAGTAAGCACACACCAAAAGCGATCTAAAACCAAGATCGATGAACAGAACTTGCTCGTGGGTAGAGGATAGCCAAGATGGCTTTGAATATATTCTCACATGTCACAGCAAGTAATAACACCAAGGAAATCTCTTAAAAACCCTCTAATTAAGAAAATATTGAGAAGAGAGGAAAAACCAACCAAAACAAGAGCAAATTAATCAAATAGAGAGATAGACATGAAGATGATCAAAAATTGATGTATTGCCACTTGAGGAGGTAGATTTCACAGCCACTCCACCTTGGAGGAGTGTGCTCCTCTCGTAAACCTTAACCCTAAAAGCAAGAGAGCATGTGAGAGAGAGGCTAGATGGTTAACCACATGTCTCCATCCCAACCCCCTTTTATAGGTGCGCTAACCAGCCACACCTAGCCCTTAGTAGATCCTATCCACTATCACAATGGGGTAACTCGTTAACCCCACACTCACGGGTTTGAACTCACACATGTTACTTATGCATGCTTTTCAAAGCGCATAAGCCCGTATCCGCTAAATCCTCAACCTTGATCCATCTTGATCAAATCAGTTCCACCTTGACCTAAACCACTCCTCCAAGTGCCACACATGCGCCGCGGTTTTGATCCAAGGTAGTTTCTGGTATTTTGGTCAAACTACCAAAATACCCTTTGTTGACCCGGTCTTCACCATCGTTTCCAAGCAATCGTCATGCTTACCACGTGTAGGTTCAACACTAGCTTACTATGTGCCATCAAGTCTCTTATGTCCCAGTTCCACCGAACTATGACTCACTTGGTCCATCTAAGCCACATGGTATGGTCCCGTTGTTCGAACTCACCTTCCACATTTCCCTCCTTTCTCGTGCCATGCTTGAGCTCACCGTCTCACCTGGCATTCTTGATTATTCTGGGCCTCAACTCCTCCATGAGCCTAGCTCCGATCCTCATCATTAACCACAGTTGAGTCTAAGCTATCCTGCACATCCAAAGACAAAAAAATTATTTCCGGGCACAAGTCCTTCACAACTTGACCTACGTTAGCCAAAACATGCATCATGCGAACTTAATGTAAAGGCCTAAGTCACCCCAACTCAATCTATGACTCAATTTCCTAAAAAACCTGTTTTTCTACCAAAAATGGTACTATCGCTCCTCTCAAGCCAGTACTACCGCACCCTGCACTAGACCTCTCTAAAAAACGTACCGTAGCTCATACTAGAACTACCATTCTAGCGGTATGACTGCACTCACAACGTTGGTACTACCGCTCTACGGTATGACCACACCAACACATGCGGTACTACCGATTTTCCTGACACTTCAAGAAAACAGCCTAGAAAAAATGTGATCTTTGCAAAAACACTTCACCGCTTCACGAAACTTGCAATAGTTCATCACAACATTATCCTGGATCTTCTCATATGGTCCTTTACTTGCACCAACCAAACCACTTGGTGCAAGCCGTCGCTCAAACTTTCTCTTCAATCACTATGCCACACTTGAGCCTAACTATCTCACCCAGCATTCTTGACCATTCTGTACCTCAGCTCCTCCATGAGCATAGTCCTGGTCATCACCGTTGGCCATAGTTCACTCAAAGTTTCCCTGCACATCCAAAAATAAAAAAATTACTTTCGGACACAAGTTCTTCACAACTTAACCCATGTTAGCTCAAACATGTTTCATGTAATATGAATACACAAACCTAGGACTAAATTACTCAATTCACGACCAAATTCCTAAATTTCAGAACTCACTGTCGAAATTAGAAGACAGCCGGTTTGACCACTCAGCCGAGTTGGTCAAACCGATATGGCCGACCGGCCGGTCGCCGGAAACTAAACAACATGCAGAAGATCCAAATCTTTTGCAAATTTGAATTTCAACTCCACAAACATTGGATCTGATTTATCACAAATAATTCTGGACCTTCTCACATGGTCTTTCAATCTTTTTTGAGGTCAATAAAATGCAACTTTGATTATTAGTCTCTCTGCCACTGTATATTTGTAGAAAAATATGAAAGTATGAAAGTTTGATGTTATGGAAGTGTTTTGAGTGACAAATCTAAACATGTTATTATCAAGCCATACAAGCAAAATATTTAGAAATATTATCAGGTTAAGACGAAAAAGTTTGACTGCACGTTTTTTCAAAAACTTATGGCAGGAGACCGCACGTTTTATATGGGTGACAAGAATTACTTTGTGATTATATGGTGTATTAATGCGATCTCTCCAGTTCACCCTAGGAATTAGATGCATTGATTTTTTGAAAGGATTAACTAATGTTAATTTTAACCGGTACCACTAATAGAATCATTAGCTATGCGATTTGTAGAATTGCAGCGGAGTAGGCCTAGGTAGACACATGCATGTGTAACTGTAATCATGCCTTACCCATAGGCCATAGCATATATCCACTGTAGCTAGAGAAGCTGAGAAATTAACAGTGCACAGGGCAAAGTTTCATGCGTCAAGCTAGCAAGCTATCTAGCTAGCTTGGGCCTCCGGGCTGGCAGCATGATGAATTCATCTGATCAACTTCCTCCATCTATCATTTACTCGAGAACAGAATTTCGACAACGATTCAGGGGGCTGGCCAGGATCGGGCAGAGATCGATGATCTCCCTCCGGCCTCCGCAGACTGTAGAACCCACCGTCGGTGCGATCAGAGATGCAGCCAGCAGGTTAGGCGCTCGCACGACCTAAACCGCCGGCGGAAACCCATGGGAATGGGAGTACAGGTGGGCTGTCGCCTTTAGTTGCCAAGACAGTCGACCCATCTAGCAACGTTGCATGGCTCGGCGCCTCCAGCCCACGAACGGTTCTGTTCGTCTTCCTCCTCCCGTTTCGTGCGACCCCCATGCTTTTCCATGGCTTACTTCCATTGAATACACGAGCGGAGGAGACGGACACGATTCACCACACGAGACCACAGAGCGGCGGCGCCAGCGGCGATTTCGTGCGGGCTGTGGCGCGGCAACTAGGGGAGTGAAGGGACCAGGGGGACGCCGTGGCACGTCGAGGGTTTAATTCTAAAACCCATGACCAAGTTTAATATTTCTAGAGTATTCGTTACTTGATTACGAGTATGTGTATAGTAGTAAGAAGTGATTGTAACTAGCTAAATGGTCATAGCTATATCTTAGAATGGTCATAATAAGTACTGAGCAGTTGTAAACAAATTACGACTATTGAGATCAAAGTTTCGAGTGATGAAACTCCACAGACGGGGGCGCAGCTCGTGGCTCCGGGCTCGGGCCGTCGGGCGTGCCGGCGCGGCGACTGGGTAGCGAGCCAACTCGACCGGCGGCATCGACGCTGGATCCACGATGACCACGACGAGTTGACGAGGCAATAAAAGTTCGCAACATTCGCCATCAGGTCCAGGTCGGTTTCTTGATATAACCATCGTCTCATCCAAAGAAGCAGAGCAATCAATGTAAATTTCACTTGAATCCTACAAAAAAAATGTAACAGACAAAATACTTGTTTGGGTATCAGCTACTGCAAGAGGACGCCTGCAACACCCACGTAATCTAAACAAACCTTAGATTTTTTTTTCCTTGGGTCTACCACTGGGTGTGACTACCGCAAGCGACTATGCTCCCGGAGCGATCATGGATAAATCCGCCATACATGACCGTGCACTCCAGGTGCCCCGTGCACGGCCTCATGGGATTCCAATCTTTGTACGTGCTTTGTACCTCAATCGTGTATATAACAACACCGTCATGGATAATATAGGACTAGTACATTAACAGAGAGAGAAAGAGAGGTGAACGGTGACATTAATAATTTCTTTTTAAAAATATTTTTTTTAAAATATTCATCAATCCTTCGTTTTAATAGCTATGACTAAATCTATGATGACACAATACTATATCATGATAATCAGAAGCAACAAGACACTTAGGGACATAAATATAAGAGATACTGAAATCAACAGTAAAAAACCTTTAAAACCTAGATATCCTAAAGATAAACTCACCCGTGGAATCTAGAACTCTGTACTCATCACTCTTGAATCTCACTTATAGACTCTCATCAAGTTGGAAAACAGATAATAGATTATACCTTAGCTTACTTACCAAAGCGACGTCTTTGAACATAAACTTGCTGTTGACATGCACAGTGCCCTTTACTGTCACGGTCCCATAGAAGCATCCCCAAACTTGATCAATTCATTGCCAGATGCATGAGTGAGGGAGGAGAACTATCAAGAATCTCTGGCCATGTGTCATCAACACCCACAGTCAGCAAGCCACGCGTCCTCATTCCTTGCTCCATGGATATATAGGGCATAAGCAGGAAACATTAGTGCCTCAATACTATAGTTAGAAATAAAAGACTTAGAAATCCAGTACTACCACATGATGTCTCTAAGCAGCAATAGAAGTAGAAATAAAATGGTTAACATGAAAATCATAAGGTTACACATGAGAACCACCTAGACCTCTCTGAATTGGCCTACCAAATGGCCGGTACTCCCTTGTCTAGGCACTACCCATGGTCTACCCTCACTATATCCTAACCCAAAGCACTGGCTAGAACCACCAAAGGAGTCAAAGAAGTCATCTATAAATCTAAACCTACATCTAGAAAGAAAGACAGGAGACCTGGCTCTACAGACACTTACAGGTATAAGAACTTCTCTAATGGACCTTAAAGCACACATCCTCTCTTTTTTCTCAACCTTGACTCTCTGAAGGCAGAACTCAACAATGTGTCCATTATTCTTGCAGAATATGCAATGGTACTTAACCTTTTGAGGGGTCTGACCTGCTAAATTAGAAGCACGTGTTTTGCTAGAACGGGTTTGGGCAAATCCTGCTGATAGTCTTTTATGGCTCAGGGGGTTTGACCTCAAACTTACCACTCTCAACTGCTCTTACAACCTTAGATAATTGGTTCTTGAAATATTTTAGGGAATTAAATCTTAGGCCTCTCTTTTTCACACTCATCTAAGATTGATCAAGGATCATGTTAATATTCTTTTTCCCACTAAAAAATCTCTCAATGGTCTTTTTAAGATAATCACTCCCTTGGGTTAGGTTCTCGCATATGGTACACTTAGTAGTTTTGGTTTCCCTAGCACACCTTTCTTTACGAATAACTACGTCTAGTTTCAAAGCCCCACAAAACACACAAGCAATTTCTCTAATCCTATCCAACTACTCATGGAATTTAATTCTAAAGGACTCATGTATCTCATCTAAATTTGCCCCAATTTTAGTACAAAATACGTAGGAAATAGAGTCAATAACTTTCTTAGATATTGCAATGGACAAGGATTTTTTTTATTTTTACATTTGTCCTCAAGTGTTTTGTTAAGAGCATCAAATTTAATTGTAAGCTTAGGATAATTTCACAAAATTCAGTCCTAGAATGAAATAGCATTTATGTCATTTCTTTCATCTTAAGTTTGTTATTCTCATAATGAGAGCAGGTATGATTATGATTAAATTTGAGCAATTTCTTAGTGGCACTATCAAGTTTTAGTTCAAGCAAAGCATAGTTTTAGTTCACATATAAGGCAATAGCAATCATAATCATTAATAGACTTGAAAGATTTTAATTCATCTAGAGCATCTTTTAGTTACCGAACAATAGAAGAATGAACAATTTTCAGGTTAGTTAATTAGTCATGCAAGCATAAGCAAAATTCACAATTTTCATCGTCAGGATTCATGGATTTGAGCCTAACAACTTCTAGATTAATGTTGTCAATCATAATGTCATAGTTCTTGATTAACTTAACTTATTTTTTCAGTTTTTGCTCAGCTCAACAAGAGCACACTTCATCTCCTTAGAGGAGGGGCATACCTCGTGAGGATCATTGTAGGGCTCTTCATTGGAGGAGTCGACATCGGTGGTACTACTCTTGGCTATGAAGCACATGCCGGTGATGGCATAAGAGCAACTCCAAGAGATTAGCCAAAAGAAGTATCTAAATTTAGTGATTTAGCTATTCTCTAAAATAAATCTCACCCAAAAAAAACAAGACTACTCCAACAGGCTATCTAAACTAGAGGGCGCGCGGTGGGTCGTGTACGCGCGGGAATGGGGCGCAGCGTGCGGGAAGGAAACGCCGACCGCGCCAAGAGGCTGGATGGTGAGCGAGGTAGGCTATCCAAAAATAGAGAGCGAAGGAGGAGGGATGGAGAGCTACTAAATTTGGAGAGTTATTTACAGAGTCTATTGGAGACGTTTTTTCTCCAATAATAGCCAAATTTACCTTTAGAAAATGATTTAGCTCTTCTCTTGGAGTTGCTCTAAGTCTTCTTCTTGCTCTGGGAGTCATCCTCGTCATCCTCCGTCCCTGAGTCCATATCGCTCATGTCAATATTCTCAAGAGTGGCAAGGACTTGATTGACGAATTTGCAGTAGTTAGACTTCTTAGACTTTGTATCACGAGTTTGAGGACACCTTCAAGAGCCCTTCTAGTCCTTGCCCTTCACTTTGGGATACTTAGGTCAAATGTGGTTCTACTCACCACACTCAAACCAAGTAACATAACCATTCCTCTTTTTCCTTACCTTATGGTATGCTTTTGTGAATTTTATGGATAGCAAGGCTAAGTCATCTTCTCTAGTTACTCATCACTCAAAGAATGCCTAGCAGACTATGAAAATCTAGAAAAGACAAAATACAAGGAACTAGGAGAGCTACTTTGAGAAGAGTCAATCACAAGAGGCATCGACTTTGTCTTGGGGAGATGCAAGATAAAGTCAATCTTATGCACCTCCAACTCGAGTGGAGCTTATCCATGATAAGCTCACTAATGATAGTGTTTTTATTGATGGAAGTGCTCTTTATTCTCCAAACTTTTACATCAAGTGTACCCAACAGTGGGCGTGTATTCTCAGATTCAGAAAAGGTCAAGCCAACAGCACGTAAATTATGAATGATCTTGGTAAACCTTTCCTATAACTCATTTAAGGATTCACCAGTTTTTACTTGATCTTTGAGTATTCTTTCTTAAGTTAGTCATGTCTTATTTCCTTGATTGTGGTAGAGCCCTCTTTCTAGTCAGCGAGAGTCTTCCAGATCTTATGAGCAGACCTCAAGTGAGCAACTCGCTCAAACTCAGACCGACTAAGTTCTTAAATCAAAAAATTACGAGCCATGTTGTTTGCTTTTATATCTGGTGTATTCACCTAATCATCAGCCGACATCACATTAGCATTCTTAACATTGACTCAAATTGGGTGCCCTTAAGACACGATATAGGATTGCATAAGAGCCTTCCAACAAGAGAAATTATCTCCGTCGAAAATGGGTAGTTTGGTTGAATACTTATTTAAAGCTATGGCTCATAAGATAGATTAAGATCTACGAGAAAAGCTAACCGGGCTCTCTACCACTTGTAGGACCAATATGGTAACTGAGGGGGTGAATGGTGCCTTTAAAAAAAATTCATAAATATTCATCAATCATTCGCTTCAGTAGCTACTAAGTTATGAAGATCAAGAATGGAAACCAAAGCCAAAGCAATCAACTCAGAAGCTAAAGAACATAAAATGAACCTAGGCGATCTGACCGATAGCCTTTTGGTCATCTAACCAGTAGTAGTGGCGGTCTAACTACGCCTCTATTCCCAGAATAGAATATCAACCCGAATCCAAACTACTTTTGGTTTAATTCAAAAATTCATGAGCAAATGAGATGAGATTTCACACACACCTTGCTTGAGGTCTTAAAAACCTATTCCATCCAAGAATCACTTGAATCCTTTTCAAAGTTCAAACCATTTTTATGAATTAGCAAGGTTGCACTAAAACTGAGTAAGAACCAAAAACTCAAAATATGACTTACTTATGGGTGGAGGATGGCCAAGATATCTCTAGAAGGTACAATATTTAAATCTCTTACAGACACTCGTGGGACAAATTGAGGCGTGGCTAGTGACGATTGGTGTTGGGCCTCCTGGATGTAGCGGTAAGTATCTCATTGTTGCGTCGTTCCTACTTCACATGTTGATGCCTATTCCTGGGCCTCATGTTGTTCATGTTTTGCCTGCTGTTTTGGGGTCTCGTCTGCATTAATAGTTGTGCATTTGCAAAATTCCGAGAAGATGGAGGGTGAGAATGTTTCGTCCTCATCGGAGGATGCGTAGTACCCAAGATTCTATAGTAGATGTTCTACAGATTGCTTTGCCAAAATCTTATCATAGACACCGTTAGCGATATCATCTGTACACACCACGATGCTGAAATGGTTGTCACCTACCTTTCTAATTGAGACATGTTCGGGGACATACTCACTCTCAGAGTTGCTTAAGGGCGGTGGCGTCATCTCCGTTGCCTCGATCCCAGCGAGTTAGGTTGAGGACAACCAAGATTCTCCATCGGGAACGTACTTGAGGTAGAAGTCACACTTACATACCTCCTTAGGATGTAGTCCTCATCCATAAGGTCGGTATAGTCGGTAAGGTCGAAGGAGTTCTCCTTGTCCATACGTGAGGGCTTAAAAACATCACATCGAGTTCTCCACGGACGGTGCTAGCTATCAATACACATGGCTCAAGGTCTTCTATCAAACTTATAAAAAATTATAAAGGGACAATAACACACATAGAAATTACGAATGATAAAACTCTTTGCTAATTAAATAATATTTTATTATTTCAAGTGCAATGTTTTTTGCCAGTAAACTTTCATCTATTCTTATCATATTATAACCCATAAATATGTCTAGTTGAACACCTTGTATAGTACATGGCTTTTTGAGTACCTAGCATACTTAATCTTGCTTATTTTTATTAGAGCAAACAACAAAAGAAGGAATGATGCATTAGCTATCGTGTTAAAGCTACGACTGTACTTAAGCGTTTCTGTGGGATTTTATCGGTCCTTCTAAATATAAACTAAGTTTTGAGTTTGAACGCCTGTAAATCTGTTGTAGTTTGGCCATTAGGTCAAATTTTAATCAAATTAATCCTTTTAAATATTTATGAGCAGATATAATATTTTTTATTCATAACTAAACTCTTAGCCGTCACAGAAAATACGATGATTTTATTTTTAAAATAGAGTCGCCATATAAACTCCATCTTTTATTAATAAAGAAAGAGATTAGTGGTCCTACTACCGAAAACATGGAAGCACTACTCGCTGAATTCCATCCTCCAAGCCGCGTGCTGCGTGGACCGAACGACTTAACAAAGGCTCGTAAGAGGGGGGGGGGGGGGGGGGGGGAAGCGGACGCCTCCAAGCACGCTGCATGCCTCGGCCTACTCCCTTCCTTCTGCGCTGCCAAGTCAGTAAGGTTTAAGATTAACGTGGCACAGCCAAGCGCGCGTACAGGCTGCTCGGCCGAGCTGCTGGACTTGGGCGGCCTATCCCCGCGCGACTTGCGGCGACCTGGCGAGTGGCGAGAGCGCACCGCAGGGCCAGCTCCAACTTCAGCGCCCATGTTTACCACACGTTTTTTTCCGCACCTTACAATGTAACCTCGTCGGCTTTTTATTCGAAGCTGCCGGGCTGCACTGCTAGGGGCATCTGTAGGTAACATCAGTGCAGAACATTTTTCTTTGGTTGCGTGTGCTCCTTTAGCACCATCAGTTCAGAACTTTCGATCCAGTTGTCTGACGCTGAGAATCAGGTACACAAATCCACTCACTGGATTCTTCTGGTCGCCTCTATTTCCAGATGACGGCACAAGACATTTCTGTCTTTTAAAAATCCATATTACCCATGACGGGCAATAGCTTGTCTCTTCTAACGGAGGTTACTTGCGCCACGTGAATGTGAGTGATCACTGCGGCACATTCATTGATTCTTAGGGATCTTTCCACAACCACCGCAGATTTTATAAACCTACGTTGCCATCAGAGTGCCCATCTCAATTAATTTTCTCGCCAGAAAACGTGCAAAAGGAAGGTTTCCCACTTCCTAGTAGTCCTTTTTGTCTCAAGCTCTTGATCATGTACAGATTATTGAACATGAAAATTTAGGACCTGTTTATTTTAACTTGAGTTTCTGGTTTCTAATTTATTTTTCACTATTTATAAATTTCATCTTTTTCTGACATTTTATCTTTTTTTAACTTTTTTGCCGGTTCTTTTTCCCCGTATTCGTTTGCGTTATCTATGACGGGCTAACATATTTTTTCCATTTTAAAATTTTTAAATTTATACGTCAAACAATCTAATTTCAACCAACTACATATAATTTTAACTATAAACTAACTTATTTCAATCTAATCGGGTGGCACCGTATTGCCGACAAACGAGAGAAAACAAAGCTCTTATTCCAAACAGTTGATGTGCCCCATTGACGTTAATTCGTACTATTCCAAACAGTTGATGTGCCCCCATTGATGTTAATTCGTAATTTCTGTATGCAGGCGGCATAATGTCTGTAAAAGGTGCGCGCAATCAATATAGCTGGTGGAGCGTCGTCGAAAGCAACTTGCAATTTACCCAAGATGACCATGTGCCTAGCATTGGAGATGCTATTTTCATTCGAGCGCTCGTCACTAGACTGTTTTGTCCCACAGATTTCTTCGTTCCGACTAGTGGCGTGGACGGAAGGAGGGACGGCGTTCACGCTCGCGGCCGAGGGACGAACCAGCATGATGAGGCGGTGGCCATCGACGACGGTGAGACGGGGCAGCAACGAGCCTAAAAGGAGCCAATTAACACAGACGAACCGCGCGCCTGACGCATGCAGTCCCGAAACCAACAGCGTGATCGAGTGGGACTGGGAGCGCGAGCAACGTCGACTCGCAAGTAGTTGCCATGCGTACGTGTGGGAATAGGAGGCCTCCACACACGGCCTAGCAGTTAGCCGCCGCCGAACAACGCCATTTCAGGTGTTGCTTTAATTTTGTTTAAGTTTTTAGTTGTGATTTGTAGTTAAAATTATACTAAAATGGTTATTAGTTTTTTCTGAGAAAATAAAAAAATTAAAAAAGGTTATATCATCACGGATAAAGCAAATAAATAAGAAGAAAAAGAAAAGGTAAAAAAGCGGAAAAAAACTAACAAACTAAAATAAACCAAAATTAAAAGTCGATTCGTTAAAATTAGTTTCTGGTTTAAATAAGCTGAAAACAAAAAATTCAGAATCTGAGTCGTTTAGAGCGGGGCCTATTTCCGCCCAACCTGGTCCAGACGGAAGGGTCTTCTCAGGCTGAGACTCTCGGCTCTCAAAGGACAAGGCAGGTTCATTCTCGAGGTTACTCCCTCTCGCCGTAAAAGAATACAGATTTAGATATCAACTTGATCTCTAAAATATAACTTTAACTACTAATTTATATTATAATAGATTTATAAAACCTAATAAATTATACTTGTATGAAATTTCTTTTTATGATAAATTTATACATATTATTTTATATGTTTAATCTAAATATTAAAAAATATCGATAGCTCAAATTTAAAAAAATTGATTGCACGTAACCTAAAATATATTCTTTTATGACTAGTAGGAGTGCATGGCCTGCCTCTGTCACCTTCCTCCGTGCATCAATGACTCGGGGATAACCAATTCAATAACATAAGCTCGACAGATTCAAATGAATTAGAGACAATCATGTCAAAGTTCTTGTCCCTCTCGTAACAAATTCTTATCCCTGATCTATTGTAGCACTAGTAACTTACATTCTTACAAGGACGTCATACGCATGATTCCACACAACGTAACTAGACAACATCAGTGGATTTCTTGTTGATATCAGAGCTAGCGTTATTAGTTATAACTGCAGTCCGCAGACATATGTGCATGCACATGGTGCATGCGTCTCATGCATTTGCACCATGATTTTCTTCGATCTATTGTTAAATCTCATTCATGGCACGGCTGACGGCAAGTGTGCGTGATATGCAATCGACTGGCAAAACAAACTCGTGCATTCATTTGATGGAATAATTTGATCCTTACTGTTAGACCATATGAATGGTCATGAATAAAGTGATGATAAATAATTGGCATTTTGTTTGTTTTGGAATTTGCGTTTGCGAAAGTTTCGGTCAATTCTAGTCAAAGGTTTTGGTTTGCTCTGAGTTGCTTTAGTCTGTTCAGAATAATTTTAGTTGCTCCGAGTGGTTTTGGTCTGCTACGAGTGGTTTTGGTCTGTTTCGAATAGTTTTGAACCAGTTCAATTGGGTCTGAGTTGCATCGGATGATTTTCGAGTAGCAACGGTGTATTGGACAGTGTCTGACTAGCATTGGCGCATCGGATGGCTTTCGAGTGCCATCGGAACATCGGATGACACACGATTGACATCGAAGGATCGCATAGCTGGCTTTGACCTCGAAAAGTGATAGCCCAGCTGATGTTTTCGACCATTCAGAGTCATTTACGACCACATCCAACTTCGATGATGACGAACTTCGACTACTGCGGCTTTCGACCACGGGAGTATAAGAACTGCAGCACGACTATGGAAGAACAACCACGTCTGCTTTTGACTACACCGGGCTTCGACCACGGTAACTCGACTACGGCATTCCGACCACGACTGACTTCGACCACGTCCGACTTCGACCACGTTCGACTTCTCTCCAGGGGCGGACCCACAGGGTATGCCGGGTGGGCCACGACATACCCTGGGGCCCACCTAACTCAGTACTCCAACGTCCAGCGCCTCCAGTCAATCCGTCGGTTTGCTGCCGCAAGCGCCGCCTCGTTCCTCGAATCCGCCCGCGCCGCACGCAGGTCCGCCACTGCGAGAATGCATAGCCCATTTACTAATTTAGCTAGCCTGTTGATTTTGTTGTTGGGCGGAACGCTTCACCTGTTGGTTCGGAAGCCATGACCGTCGCCCGCGGCGGCGATGGCATTCGACGCGGTACCATCAGAGTTCAGAGAAGCGCCAACGCCAATGTTGCGATCTGCCTCTGGAGTCTCGAGCTGACGAGTTGTCTCCTTGCTCTGCTTCTCCAGGTGCGCTCTCTGCTCTGCTCGCCTATCCCCTCTCCTCGCAAGGCCTGGCGCGCTGCGCGGTGCTGAGCTCGCTGCTCGCCAGGCGCTCGACGTAATGTCCATGCGAGATTCCTAAGGGTACATCTCTTTGTCTGCCCTTTTGTTTTTTTTTCTTTTTCTCGAGTAGCATTGTCACGCATCGCTAATTTTGAGTCGAGCTCGTGTTTCAAGCGAACCAATAGGGACCTTGAGAGGGACAAGATCACATAACAAAAACAACAAATAATAATAATAATAATAATTCATTCATTCATTATTTCCAATTTGAGCAGGAGCTGAATCGGCTACGGAGAACAGACCTCACATAAAACTGGAAGGACTCCGAAATTCACTTCAAGCGTATGGAGCACCACCCTCACGCTTGACATATATTCTGGTGTGGTGTCTGGCTGGCAAATATGCATTTGCTTTAGGACTATTGTTATCTAGCATAAGGATCTGAGTGGAGCATCGTGCGGGCGCAGGCGAGGATGCGACGGGGGCGGGTGCGGTGACGCAGGAGTATGGCGCGGCGACATGCGGTGATGGGTGAGGGGGAGCAGTTGGCGCCAGAGGAGGCGGGGCCGGCTGACGCGAGGGAAAGGGTGGGGAGAAGAAGACGGGACTGGGGCAGGCGCATGGCGAACAGCGCAGGAAGAAGGAAGAAAAAGTAAAAGAAGAAAGGAGGGGGAGGGGGAGGGGCCCGCGGGCAGAGGGGAAACGGGAGGGAGGAGGCCAGGGGCAAAGGGCTCGACGTATAGTTCTTTAGCTTTACAAAGAAAATATGGTTTTATCGAATTACATATGAAAATTTTGATACGGCATACCCTATGGTAAAATCCTGGGTCCGCCACTGCTTCTCTCATTACCGTCTCGCTTCGGAGATAAAAACAGGAGTCACAGGTGCATCACGTACCCCACTTCCCTCGCTCCAGTCATGTGCACGTATTTATTATTCACTTTTTCACCGCTTGTGCCCTCTTTAAGTCACTTTTTTTAGTCACTACTACTTATTTAGTTAAAAACTATAAACCACAACAACAACAAAAAATCATTAGTAAAAATTAATATAAACGTCTCCACAATTCAGATTAGCAGTTAGAAATAGGAAATGGAAACGTAAGGAATAGGAAGAAGCCAAACAAAAGCAGAACATACAAATCTCACGCTTGCGACGGGCAACATCCACGCGCTGGCGCGCGGAGCTGCTCATCTCCGCCGATGCTTCGTCCATCGCATTCGGCCGAGGGGACGAAAGCGCGCCAGATTCTCCGCCTAACCCACTACACCTCCCATTAAAATTGTCTTATGTACACCAAGAGGCCGGCCACCAACTGGTTTTCTAACATTCATTTCCTTATAAGGGACTTCTTCATTTTGTTCTAAAAGGTTATTTAATAGTAGAAGTGGTATTTTATGAATATCAATATATCACATTTAACATGACAAAATATATTATTCTTAAAAGATACTAAAGTTTGAAAAATCTTGTCACTTTACCTTACTTATTTCGGCTAGATATCTCAATGAACTCATTTCCAAGACATACATCTTTAATCTGTATAGAATGAGGTCTTTTAAAAAGAAGCAATCAAGCATGTGGACATGGAGTGGCGCATGTAGTTAAAAGCACTTCTTAAAACTATTGTTGCGAACTATTTACGTAACAAATTGCACACTTGCATTGTTGTATTTAACTAGCACAAAATATAGATTAGTGATTAAACCAGATGGAGAAGACAAAAAACCTAAGAAATACAAACATTAAAATTTTCATATTACCACTCAAAACAAATCAATTTCTGGCTAAATATTGCGCCTAATATTTTATACTACGATCAGATTTTTCAACCCTAATCATGCCTTACAAATTACTACATCTTCCCCCCCCCCCCCCCCCCCAAATAAAACTCCTTTTGTGTGTCCTAGGCTCCTAGCCACACAGCAAGCAGCTAAGCACCCATAAGCCTTTTTTTGCTTACGATGTAAAACTGGTTGCTAGCTAGCAGCTGCAACGAACTTGAGGTGGATTTAGCAATTTCGTAGCTTTCCCGGTCCACACAACCGCTGTCACATATAAACACGCTCCAGTCCACCGTGGCTTCCCAATTGATGTCCAGAAACTCCCACAAAGCCACCGCCCTCCGCTCGAGCATTACCACTCAACACACTGATCGATATGGAACCAACACTCTACAGCAATGGCCGCCTCCTTCTCCTCCTCCTGCTCGCCGTCGCCGGCTCCGCGGCGGCGCAGCAGGACCCACCTCCGCAGGGCTACTACGCGACCAAGTTCAGCCCGTCCATGGCCATCGTCATCGTCGTCCTCATCGCCGCCTTCTTCTTCCTCGGCTTCTTCTCCATCTACATCCGCCACTGCTACGGCGACCGCGCCGACTACTCCGCCAACCCGCTCCTGCACGGCGCCACGGCCGCGCGCTCGCGGCGGCAGCGCGGGCTCGACCAGGCCGTCCTCGAGACCTTCCCGACCATGGCGTACGCCGACGTGAAGGAGCACAAGGCCGTCAAGGGCGCGCTCGAGTGCGCCGTCTGCCTCAGCGAGTTCGACGACGACGAGACGCTCCGCCTCCTGCCCAAGTGCTCCCACGTCTTCCACCCCGACTGCATCGCCACGTGGCTCGCGTCCCACGTCACCTGCCCCGTCTGTCGCGCGAACCTCGTCCCCGACCCCGACGCCCCGGCGGGCGATGTGCCCGCTGAGCTGTCGGCTCCCGCTGCACAACCGCAGGAGGTGCCGCCGTCGACGTATGCTACGGCGGCAGCGCCAGGGCAGGCGGCCGTCGTCATTGACGTGGAGGAGACCGAGGAGCAGTGGATCATAAGAGAAGAGGCAGACGAGTTGACGCGCATCGGCAGCCTGAAACGCGCGGTGCGTTCTAAGTCCGGCCGGGCACCCGCGCGGTTCCCTCGTTCGCACTCGACGGGGCACTCGCTCGCCGCGCAGGCCGGAGGCAGCGCCGGCGCCGAGAGATTCACGCTGCGGCTGCCCGAGCACGTGCTCCGGGAGGTCGTCGCGGCGGGAAAGCTGCAGCGGACGACGAGCCTCGTCGCGTTCCGTGCCAGCCGCCAGGGCAGCACGCGCCATGGCCTCAGAGCCGGCGGCGAATGCAGCAGCCGCGCCGGGAGGAGCGTCCGGCTGGGCCAGTCCGGCCGGTGGCCGTCGTTCTTGGCGCGGACGTTCTCCGCGCGGCTCCCGGCGTGGGGGTCGAGGTCGATGCGGAGGGGCGAGGCGGACGGGTCTAGCAAGGGCGGGAAGGCGGCCGGCGCCGCCGGCAAGTCATTGGAGTGCGATGACCAGGCCTGCGCGCTCGGACGTGTTTGACGCTGCTTTTCTGCTGCGGTCAAAGGGTGGCTGCTGGCCTGCTGCTAGGAAATATGTTGTTGCTTTCGTCGTCGGGGTGGAAACATTTTTTTCGTTGGTGGAATTTTGAGGGAGCGTGTAAGATGCATTTGGTGGGGTTTTTTCCTCGGTGCTGGTTTCTTTCATTTTTTTTTCCAAGAAACATGTATATAAAATGGTGGTTAATTAAAGGAGGATTTGCGATCCACTTATTTGTTTGTAGTACATAATTAGCCATGATGTAATCATTTTTTTTTAAAAAAAGCAGTATATCGATCACATCATCACATGGGACTCGTCTTTTGCTTTGTGCATTGGAAAATCATGTGACATCGACAATGTTCAGAAATGCCCTATGTTTCTATCCAAGCACGCGAACGGTGGTGAATTGAGCCAACCACACGTGTTTTTCTTATTATGCTGTCTTAAGTGAGTTATTATACCTTTTTTTTGTGCAAGGCTGCAGTGTGTATTAAAACTAATCTTGTTGTGTTGTTTTATACTCGTATATCGAGTATTGTTGAGTGGTCATAGCTAGTAGTCATAACCAGTGATCGAAGCTAGTGCTCATAGCCAGTGGTTGAAGCCAGTGGTCGTAGTCAATGATCGTGGCCAGTGGTCGAACTCAGTGGTCGAAGCCAGTGGTCGTAGCTACAGTTATCGTAGCTACAGTGGACGTAGCTATAGTAGTCATAGCTACAGTGGTCAAAGCTGTAGTCAAAGGTGTGGTTGACAAACCATGGTCAAAGCCATGATCAAAGGCATGGTCGATGCCGTGGTTGAAGCCACGGTCGCAACTAGAGTAAATAGAAGAGGAAGGAAATAGAAGACATGTGTCGACAGTGAGTGAATCTATAGAGCTTGACAGTGAGTGAGAAAATAGAATAAATAGAAGAGGAAGGAAGTAAAGGCATGTGTCGCTGGAAAAGAAGTTCCCCTCTGTGTTTTTGCTTGTTCTCTCTCCACTCATGTGCTTTTCTTCCCTTGGCTCGGCCAACAATTAGTATCAGAGCTTGGTGATTCCCATGAATCAGAGAAACAGAGCTTGGTGATTCCCATTAGTCGAATAATCATATCCTTGTTGTTCTCCATGCGTCAGAGAAGAAGAAGAACATGTGCTCTCCATATGTCAGAGAAAAAGCCGAAGCAATACCTCCATGTGTCAGAGAAGAATCCTTGGTGTTTTCTGTTAGTCAGAGAAGTAGCCAAGGCGAAAGGATTCCACAACCAACCGTGCGTTGGATGGATGCGAGGGGCTAAAGTGAAAAGCTACCACAGCTGACAGTGTGTCAGTCGGATGGCGATGTGAGTTTGGGTGGAGGTGCATAGGGCGACGGTGATGAGCCGGTTGCAAGACCAAGTTCCCTGGAACACAACAACGGAGCTCTGCGTGGCCATGGCGAGACTGGTTGTGTACCGGCGTCACATGCGATGTGCGTAGTGGCGATGCCAGTGGCGAAGGGCAATGAACAACACCGATGTGGATGAGCCATGAGGAAAGTCGGCATGTGGCCAATGATGGTGGTCATAGCCATCATCACAAGGAGCGTGAGTCGCGCAAGAACGCAGCTATGTGCAGCAAGAAGGCGCGTGAGTCGCGCAAGAAGGTTGCTGCGTGCGGCAAGACGGTGCGGTTGAACGCATCAAAGTTTGACAACAAGATTAGAGAGGTGAATGTTGGAACTAATCTTGTTGTGTTGTTCTGTACTGTTAGACCATGTGAATGGTCATAAATAAAGTGATGATAAATAATTGATATTTAGATTGCTTTGAATTTTGCGTTTGTGAAAGTTTTGGTCGATCACAGTTGAAGTTTAAGTTCGAGTTGTTTTGTCTTCTACGAGTGGGTTTTGTTTTCCCCGAGTGTTTTTGTTGCTCCGAGTGGTTTGAGTCAACTTCAAGTGGTTTTGGTCTACTCGGTTTCCGTCTGCTTGGTCTGCTCTGAGTAGTTTTGATCAGCCTCCGAGTTGTTTTGGACTAGTTCGATTGGATTCAAGAGGCATCGGATGGTTTTTGAGTAACAGCAAAGTATCGGACGGTGTCCGAGTAGCTTTGGTGTATCAGACGGTTTCCAAGTGGAACCGAAACATCAGATGGTGTTCAAGTGGCACAGATGCATCGGACTGTGTTCGAGTACTACCGGAAGATCGAACGGCGCTCGAGTGGTGGTCCAAAGGGTCTCAGTCAGTCCAAAGGTTCTCGGTTGTCTGAAGATACTCAATATGGCTACGGTATTTCGACATCGACCATTGCAGTATGACTACGACCATACGACCACGGTAGGTAATCATAGCTACAGTTCTTTATCATGGTCGTAGCTACTATACTTTTTCACAGTCGTATACTTTGTGATCGATAGTTGTAGGCTTCACTGGTCGGTACTCGATAGTCGAAGATTTTACTGGTCGATAGTCGAAGGCTTTGCAGTCGATGGTCATAGATTTTGCGGTCTGTTATCGTTGTCTTCGGTAGTCAAGGGCTCTATGATCGGTTGTCGTAGACTTCATGATCGGTACTCATAGACTTCATGGTCAATACGAGTGCTTCAAACTCTTGTGATCTTTGAGTACCTCAAGTACTCGTGTTGGGTCAGTGGTTGACTGGTCGGTGCGTGGTAGTCGATGTTGTAGTGGCTGGTGCATAGCTATCGGTGAACAGTACCCAAATGACTCAGTACTTGATAAACATGGTTTTCATGATCATGGTCATTGACCGGTTGTCGGAGAGTCGTGGTATATGATCAATACTCGGTAGTCAGTACTCGATGGGTCTGTAGTTGGTAGCAATGGTATTTCCGAGTGTTATGAGCAATAGTATTTCCTGAGTACTTGTGTTTGAGTACTCGATGTGCAAGCGACAGGTCTTGTATAGCGGTTGTAACCGGTCGTAATGGGTGGTCTGAAGATGAGTTCTGGAAAGAGATAGTATGTGTGGTCATAGACAAACTGGGTGATGGTCATGGATGGATGGTTCTTGTTTGTGGATGGACAATGGTGTATTTTGTGTGTGTGTGATGACGGTCAAGTTAGGAGAACTTATGTAGGGAGAGAATGTTTCTTTGATATTTACATGTGCAGGTGGGCGTGGAGGCGATCATGGTTAGTGACGAGGAGGATCGGGACTAAAATAGGGAAACCTAAGGTCTGGGAAGCCGAGATGTCACACGAGGTAGTCTGACTCATACTGGAGCATGTGGAGTCAAAGGTGGTGATTCGTGAGGAAGCTACGGGCGATGCGGGCCAGGAGGCTTCGACACGAAGGTTGATGATGCGTGGAGAAGATATGGTAGGTACGTTCTCGGAGGCTTCGATATGTGGTGATGGTGCGTGATAAAGATACAGGAGATGCATCCTATATGCTTTGTCATGTGTTGTGATTGGTGACGTTAAGGAAGGAGTTCGTAACGGGAAGTTATAGAGATATGGTAAAACCCATGTTTGGAAGGGTTTCGGATCCCCTTGGTTTTTGGAAGAAATTAGGTGTTGTGTTCGTGTTTGAGTCAAATATAGTCTGGACATTAGCCTATAAAAGTAAGGAGAGGTTAAGGATTAATGTGTGGTTTTTAGTGGGTTTTAGAGAGCTTTCGTCGAGAAGGCTTTTAGGGGTACCGTGAGGGCGCTTTGTAGAAATATCCATAATACAGAAGTAATAGATCATATGTATTCCAAGAAAAGTTTATCGACGACATGTTTTTCTGAGCATTGCTTTTCTGTGTTCTCGACGGTGTGCTAACGCATCGTGATTCGACGTGCTACGAGTACGGTGTTGTCTTCGGCTTGTACTTATTCGAGCTTCGGCTTGTACTTATTCGAGCGGC
The DNA here is from genome assembly GCA_017311315.1 of Dendrocalamus latiflorus. Classification (NCBI taxonomy): domain Eukaryota; kingdom Viridiplantae; phylum Streptophyta; class Magnoliopsida; order Poales; family Poaceae; genus Dendrocalamus; species Dendrocalamus latiflorus. Next base: position 20,750,145 of record CM029625.1, read on the forward strand.
TTTAACATTCAAGCAACGAAGCGATTCAAGTGGTCAAAGCTTTTCAAGTGGAAGAAGATTTCGACTACATGCTAAATCGATTGTAGTAAGCAGCTGAGCGAATGGTCGAACAGCTTGCGATTGAAATCTTCATCCCGTAATTTAGATTATTTTTCTGCTGCTTTGAGTTTTTGTTTCAGGTTTTAAAAAATGGAGACAATCATTCACCCCCTCTAATTGTGCTATACGATCCTACAAGTGGTGTCAGAGCAAGGTAGCGATGGAATCAGAGAGGTATATGAATCGTCCCCTATAATAGATGGTACTGATTTTGCTTTTTAGAAGTGTCGCATGCAAACTTGTATTGAAGCTCAAGGTAATGATGTCTGAAAAAAGTTTCTCAAAGCCAGTGGTCAAAACCGATGGTTGTAGCCAGTGGTCGAAGCTGATGGTAGTAGCCATAGTGGTCGTAGCTACAGTGGTTGAAGCCATGGTCGATGCTGCAGTTAAAGATGGCAACGGGTACCCGAAACCCGAGTACCCGATGGGTTTTACCCGATAAGGAGGCGGGTATGGAAAGATATCTTCACCCGCGGGTATGCTAATGGGCAAAAATCTCTACCCATCGGGTATGCGGGTGCGGGTGCGGGTGTATACTACCCGTACCCGCATACCCGCGGGTAAAATATACCCGGCCGGGTGTATATTAGATATAGCAACAGGTACATATACCTGTGGCCCGTATATATATATTCGAAACGAAGCCGATGGAAATACCCGCACTCGTATATACCTGTGCCCCGTATATACCCTTATCAATTCGGGTATGGGTTACCCGTCGGGTATAAATACCCACGCGGGTGCGGGTATGGGTAAGTTTCTATACCCGTGTGCGGGTACGGGTATTGTAGCGGGTGCGGGTGCGGGTATCGGGTACGGGTATGGTTTGGCTATACCCGACGGGTATTTACCCGTTGCCATCTCTAGCTGCAGTCGAAGCCACGGTCGCAGTCATAGTAAGACGGTCGGTGCTCGAAGACCTATGTGGTCGAAGATACGGTCGAAGAACTATGGTCGACAAGCCGTAGTCGGTGAAGTGATTGACAAGACGTGGTCGAGAAGCCGTGGTCATGCAGCCATAGTCGTGAGGTGTGGTCGAAGACACCATGGTCGAAGGTATGGTCAAAGCTGTGGTCGAAGCTACAGTTGGAGAAATCAAAGCCAGTGGTCATGGTCGTGGTGCTTGTGTGTAGAGTCGAAGTACATGGTCGCGGTCATAGTTGTGAGGAGTACTGTAACAGTCGTGTGCAGGTGGTCACTGTAGCAGTTGTTGGTCACTATAGCAGTTGTCAGCATACTGCACGGTGTGGGCAGGCGACTGAGCGGTGTGGGCAGATGGTTGGTCACTATAGCAGTCGTCAGGCGGCTAAGCGGTGTGGGTAGGCGGCTGAGCGACGGGGGTAGACAGCGCGGTAGTTGAGGCCAGAAAAAACTAGATCAGAGGGAATGGCCATCAAAGTATGTAGCAGTGGTGGGTATGTGCATAGGTGGTGTAACCGTGTGTGCGTGAGACCTATTTAAGTTATATAAATCTGTAGAGCTCAACAATAAGTGAGAAAATAGAGTAAATAGAAGAGAAAGGAAGAAAAGGCGTGTGTCATCGGAAAATAAGTTACCTTATGTGTTTTTGCTCGTTCTCTCTCTCCACTTATGTGCGTTTCTTTCCTTGGCTAGGCCAACAGTGTGCACTCTCTAGAAAGACTTCAATATCATTGCCTACAGCAAATCAGAGAGGAAAACACATGCAGGGAAAGCATATAGGTGCTGCTTTGCGCATATATAATGCGTCAGATGGTTCATCATCAGATGCAACGAATCAAATGGTATATCAGACCCATGCAGTCTGAATGTCGGATGCTTTGACGGTGATATTTCTACAGTTTGTGGGGCTTTCTTCTCGGCCTGGCTTGCAAGTGTAGACGACCTTTATGGTGTTTTGCTTGAGGAAAAAGGCAAAGAAGCTTTCGCATAGGACTTATTTTATGCTTGAGCTCAAGAGGATAAAGGCAAAATAAACTTTTACTTACTCGTGGATGTGTAGATTAATTAAAGTGTATAAAACAGCACTAGATATGTACTCTATACTCCGTAGGACTATAACTTGGCCTATTTTGTTTGGGAGATTTTTGTTTTTGCCACTAGTTGGGGCATTCATGTTGTTTTTGCCATTTTACACTGTTTGGGTCCATGAGACAAACCCAATGGCAAAAACAAAATAAAAATGGCGAAAGTGAGTTGCATATACAGACTAGTGACAAAAACAAAATTTTCCCTTCTTGTTTTTTTTTTTATCATTGGATGTGCAACTTTTGGCAGTAACTGAACACACACAAAAGCATTCTAACTCCGAAAAACAAATCCTCTAAAAAAAATTTCCAAAAAACAAAAGAGCCTTTCCAGAATCTAAGTAATATATGGGCCCATATCTACAATAAAGTCCACAAAACTAAAGGATTGGACAGCCCGTGGACAATTCTTGAAACACGCAGGTGGACCTTTTGCTTCTTCTTCTTCTTTTGTTTCCGTTCTTCTCCTCTATTTGCCAGACCGTGGTCTGTGAATTTTTTTCTTTGGACAATTGGACTAAGCAGTCACAGGCCCAAAATTCGCCCAATACGGTTCTGCAAATGCAAATTCAACACGAAACGTAATTGGTTTCAGATGCAGTATAATCGACAACAAGGGTGCAGCTTAAAACAATCCGGACATTTCAAAGCGAGGGCGACTACAACTTAGAAAGTACCTGATCAACTCGACTTCGACTTCTGGCTTCTGGCTTATTTTTCACTATTCATAAGTTTCGTCTTTTTCTGAACTTTTGGCTTTTTGTTGAGCTTTTTTGCCGGTTCTTTTTTTCCCGTATTTGTTTGTATTATACGTAATGGGCTAACATATTTTTTTATATTTTTAAATTTTTTTATATTTAATTATGCTAAATAAGCATCTATCAGCTACAGTGCTTTTTTCAGCCATCTACAGTATTTTCAACCATAAGCTATGAGCTTTTGAGTCGAACCGATCACCATGCACTGACATGATTCTAAAAAATAATAATAACAAAACCTAGCCCGACCTCTACTGATTTTCCCTGTACGAGTCGACAGATAGATAGTACAGATTGGATTAATCAAGTGAGCTTGTTTATCCGCACGTTTTAGAAAACAAAGTATGTCATCTTCTGTCCTGAGCAAGATTTGATCTAGCAAAGGGGTTTAGACCGCATTAATTTGATGAAATGGACGTCCAGCCACTTTCATCGAGTCATCTCGCGCGAATGCCCACCTGCTCATCTATTAACCAAAGCGACCAAACAATTGATTAATACGTGAGATTTTTTTTAAATTCAGAGAAAAGGATGGATGTTACTCCACACTTAGAAGTAGGACCCACTGACATGTCAGATGTCACTGCATATCTTGAAAAAAATAATCATATGCCACTGATACAGTTCGAGAACCAACCTGCCGCTTGCAACACAAAAAATGCCAAGTTGTACACACCTCTTTTTTTTAATGGATTCCGTACACACCATCCGCTAGGCCCTGATCAACTCGGTTTCGGCTTCTGGCTTCTGGCTTTATTTTTCACTATTCATAAGTTTCGTCTTTTTCTGAACTTTTGGCTTTTTGTTGAGCTTTTTTGCCGGTTCTTTTTTCCCGTATTTGTTTGTATTATACGTAATGGGCTAACATATTTTTTATATTTTTAAATTTTTTTAAATTTATTATGCTAAATAAACCTCTGTCAGCTACAGTGCTTTTTCAGCCAGCTACAGTGTTTTCAGCCATAAGTCATGAGCTTTTCAGCCGAACCGATCACCACCTAGATACATTTATACTAAGAAAAGATCAGCAAAAAAATATTATTCCAAAATATTAGTGTATTGAGAAATTGTTTGCTATTACAGTGACATCCAACTGTCCTGATAAGAATTACTTTCATTATCAATATCAAATTCCATTGAAGAAGATATACAATATATCGTTGGAGCAAAACATACCATGAGTTAGTCGAGTTTTGATTATAACACGAGAACATTATAGTGCCATTCAATTCACCTTTCAACTGTTGAGCGTTGACCTCCAAAATTGTTATGGGAGGGTGCTCTTGCTATCTCGGACCCATAATCACTTCGAAGCGATGGCACCTAATGGAAGGTCCACTCTAAGTCGGGGCCAACCTCAGACAGAGTCCAAAGTTAGCCATGAACCGACCCCGGTATCCCGAACTTAGCAGGACTCGCGCAAGGTAGATGACGTAGATACCCTTAGGGGTAAGCTAGGCCCAGAGGGCAAACTTATAACTCCACTTGCCTCTCTCACCCTCCATAACTAGGACCTCTTGTAATGGGAGGAGAGGGCCATTTGTAACCCTAGACACTCATATTGAAGACACTTGAGTTATTTGTGTGCTTCTTCTTGAGTCCCTCCGCATTTTCAGCGGTCTTCGCATCCGACCGAAGGTGCCCTATGTTTATTGTTCAGTCTCGTATCGATGACAATTGGTGTCATCTGGGGGGACTCAAGCAAGAAATCATGCCACCTAAGAAGGTAAGGCAAGAAAGGTTGTCGAGGTGGGAGGTGCGAACCCCCCTCCAAGTCCGAAGTCAAATCGGATCATAGCTTGTGTCGCCTCGGGCTGGGGGTGCAGCTGGACCTCTCCACGGAGGTCCAGGTCACTGGCGAGACCGCGGCGTGTAGGTGGAACGGGAGTTGGAGGACCCCCAAAGGCAATTCAGGGAATTACAGAACGAAGATCTACAGTCTGTGGTCGAGGCTCACCAAGCGGGGGAACTTCGGGCGCAAATCGAAAGGGCGCGAGCTGAAGCAAGACCCCCGCCGCCCACAAAAGCCTGAGAAGCAAAGGAGCTAAGCAATCAGCTCGATGAAGTACGTGCATCGCCACGGGAGGCAACACACCCTGAGGTCCCCGAGGTCGAAGCCATTCGAGACGAGCCAACCGAAGTCCATGGCCAAGTGAATTTGCCACCTTTGGTCAGAGTCCAAGAAGACAGCAACCTTCAAGCACAACTTGACCAATTGCGGAGGGAAGCCCTAGCCTCAACCAGGGGCGTGGGAATGAGCCATGGATACCAAGATCTCACACCTAGCTCCGCGCCAGACTTTCCTCATGCCCTCCCACCTCAAGGGGTGCCCACCCACGAGATCGTTAATCTGGTCAACCATTCAAAAACCACTGAGCCCGAGCTTGCAAGCCACGTCGTGGCCAATGCGTTTTTGGATGCTAGAGGTCACCAAATACTTGGGGGACTCTGACTCGGTGGAGTTCATCTGTGTGTATGAGACTATGATACCGACAGCGGGAGGGGGTGAAGCCATCATGGTAAAGAGCTTGCCCTTGGCCCTCTCGAGAGTTACTTAGTCCTGGTACCGCCGTGTTTGGTGTACTCATAGGAGCAATTTCGGGAGAAGCTGGGCAATCACTTCCAAGGGAGCCAGAACAAGCCAATTATGTCCTCTAACCTACACGTGCTCAAGCAAATGTCAGGCGAGTCCATCAAAGACTTCATGCACCGATTCATCTACATCCATTGCCAATTCGAGAGCATCTTTAACACAAGTGCCATCGAGGCCGTGCGTCGGGCTCTCCATAAGAGGGAGTTGGCTAACAAGCTAGATTGGAAGGAACCGAAGATGTTTGCAGAGCTACTTGCATCATGGAGAAATAATCTAAGTACAAGGAGGGGCGGGCTCACAAGGAGACGAAGACCTCATCCACCATGGCCCTCGCGCACCCGCCCGACCTCGAGGCCACTGAAAGGTGGCAATGCCACCACCGCCCCTATGTACCACATTAAATCCAAAGTCGCTTAGCCGCGTCATGACGATCAACATGATGACTGTCGGGGCAACCACCGCGATCCCAAGTGTAAGGGTGGTCGATGGCATGAGGAGCAACACCACGACCATGGCAACAATCTATGCTTTTGCGCCATTCATGGGTGGACTTACCATAAGACTTCAGGGTATGAGCTCATCACCTCCAATTGACAACTTCATCAGCAATAAGTCCAGGCCACTACCAATGCGCCGCAACACAACCCGCCTCCTGCGCCTGTGGCGGTGGTCACACTACCTGCCTTGGCCACTCGACTTTGGCTTGAAGCCACTGGGCATGCTGCAGACCCTCCACGCCGTGTGATGCATGCAATCACTGGCGAAAACTCACACACCTTCACATCAAAGTGGTGACACCGGGCCTATGCCCGCCAAGTGCTCCAAATCGACACGACCCCCCAACCAAGCTCTCATAGTGGGTCAACACTCCCATCATGTTCAGCCTAGAAGCCACAACCGGAGTCAACCTCCCATATCATGATGCCATGGTGATCTCTGCCTCTATCACCGGGTGCAAAGTAAGGTGTGTATTCATAGGCGGGGGAAGCTCCATGGACATCATGTTTGCCTCCATGTTCAGCAGGCTTGAAATCTCACGGTCACTCTGTTGGAGCCTGGCATCCCACTTCTCAATTTCAGTGGTGCACTGACCCCGGCCCATGGCAGGATCAAGCTGATCATGGGGTTCGGGGCCGAGTTGGCACCCGAAGTGAAAGCATAGTCTTCGATGTTGTCGATATCCCGTATCAATACAACATGATGTTGGGTAAGGCTGTCCTCAACCACTTCGAGGCGGTGCCTCACCATGCCTACCTTTGTGTGAAGCTCTTCAGCCCTGAAGGTGTCATCACTGTGCGCGGCGAACCAGACCTTTCAAGAAAGATAGACAAAGACATCCAAGTGGCTATTCGATACGTGCACTATATCATCCCAGAAGTTGCGGAGGCTGAGCTGAGGGTCTAGGCCCCTTCCTCCAGTAAATGGGCCCCCATGCCAATGCCTGACAGGGAGACTCGAGCCAAGCCCCTATCAAAAGCTGATCCCACCAAGACCATACTACTTGGCATGGACCTCGACCCATCAATGGAAAATGCCATATTGGCTATCTTGTGGGCAAACCACGATATCTTCGCTTGGGGGCCCGATGACCTCCTCGGTGTCCCAAGCGAGATCATCGAGCATTGGCTCTTCATGAAGCCTGATGATAAGCCCATCAAGCAGAAGCTTCGAAAGATGTCAGGCGAGTGCCAGGGCACGGTGAGACAAGAGGTGGAGAAACCAAAGTAAGGTTGTCGGGGTGTCAAGACAAGGCCAACCAGGGGCGGTCCAGGCACCGGGAAGTAAGACCTCGGGGCAGTCCGGGCGCTGGGAAGTGAAGACCTCGGGCAATCCGGGCGCCAGGAAGTGAAGCCCTCGGGGCAGTCCTAATGCTGGGAAGTGAAGACCTCAGGGCAGTCCAGGCGCCGGGAGGTGAAGACTTTGGGATAGTCCAGGCATCGGGAGGTGAAGATCGAGGGGAGTTCTAGGGCATCAATGCAAGGCCAACCGAGGATGGTCCGGGTGCCTAGGGAAAAGCCCCCTAGGGCATCAAGGCGGAGCCAACTAGGGGTGATTCAGATGTCAGGAAGTGAAGAGCGAGGGGAGTTCCGAGGTGTCAAGGAAGGCTAACCAGAGTAACCAGGGATGGCCTGGGTGCCAAGGGAGAAGCCCTCTAGGCGGTCCCGAGGCATCAAGATGAATCCAATTAAGGGATGTCTGGGAACCCACAGCTGTGCCTCCCGGGAGGAGCCTGGGGCACTAAGGCTGCTCCGACTGGGAGGACTTTGGGGCTTCAAGGCTGCACTGCCCGGGGACACCCGGGCCTCTGGAGACCAGATCCCCAGTGAGGTTCCAACTGACCAACACTAGAAACACTGAAGGTGGGGGCCTGATCAAGGGCTAGGAGACACCGAGAGAAGACCAACTGGGGAGAGCGCAAGGCCTGGGAGCGGTCGAACAGTTCGAGCAAGGTTTGAGGTGACCTTGGGGCTCACACGGATGAGGTGCCCATGTGGAGGCACAAGTCATTTGGAGTTGATTTAGGGATTCAGGGGTGTGGATGCAGATGGGGGCATTGGAATGGAGCTAGCACATGGTCCACCGCATCCCAAAGAACATCAAATGCATGGTTCGCAGTGCCACACGCACCCAATCTATGTAATAGCATTCGGCCAGCCCGTGTATAGTAATTCGGCATGATTCCCGAGTAGCAACACCCCTCGGGATGTGTGCCTCCAGGAAGAGTATGGGCCCACCTTGGCGACCAGACCTCGACTAGCCTAGACTCGCCCCCGTTGGTCAACGAATGGTGAATTACCACCCCAAGTCCAGCCTAATGCTAAGGTATCTTAACATTTTGTCATCTCGATGTAGGTTGAGGAGGAATGGTTGGCCTGAGGTCGTGCACCGACTCCCTCTATAGGTCGGTGTGTCGGCCCAGGCGGGTGACTGATGACCGTCCAGATAGGTGAGGGGCTACTATTGGGGGAGGGTCCCCGCGCTACCTTGGGTCCATGATCACTTGGAGCAACGACGCCCATTGGAAGGTCTACTCCAATTCAAGTCCACGAGCCAACGTCGATGAGGTCCACAAGGCTAACATCGGTGAGGTCAGCCTCGATGAACCCCGGGAGGGGTCCGAAGCTAACCCCAAGTGAGGTATGGGGTCGACCTCGGAGGAGGTTCGGGGCCAACCTAGGACAAAGTCCAAAGTCAGCTATGAACTGACCCTGAAGTCCCGAACGTGGCTGGACTCACTCAGGGCAAATGATGTAGATAACCCCAGGAGTAAGCTAGGCTATGAGGGCAAACTTGTAATTTCATTCGTCTCCCTCTCTTCCTTTATAAGTAGGACCTCTTGTAATGGGAGGAAGGACCATTTTGTAACCCTAGACACTCATATTGAAGACATTTGGGTCATTTGTGTGTTTTTTCTTAGGTCCCTCTATATCCTCGACAGTCTTCGTATTTAATCAGGGATACTTCTAAGTTTACTAGTATGTCTTGTATCAATAACATAAATGAAGAACAAACTTGTTGGCTTGTTGCAATCGCATGTGGTGGATGAAGACAAGTTGACTTTTCTTCTCAGATGATGCATTCCGTACCAGAATCTCCCCCGCGTCATCAATGAAACAAAACTGATCCAGTCAAACCAATCCGACGGCCAAGATAACCCCGTCGTCGGTTGCATGTAAGCTATAAGCTTCCTTAATCCTTCGTAGTTCGTATTCCCAACCTCTTCGATCGTTCCCAGTTCACACCACCTCCTCGCGCGGCGCGATGGGTCTCAAGCTCCGGCGGCTCGCGGCGACCCTCCTCTCCCCGGGAACCACCACCTCCTCGGCCTCCGCCACCGACGTGCACCACGCTGTGATGCGAGCGACGGCGCACCACCCGTCCACGGCCCCGCCCTCCGCGCACCACCTGGACGCGCTCCTCGCCTTCGGCCGCGGTTCGCGCCTCTCCACCGCGGCGCTTGCCTCCGCGCTCACCGACCGCCTCCGCGCCGCGGCCTCCGGGCACGGAGACTCCGCCGTGGCCCTGAAGTGCCTCGTCACCCTCAGAATTCTGCTCGGGCACGGCGCCTTCATCCTCCGCGACCAGCTCCTCGCGGCCCTCATCCGGCACCCCGCCTCCGGCCGCAACCCCCTCGCGCTCGCCGCCTTCCCGCTCGGCCGCTCCTTCGCCGCCGCCTCCTGGGTCCGATTCTCCGCGCGCCTCCTCGAGGTCCTCCTCCTCCTACCGGACGCCTCCCACGACGCCGAGTACCTCACCGCCCTCACCAATCCCCACCTCATCTCCGAGCTCACCGCCTTCGCGTCCGTCGCCGACGCTGTCCGCCAAGCCCCGCCATCTTCCTGCGCCCCACAAGCCAACGCTCTCATCTGGGAAGCCATCCGGCTCGCCGAGGAGGACCGGGTCACGGCGGAGCGCAACATAGCCACGAGGGTCCAAGAGATGGGCGAGCGCCTCGACACGCTCAGCTTGGCTGACGCAGTGGAGCTGGTCTGCGTGCTGAAGCAGGTGGAGGAGAGCGCGGCGTCCCCGCCGGAGTGGAAGTGGGCGGGGCTGGACGAGGCCGTCGTGGGCGGGGCGCAGGGGCTGCGCGAGCGCGCGGAGGAGGTGGTGCTGCGGAGGACGGAGCAGGAGAGGCGGGTGGTACGGAGGGACCCCGCGGCGAGCGCGTCCGCGCGCGTCGTCGTGCCGATCCGCACCGGCGGCGGCGAGGCCGTCCGGTTCGGCTCCACACGGTGGGCCGGCACGGTTTCTGCATGGCGTTAGGGCAAGGGCAATGCTTAGATTTGTTCTGCCTTTTACATTTTTCATTTGTGCCTTGTTGTACTCGATCGGAATCGAATTCCGGAAATCGTGAACAGAACGATTTGGTTGCGTTTTGGCTGTTCGATCGAAAATCAGTTGAAATAGAAGTTACAAGATGTTTGCACGATTAAAAGTCAGCTTTGATTTATGAAGGTGAAGCCGTGAAAACTCTACAAGGACAAAAAAAAAAAGGCTTATTGTCTTCGCCTCGACTGTCTGATTTGCGACTAGTCAGCTTACATTCCAGTAGTTCTACTAGTATAGAGACGTGGTGCGATTCTTTCCCACAAGATGCAAATACACGTCAACCCACCATGGTCGGAGCTTGCGCCTTTGACATTCATGTTTGGTTCACACGGTGTATTATTGGCTTATAAACTATAGGCGGCGCCACCCTCTATAGACTATTGCTCACTCGATTATTGGCTTTTTAAACATGCACAAAGCGTAGTTTCGGAAAAGTTTTGCTACTCGTGGTGTCACTCATGATCTGTATTTTGCCCCTACCACTAACCACTCAAAACACAACCTGTTTCGTACTTGTTTTAAGGGGTGTTTTGCTTGACGGATCACCAGCTGCTTCCGATCGGACGGAACGATTTTCTCAGCAAACTGCGTTGGTTGAGTGCTACGTACGTTCGTACGTAGGCGCAGCCATTGACTCTGAGTCGGAAAGGGAGACAAGGAAGGAGCCTGATGGCATATTCATCATTTTCACTCGATGGTTTTGAACTTGACTAATGATTTTTGACTGAAATAAATAGTAATAATTAAAAAAATTAGTTTTTGAAAGGAGAGAGTGAGCGGTAAGAAAAATAAGAGAGAAATATGTGTGTAAGACAGGAACAAGAATAATATGATACGTCTGTAATCTCCTACTTTAGCAAGACGAATAGAGAAAGTATTTTAAAAAATTAGATATTTATATTAACTTATTCAACCAATATGAAACGTCCTTAGTCAAACAGCAATTGCCTACTATGCCGAATAATAAACGGAGCATGAGGTCACGGCTGAGTATATACCTGCTTGCCTGCATCTGCGTGCGATATGTACTATAAGGTGTAAGGACGCGTTTCCCACACACACAGCGGACGAGTCGTGCAAGGCGACGGGGCGTCGCGCGCGTCAGCTCACGAGTCGGCGGCGAAAACGAAAGTAGAGGAGAGGTCGGGGCTGCCTTTGGTCAACCCTAGTCAACCTATCCATCTGATCCTAAGAGCAACTCCATCCCATTAGTCATTTCTCCCTCTCTATTTCCTAGGATGAAGAGACTAGCTATTATTTTCAGCTCTCTATTTGAGTTAGCATTCCAATGGCCTAGCTATTTGAGAAGCGAGTGAGGAGGCGCTCGCCAAATCTAGCTAGCGGCCGGGAGAAAATAGCGACTCGATAAAAATGAAGAGGAGGATAAAGAACCGGTTGGAGTCCATTTCTTGAGTCATATTAGGTAAATATACAATGAAGAGCAGGATAAAGAACCGGTTGGAGTTGCTCTAACTCGAACGAGTCGAGCTACATTGTTGCCTTACGTTTGGCCTACACCTGATGAATTGGCCCAGCGAAATCCAAGCCTGAGTTTAGGGTCATAGGTTGTGGGTTCATGCTTTTATAATATTATAATTTTATTATATATTTTAATATAAAATTATAAAAATAGTGGTCAAAGTCATATTTTAAAAACTCTAAAAAATAAAAAACGTAAAAAACAGAGAGAATAGTTTTTAAATAGTACATCTTTTTAAGACGAAGTCTAAAAATCAATTGTAGTACATATTGTACTGAATTTAATTATACCAACCAAAATTATGTACGATTATTTTTTTCTTTATACTATCTCTTGTAAAGCAAAACTCATAGACCATATCTCACAAGAATCCACCCTACTACTTTAGGCCTAGCTGCAATTGCCCAACTTGAGTTCAACTACTTTGTTCAGGCCTAGCCAAGGCCAAGACTGACCAGCCCAATGCAACTGGGACTTTTTGCGAACCCACTTTTTGGTCGAGTCGTGTCTTGTCAAGTCACAGCATTAGGCTCACGTAGACCTAGACAAGTTCCCAAAAGGAGCCACTATAAATGTTGGATCCCACTTTGACGTACCGCAAGGACCGTCGCAAGAACAAGACCACATTGAACACAGGCCGGAGACGACATTGAACAAGGACCACATTGAACACTCAAGCCGGGGTTCTCGTCGTTGGCGTTCGCGGTTTTTCTCTTAGTTTTTTTTTCAATATTTCTAGTTTTATACTGACTGAGAGATTACAATACCAAATCACATCATTGCTGATGCCACCTTTTCTGATAGAAGGACATCCACATGCATTTAATCAATTCATTTGATGTGCTAGCCGGTTCATCAGATGCAAGATATAACTTGTGGATCTAGGTAGAAAGCGCCATTATGCATTCATAACGGAACAAGTAGAATTACTCAATTAAGAAAGTCAGTGGATGCTTTCTGTCCTAGGAGAGTCAAATGGTGTCCAATAAGGATGCGTATGATTTGTGCGAAAGAAACGGATCACAAATAAGCGGCAAGAGAATCATATCTGGGTAGCAAGAAGCCAAGGCTGAAGCCGGAGATGACAGTGCTGGCGATGGAGAAGGCGGCGAGGTCGCAGTCGCCGAAGTGGCCGGCGAAGGCCTGGCTGACCACGTTCATGCTGTAAAGCATTAAGCACCACCCTCATGAACACGGCCGGGCCGACGACTTCCCAGAGCTTGTTGGACTCCTCCCATACTCCCGCTTGAAGTGGAACGCTCTCCATGTATCAGTATTACACCATTCACACAGGGCAATAGGCTATGTTGATCGGAGGGGAGACCAAGCAAATGTTATTTAGCTTTGAAGCCCTTAGTTTGCAGCGATGATGTAGCACGTTGGGCAATAACTAATTGGGACGTGATGAGGACTAGCGAGTATCTAATTCGTCGCTCAGTTCCCACTTCCATGGCATTGGAGGCAGTGGCGGACGCTGGAATTTTAGAATGGGTGTTCGAAGTTGAAAAAATATTTTTCAGTACAAAACATAAAGATCTACAGTAAACTACACTTAAATAGGATCTTGAATCCTTCATCTCACAATCAGAAACATCATTCTCTATACTACTTAAGGTGACTATTTGATTCAGACTATGCTGCTAGACTTCAAACTGGAATACAGATACCAGCTACACTAACTCTGTGCACATTGCATATTTGATGTTGCAGCGAGAAACCAATTAACTGTAATAAAAGAAATGCTAATATGGTGATACCTTTAGCTTATCTTCTTCCAAGTACTCTACTACTCTTTGGCCTCATCTCGGAGATGAAGTCTTATCTCAGTTCCACGGCCCAGCGGTTCATTCCAAGTATCCTCGGAGATAGCGAATGATCCATCAGCTTTGGACTCCCACACATATCTATCAGAGAAAATTACAACGCCACAACAACATGAAGCAAATTGCAAAAAGAAGGCAAGGGATGAACCAAAAACGCAATACATCACCGTTGTATTAGAGACGAGGCCGGTCATGCGCCGCGGTGCCGCCGTGCCGGGCTCGGCGGGCTGCTGGCGGATGGCGAAGCCCGAAGGCGCGCCTGGTGGCTGGTGCGGTCGCGGGTCGCCGGTCGTGGACTGCGGTGGAGCGGAGGGCTGGAGCGGCGGAGCCCGGAGGGCGGAGGCGCTGCCGTCGGTCATGCGGCGCGCGGGCACGGGCACGGAGCTGGAGGCCCAGAGAGCCCAGATATAGCCGGAGCCCGGAGGGCGGAGGCAGCGAGGCGCGGTCGCCAGCGCCAGCGGAGCGGAGGGCGGAGGCGGCGAGGCGCGGTCGCCAGCGCCGGTGGAGCGGAGGGTGGAGGCGGCGAGGCACGGTCGCCAGCGCCAGCGGAGCAAAGGGCGGAGGCGGCGAGGCGGAGCAAAGGGCGGAGGCGGCGAGGCGGAGCTAGCTGGCTAGGGTTAGGGTTCCCGGCTCCCCGCTATTTGCCGTCGCCGCACACGAATGCCGAACGGGCGCAAATGCAAATGGGGATGGGGGGTGGGGGGACCGGGCCACCGGGGGGCGTGGGAAATGGCAATGGGCTGGGCCCATTTCACGCGCGGTCGCTGGGATGTGGGCTGCTGCATTTCTATCGCATCTCAGGCCGAATTGTGTATATAAACAATTGATTTAGCCCAACTATATGTATATATATGTATTATACCTCATATATACTAGATTTTTTGTCAAAAAATTTGGGTGTTCAGCTGAACACCCATGACCCACAGTAGATCCGCCCCTGATTGGAGGAGCTACAGTACTTGGGGTTTTCTTTGTCTTTTTGAGTAATCAAGGACGTTTGCATCGGAAAGTTCTTTTACTCCCCGCGGGCTAATTTCATTAAAGTAGAAGTGGGTGTGTCTAGGCATCATCCAAATGCTTTCTTCCTAACAATCATCCAAATTTGAGACCGTTGGATTAGAGATCTAACGAACCCTTTTTTGGAGGGGGAGATTTTTTTTAAGAGGGGGACATTTTTTTTGGAGGGGGTGGGGGAGAATTCATGGTCGTTGGATCTCTAATCCAATAGTCACAAATCTGAATGATAGTTAGAAAGAAAATATCCAGATGATATTTATCAACACCCAAAATGGAAACAGAAATAAGTTACAATTGCGGGTCCGGAAAGGTTTCCCTTCTATCCCCGTTATCCAACAGGCCCCAATTGGGCGTTACCGATTTACAGGCCTACTCGTGAAACAACATCGCAACTCGCTAATCAAGCACCAGCGCTTCCTGGAAATTATTGAGATCCTGAATGACGACCTCTACAACGTATTGCTCTCTCCTTGTCTGGTTCTCAAAAACTCGCCGATCCCTTTCCTTCCATATATTCTAGCACGTGTATATCCTGGCCGAGAGCAGGAGCTTTCTTTGCTAAGGCGCGCGGCTGGTTCCCATGACCATGACCACCATGCTTTGATGCAATCGGAAACGCTCGAAGGAAGAAGCTGTAGGTCGAGAATTGTTGAGAGGTCGAACCACACCTGCTTGGCGAAGGGCACTCCAGGAAGAGGTGTTGAGCCGTTTCGTCCTCCTGATCACAAAGCATGTAGGTTGTCCCGTTCGGCCAACCCCGTTTCTGCAGTTTATCTGCCGTCACGATTTTTTTTTTTTGAACCAGTAGCCACATAAAGAACCGGCACTTCCTCTGGACTTTTGCCTTCCAAATCTTCTTGGCCTCAAAATCAGAGAAGGATCCATGAAATTGAGCCAAATATGCCGAAGCTGCTGAGTAGCAACCATCCGCCGTCAGCGTCCAGGTAATGTCATCCGGTGTGTCCGATAAGGTCATCCGATTGACCGGCCTTTGATTGACAGTTATACATGCCAAGATACTAGCGGTCTAACTGGTTTGATGGCTGCGGTCAGACAACTCCCTTGTTCCTAGGAAGGACTTGCAGTGGTTAGAGTAGCTAGGAGTTGGTGGTCTGAACGGTGCTATCGTGCAACGAACTAAGCATGTGTTTGGTTCATGGGACCATGAGGGATGGGATGGGGCGGTCCTCGTTCTAGAGCTGTTTGGTTCAGAGTCAGGTGGGATGGGGGATATCCCTCTAGGGAATATTCTGTGGATATGCTCTCAAATTGGGGATGATCCTATCCCCCAAAAATGAGGGGATGGTGAGGGATAAAGTGGGACGAGTGGCTGACAGGTAGGCCCCGTCCCTAAAAAATGGGTTGGATCCATCCCGTCCCACCATGACTCTGAACCAAACAGAAAACAGGGACCGTCCCGTCCCGTCCCTAAAAAATGGGTTGGATCCATCCCGTCCCACCATGACTCTGAACCAAACACACCCTAAGTGTGTGAACTGTGATTCAAGGTTTGGTTCACAGGGGTGGTCTAACCGGTACACATGGGCGGTCTGACCGATTTGCATTGGAGGTCAGACCGCTGGGGGTATGAAGGCTTGTTTCACTTAGTTTTTCTTAGGGTTTTCATTGCGAGTGTTTGTCGCTGATCTTATTAGCTTCTCATAGCTATTAGAGTGAATTGCTTTGCTTTCTTCCTTTGAAAAAGTTACAAAAAAAGTGCTCAATTGTGTTGGCTCCTATTCATCCTTCTCTAGTTGCCGTTCTCGGTCCTACATCTACTTCTAGGTTTAGATTTCTTGTTGCTTTAGGTTCTAGAGATCTTATTTTCTAGCAATGTAGACTTGGACACATTGACTTTGATCACTTGACATAGGTCAGTAGCATGGATCTAATTAGGGGATTACCTAAGCTCAAGGGTGGGAAAGATTTAGTTTGCTCTCCTTGCAAGTATGATAAGATGGTTGTTGCCGCACATCCACCTCTTACCATGGTCATGACAGATGGCCCAGGACAGTTCTTGCACATGGCATGGTAGGTCCTTTTAGAGTTCAGTCAGTAGAAGAAAAGTAGTATATATTGATCATTGTTGATGATTACTCTAGATATTCATAGGTTTACTTCATGGCATCTAAGGATAAGACATTTGGTGATTTTAGAGAGTTATCCCTTAGATTATCAGTTGGTCTTCCAGGTGCCCATAGGGTCATTAGGAGTGACAATGGGACTAAGTTCAAAAACTCTTCCTTCTCTTCCTTCTGTACTGAGCATGGTCAAGAGCATCAGTTGTCATCTCCTAGAGTTTCTCAGCAGAATGGTGCAGTTGAGAGGAAGAACTGGACCTTAGTTAAGATGGCTATGACTATGTTAGATGAACATGCTACTCCTAGGAGGTTTGGATTAAGGCTATTTCCACTGCATGTATGTGTCAAACAAGGTATTATTAAGAGCCTCATTGTGCAAGACTGCCTATGAGTTAAGATTTGGTCATAAGCCTAGTGTGTTATTTTAGAGTTTTTGGTTTTAAGTGCTTCATTCTTAAACATGACAACTTTGATAAGTTTGAGTCCAGATCTTGAAATGTGATCTTTCTATGCTATCCTGCTCATTCTCGAGGCTATCATGTGCTTAATCTTAAGACTAATAAAATTGTAGAGATCTGCGAGGTTAGTTTTGATAAGGCTAGTCAAGGGACTAGACTAGACACTGCAGGTACATAGGTTAAGAGAGATTCAGATAGCATCTTCCTTGAGGAGTGTGATGAAAAAGATGAGGTTATTGCTCTACTTCCTCTTCAGCCAGCTAAAGTGTCTGCTTCATCTACTTCACCTTCAACTGGATAGCCCGCTCACACTTCTTCAATACCATGTGGCTTTGCTCTTACCTCCATAGCCTATAAGGTAGATGCCACATCTACACTAGGAATGCCTCTACATCGACACCCTTCAAAGTAGATCATTAGAAGTCTTCATAAGTGAGTTACTCACTTCAGATTTATTTCTCTTGATTCCTTTGCTCGTTCTGCTTTTGTTGCTTTTTTTGAGCCCTGTGATGTCACCCATACATTTTCTGATAAACCGTGGATCAATACCGTGCATGGGAAGCTAGAGAATTTTGAGAGGAATAAGGTCTGATCATTAGTGGAACCCCATCATGGTCATGACATAATTAGAGCTAAGTGGGTCTTTAAAAACAAACATAATAAGGATAGGTAGTCATTAGAAATAAGACTAGGTTTGTTGCTTAGGGTTTTACTCAGGTGGAAGGCTTAGACTTTGAGGAGACCTTTGCTCCTATTGCTAGACTAGAAGCCATTAGGATACTCTTAGCATTTGCAGGTTCTAAGTGCTTTAGACTATATCAGATTGATGTTAAAAGTGTCTTTCTTAATGGTTTCCTAGAAAAAGAGGTCTATATCAAACAATGTAAGGTCAAGGATAATCGACTAGAGGGGGTGAATATGAGGTTTTTAAAATCTTTTGGCTAAAACCCAATTTTTGAATAAGTATGAACTAAAATTTGTTTTAGCGCAATTCAAGGCCTAAATAATCTAAGTCTTACTAAGTGCATCAACAAGCTAAGTCTAAGCAAGATACAATTCTAGATAGACAAGTAAGTAATTAATCATTAGAAATATAAATACACAAAGTAAAAAAGCGAGAGAGTAAACCACACGAATACACAAGTGACCTTTTTCCATGGTCTCAAAGACTTGTCGGCTCCGTATGCAATAGATCCTTTCTTCAATCCACTAAAGGTAACTCTTTCCTGCTCCGCGAGGTGAGCTCCAACCTTCACAACCACATCAAGCCTCTTCACAAGCTTTTTGAAGAGATTATCGGACTCAACCCCTCCAAGCCATCTAGGTAGTGGCAACCACCAAGAATAACAAGTCGATGACACTTACTTGAAGGTCTTCAAGTCCCACAAAGATCAACCAAATGATGCAATAAACTTGAATACTCTCAACAACTTCAAATGGTGAAACAAATGCACTAGAGTTGAAGAGAGAGATGCAAGAGCTCAACAATATTCAATTAGGGCACCTGAGAGTGACCTTGGTGCAGGTGGGAAGGTATTTATAGCCTCAACCAATCAGAGTGACTGTTGGGGACAAAATTCCTAAATATCAGGTTGATTGGTAGTACCACCATGGAGTGACTAGTACTACTGGACCCACTGTTTAAGGATTACTTATTGCTCATTTAATGCAACAAAACTAGCCATTAATACAAAAATCGATCATACCGCACTCACATGTCTCGGTCATACCGATTCAACTTAGCACCGCACTTATGTTGTGGTAGTTCCAGTTTTCAGAGGGGAGAAAATCTTTCAAAAATGTACCTCTTTGGAAAACAACTATAACCAACAAAAATATGGTCATACCGCAGATGCGGTAGTACCGAACAAGCGTTGCAGTCATACCACAGTGGTGCTACCAGAAAAGAACATCGATAATTCCATTTTAGAAAAACTCTAAATTAGCACCTCTTTGAAAAAAAACCTACCTGCATGTAGGATTCGATAGTACCAATACAGTAGTACTACCACGGTATCAATGGCGGTTATATCAGATTCAGAGAAAACACAACATAGAGGGCAACAAAGCAATTTTAAATGTATGCATGCACTAATATTGATTAATGTGGCACAAGATTACCGTCAAGCTACTAACCATAAACCCCTCTTACTAGTATGTCATCAAGCCTATCAACCCAATCTTAATTGAACTTGCGTCAAGACCGAAAAATCTATAAAAGAGTTTCTTAAGCCATTTTATACCTTTGCCTCGAGCATTGCCTTGCGCCATGTCAATCTATAGTCATTTTTGCATACTTTTCCATGACATCCTTCAAATGTGGGACTAAACCTTTCAATCATCTTAACAAACACATTAGTCCCTTAAGCATGATCTTCATTAATTATCAAAATCATTTTTGAGGGCCTAAATGCTTCAAACAACCTTTTGGGTTTGAGAGTTCACAGTTCCCAATCATGTCTACAAAATTACCCAAAGTCTTGTATGGTCTTAAGCAAGCCCTAGAGTTTTGGTATGATAGGCTTAAGACATTTCTGTTGAAAAATAATTTTCAAATGGATAAAGCAGATAAGACTCCTTTAACCCTTATGCATGGTAGTGATCTCCTGTTGGTTCAAATCTATGTGGATGACATCATTTTTTGTGGCTTTTGTCATATTTTAGTTTGCAAGTTCTTAGATATCATAAGCAGAAAATTTGAGATGAGCATGATATGGGAGTTAACCTGCTTCCTAGGATTTCAAATCAAGCAGATGAAGCAACGTACTTTTATTCACCAAGCCAAGTACACAAAAGTCTTGCTTCGATGCTTTGACATGGTAAGTAGCAAGCCTGTTTCAACACCAATGGCTTCTACTTCCAGCCTGGATCCAGACAAGGATGATAATCCTATTAATCAGAAAGAGTACCGTAGCATGATCGACTCCCTCCTCTACCTCATGGCGTCAAGACTGAACATACACTTCTCGGTATGTTTGTACACTCGATTTTAGACTTCCCCTCGCACATTTCACCACCAAGCGGTGAAGTGCATCTTCAGATACCTCTAGTCCACTCTTGAGTTCGAGCTTTGATACTCTTTCGCTTCTTGTCTCTCACTTCGTGATTTCTGATATGCAGATTTTTTGGGTTGTAGGATAGATAGAAAAAGTAACTAAGGCAATTGTCATTTCTCAGGCATTTCTTTCATCTCTTGGTCTTCTAGGAAGTAGTTCTCTGTTGCACAATCCATAGTTGAGGTTGAGTATGTAGCTGATACCAGTAGTTGCTCTTAGATTCTCTGAATTTTTTCTACTCTTAGGGATTTTGGGTTAGAACTATATAGTGTTCTACTATTAAGTGACAACACTAGTGTCATCAACATAGTTAAAGAATCCAATGTAGCACTCTAAGACCAAACATATTGACGTTAGAGCTAGAAGGACATGGACGATAGATCTATACCGACGTAGGGGAAAACAGGAAAGAAGATAGAGAGGTGGGAGGGAGCGTGGCCGCCGGTGCCCGGAATGGGACGCCGGCGGGGGAGGGGAAGAGGGGAGAAGGCTCCCCATCCTGCTTACCTGCCGTATTAGAAGTTCACAACTGGTTGTCACCGCGGTTACTGGATTTGGGCCAGATGGGCAGGGATCGCACCGGGATTCCATGGGCCAAACGAATGAATGCGTTCTGTATATATCTGGCCCGTGAAGTAGGAACCCGGCAGTGGGTGGCTCCAGGCTTAAAACTCGGCAGTTCAGTTCTCCTCTCCCTGTTAAACAGGCCTTCGTCCTCCCGCCTCCGCAGCCTCGCGTCGCACCTGACCTGACAGCACGCTGCCGCCGACCGTGCTCCCACCGTGGCAGCGTCCCGGCCCCCGCGTGCCCTCCTCGCCGACGCGGGCGGCTTTCTCCACACGTACGAACTCGTGTGGCTGCCGACCTACACGCGTAGTCGCGTACTATCGGCACAACTCAGTGTGCGTCCCCAGCCCAGTCCGGAAGCACATTGATGCACCCAACACAACAGCGCAGCCAATTACCCCAACGCCGCCTCCCTTGCCGGATTGCCTCTGACGCGCGTTCTCAGACGCCAGAGTGCCACGACACGCCTCGTGCTCTGCTCCGGGCCTCAGGTGCCCGGCGCTCGCACGCTGCCGCCTTGACGCGGCGTGATGCTTTTCATTTCGAACCAGCATTCATACATGGAAACATTTTTCTCTCTTAAGCTGCTCCATGCTCTTCCGGAAAGACTCGGAACTTTGGTTAATCCTCGTTCTCACCTCCTTTAGATGAGTGCATAGAACGTGCACCGATGAATGCTCGAAGTCATGTCTAATTTCCCCATCTCCGGATGCGCTTACTAGCTTTCAAACCCTGCAAAACAGAAAACATTGCTGGGTAGTCAGCAAATTTAGCGAGCCGCTGCTGAAGTGAGGGAGCAGGCCATCGTCTTGACCGTGCTGGCTTAAACCAGAGGACGTCTTTCAAATGATCTAATGACACTAAAATTGAGAAACAAATAAAAGAAATTACCTCGTCGTTCCAATCACATAGCATTGTGATATACGCCAGAGTAGGGTCTGATCTGCACTGCCACCGATTATCCCAGCCCAAATTCCCTACAAAGATGATAGGCTAGTATAGACGCTTGTGTTTTGGAAAAGAATCTCGGGGGGGGGGGGGGGGGGGGGCATACAAGAACTCGAAGTAGTAGCATCCTACATTTATATAAACCACTGGTGCTTGCCACCCTGAACCAACAGCAACTCCTGCAATCGTCACACGTACGAAGTAACAAATCTTAAATTCGGATGTTTTTTATGTCATATCGTGGTGTAGTTACAACTATGTACAAGGTGCCACATATACCTGAAAGAACAGGCTGGAAGCCATTCAGAAGGATGGTGATGGCTAGCAGAACGGAGAAATTGTCCACGGCATCGATCACTGCCCTACTTGATGAGAAGATGAGAGATTTGAGAGCGACTTCATCGTGGAATGCCAATGCAAGCAAGCTAACGAAGAGGCCAATCAGAAAGGAAGTCGTCGTCGACACCATCGTTGCAAACCTTGCACCGTTTCCATTGCCCGCACCAAGCTCATTAGCGACTCGCACCCTTCGAATGCATAAGGAAGCTTTCGCTCAATTAAGGTTACACTAGTAGTGTGCCTGTGCTAACACTACGGTAAAATACAAAACAAGATAAAATTTGTAAAAAATAAAACGAACAATCAGATTCATTAAGATTCAAGTCTCATATATTGTATAACCAAATAGTTTTGTCGCATAATG
Source organism: Dendrocalamus latiflorus (assembly GCA_017311315.1). Lineage (NCBI taxonomy): Eukaryota > Viridiplantae > Streptophyta > Magnoliopsida > Poales > Poaceae > Dendrocalamus > Dendrocalamus latiflorus. Next base: position 20,772,564 of record CM029625.1, read on the forward strand.
AATGTCACATAAATACGTGACCGGTCGGAACCACCCAACACGCAATGCTCAAAAGCCTACGACCGATTCCCAGGTCTTGCGACCGCTTCGCGAGACCATACGACCGGTTAACAGAAGCTACGACCGTTTATCGCATGATTTAAGCTACGACCGTCTCATATAACAATGTAACATAGCGCATCCAAGATCACTCCCCTGAATCAACAAAATCACCACATTGCATTCTCCATTCCTAAACAGAGCCGCATGCCACCTCCCTTTACGCCCCCATCGAAACAGTCCAAATTCCAGCAAAACCGAGCGTGCATCTCCCAAGAAGCCCAAGCAAATAAATGAACACACTCCAGACATACACTAATACACAGATCGCACTTGCAGCCAAGATTGCTCCTGTGGAGCAACCAGACCACTACCACCACCCTTGGCACAGAACAGCGGCCAGCGGAACGAATCGAAGCCATTAAGAAGGGCTAGCTAGCAAGATTTGATTACCTTGCGGTAGGTGGTGCCGTCGGGCTCGACGGTCCACTCTGCCTCGTTGCAGAACGCCTGGAGCACCTCATTGTTGTCGCAGTGCTTGGGGAGGTTGTAGTAGCCATAGACCCTGAGCCCAGTGTAGATCTTGGCAGCAAGCGCGCAATGCCGCCGCTCCCTCCGTTGGTTGTTCTCCCGCTCCCTCCACATCGGCACCCTCGTGCCCCCATGCCTTCGCCTGCTCATTCTTGATGTTGAGGCGGTGAAAGGAGATACGGCTGGAGGGGTGCGGTGGCGCGGGGTTGACGAGATGCCGGCTATTATCACAGTAGACTTCGACAACGAGGACAACGTAGGGCGTGTCGGCCATGAGCTTCTCGCAGAGGTGGGAGCCGATGAAGCCGCTGGCGGCGCCGATCATGCAGATGGAGGGACGCAATGGGGTTGCCGACCAGAGCCACCCTCGCCCCGGTGGCCAACGGCACCGACAACGACATCCTACTGTGGTCCCACAGCGAGTGTCGGATCCGAAATGCGCATGCAGAGTCGAGATTTGGTGCTAATGAGGGAGGGAGTTCAGTGAGGGGGCGGCAACAGCGGTGACGTGTGGGGAGGAAGAGGAGGCGGCGGCGGTGTGGGGCAAGAGAAACCAAAATCTTTATTGCCAATTGACAGATTGGAACCTATAACCATCTTGATTTCACAAAAGGCAGGAAAAATTCGCAGCAAGATCAAGACCGCACCTGGAACTCGTCCCCGAACTCAATGCGGAAGGTGTCCTTGATGGCCTCCGCGGAGGCGCGGTGGCACCCACCGGTGTCGCTCATGAGGATGAGGATGTTCTTGGTGCGGTTGGCGCCGAGCAGGACGAGCTCGACGGTGCCCTCCTCCTCCTCCCAGAAGGGCTCGTCCTCCTTGGGCCTGCAGAGCGAGGTGGCCGAGGACGATGAGGACGCGCCCTCCCCGTGGGCGCGGCCCGCCGAGGAGAGCTCGCCGGCGTAGGAGAGGCTCTTGCGGAACTTGCGCTTCATCCGCTGCGATGGAGCGGAGGAGGAGGCGCGGCGCGGGGTGGGAGGGAGGGGAGGAGGCGACGGCGGCGCGGGGTGGGGAGGAGGCGGCGGCGCGGGGTGGGGAGGGCGCGGGGTGGGAAGGAGGAGGTGGCGGCGGCGGCGCGGGGGGAGGAGGAGGCGGCGATGGAGCGGAGGAGGAGGCGGCGACGCGGGGTGGGAGGAAGGGGAGGAGGCGGCGGCGGCGCGGGGTGGGGAGGAGGGGGAGGAGGCGGGGGGCGAGGTGGGAGCGGGGTAGGACGCGGCGGCGCGGGGTGGGAGGGAGGCGTCGGCGGAAGATTCGGGGGGGTGGAGGCAGAGCCGCACGCGTTTAGGGAGGAGGGTGGGGGCGTCGGGGGCGTGTGCGTGGGCGCGGGGTGGGTTCTGGGTTCAATGATGTGCATGATCCGGATGATTTTGGCCTTAGGATCTTCAATGAGTAAGAGACGAAGGCATGAGGAGAGATCCAGGCTATTAATTTGTATGAAGTTGGATTACTTTGGTACACAAATCTGGATGGACTTAGATTAGGCATGACTGTGGGGGTGGTTGAGGGGGTGGATTTAGTAATGAAATTTTTGGTGTATTATAGAGTAGGGTAGATTACCCGCACCAAGCTCATTAGCGACTCGCACCCTTCGAATGCATAAGGAAGCTTTCGCCCAATTAAGGTTACGTTTCAAACATCTTTCTTTTGGGTTTTAACTTTTAAAAGTTTAAGGCGGTCTTTATAAATCATTGTAGAAATCACTACTATAAGAGTTACTCTGAACAGAATAGCTTCTCAACGTGAATATCTCTTATTTCCTCAATCTCTCTCGCAATCAACCAAAAACTACAGCTAAAAACCAAAAATCATGACACCTTTGAACATGACCTAAATCTTTAGATGGACATTAGAATGCAGAGGTAGTATAGTTAGATCCATTTAATAGGTAGGTTCTTTTGAACTGTAGATTTGGTTTTTAGCTTGTGATTTTTGAATTATGGTTGTTTGTGAGAGACAATACGCAGAGAGAAACAGTCGCACGCGATTTTGACCAGTATAGCTGAATTTGGTATAATATCTAGTGCAATATATCTGTAGACTTCACTTTTAAAAAAATGCATCGTTTAAAAACTAATTACTATAATAGAAAATAATATGTCAAAATAGCTAAAAAGAATCCAGCCAATTACTTTGCTTCTGGCGATTCATCGAGGAAATTGTTATCTCTGCTCTATGGAGTTCTCAGCACTGTCTAAGCGTTAGAATGTAGGGCTTGTTCTTTTGGGGTTTTTGAAATCAGCTTTTAGTTTCTGCTATAGTACCTAACTTTTAAACAGAGTATTTTCTCAAGACAGAGTCTACAAGTTAAACAATCTACACGTTAAAAGCCCAACATCTGTACCAGCCAAAATCGCAATTGAGTATTTTTGTCTCTCCGTAATCTGTACCATAACCAACCAAAATTCAAAAATTTTAATCAAAAGCCATAAGCCGCAGCCGAAAAGAACAGGTCCGTAGTTTTCTTACTGGGTTGCATTGAGTTTTTCCCCCGTTTGGTAAGACCTTGTAACAATGCTTAGTGGTTTCAATAAAGGTCTCAGCGTTAGAATGTAGTTTTCTTGCTGGGTTGGTTTGAGTTTTTTTTCCTCCTTTCGGTAAGACCTTGTAAGAATGCTTAATGGTTTCAATAAAGGAAACCCGGGGATGTCCCTCCGTTTCGGGAAAACAAAAAACTGACGCCCATTTGGCCACGGCGTTCCAGTGTCATCTTCTGCGCCTTTTACAGATCTCGCAAATCTCGAGTGATTTTGCTGTCCTGTGCATCTTGGCTCCCACACAGAGCAGTTCGTGTCAGTACGTACATGACGAGGGTCCAGCAAGACTTGACAAGTGGATTCACAGCGCCTGCAGCTGATAGCTGACTGCCATTGAGATCGACTCCGGCGCCGACGCAAACGTGCTCTCGTTTGTCGGTGGTAGCTGCCGGGTGGTTCTACGGTACTACCCGGATAAATTCCCTACGCGCACACAGTGCATGCATGACTGTTCGGCTATTCCTGGATACTTCTATCAGCTTTCTTCCTTCCCTATTTATCTCTCACTTTTAGATTCATCGTCATCCATATTTCACGTATTCCCACTACCATTCTATTTTATTTTTTCCCCAAAAACTATCCTAGCTATTATGATTTACAAAGAAGCATCTCAAAATTTCTGACGCAAATGTTGGGGAGAGTAGTAGAGTGTAATCCTTTTACTTTGCTTGCTCGTGGAGTTAGCATTTCTCGCTTTGTGGCTTCGGCAGCCGGCCACCCGTACACGTGGAGTGCTGGCCTCCCGACTCCCGACAAGCGGTGAGGCAGGCTGGAAGCTTCGGACCCACTGAACTGTACCAAACTGCCCCTCACGTGCTCCGAGCACCTCGAGCCCGGTACGCCCGTCGGATGAGGGATCGGACCGTTAATAATCGTTCCAGATTTCGTAGAACTGGCTCCGCCGTGCCGTACACCGAGGTTAGCATCGGATTCGAAGCTTTTTGGGCTTTAGCGGTTCAGCCCGCTGCGCTGCGGATCCGACGGAAGGAGACACCGGCACGTGCACAGTCCACTGCCCATGCTTTGGTCGACTGATGGACCCGGTCTATAGACTAGTAGTTAAACGTAGCTGTGTTCTTATGAGACATGAGTAATGCCAACAGTTGGAAGTTGGGGGAGGCCTGTGAAGATGGCACGCTAGCTGCAACATAATGTTCTCACTGGTTAAGAGTATGTTTGCGCACAATCTTTGCATGCGACGGGTTGGAGTTCATCTAAAACCATAGGCGAATTAACCGGAAGGGCTTAGTTAGGCTCGAGCCTATCCTCCCAACACCGGTACCCCACCCCCAGGCGGTAGCTGCGGTTGGCGAGTCGACTGTGGCCTTAAAGGATGGCAAGCTCCTAAAGCCCTAAAGGAGAAAGAGAAGATGGGCCTTTTATGAGCAATCGGCCCAGAGCCACCGTCCCATAAGGCCTAACTTGTAATTGTCTCACATCCACCCCACCAGATATAATTGATTGAGAAAGAGGATATCGTGAAGGGAGCGCACCTGACGAGCGATTGAGCCTAGTAGCGGTCGGCGGATGGCAGTGGGCGACATGAGGAAGCACGTCATGGAGGCCACACGGGGGAGCTCGAGGTTGGGGCAACAGGCGGCGACGCGATGAGCTAGGGAGGCCGAGGCTCGGAGGCAGAGGGGGAGGACCTGATGAAGGAGGCGAGGAAAGGAAGTGGTTGCCAGCTGTGCCGCTGTGGGCTTGTAGGCTACGCGCTCTATGTCACTGCGACAAGGAAGTCATTTAATATTTGAGGTATTTGGTTATATACCATCGAAATATGTCCACTTCAGAAATATACGACCCAAAAAACTGGATCACAATACCATTGAATTTTCCCTAAATTCGGCAATATACCACTATGTTAAGGGAGATCCAACTGTCGTTAACCTATGCCACTGTTTGCCAGTAGAGATTTTTTAGAATGGAGGTTACCACCGGTTTCTTCTCGCACCGCCAATGTCTCCTACCATCGCGCTCCCGACGCTATTGTTGTGCGATGTCGGTGGCGGCGATGGTGGAGCCCGGTGCATGCTGCACCAGCCGCTCTTCCCCCATTGAGTGAACGCCGCCCTCGCTGCCTCTGCCTTCACCTGCCCCAGACTTCACTTTCGATCCTAGCCCTCCGACGACGCCTGATGAACCTCCTGGACACTTCTTCCCTCCGGCACTGCCGATGTCTCAAACACCTCATCAGGCCCCGCTGCTGGCTGGCACGAAGACGGTCCCGCGAAGGCAACCATAGTCGCGGCTACCGCTGTCGTGCTGCTTGGCTTCGCCTGCGCGTTCTTCATCACCAGTCGCGCCCACCGTCACTGCGACTCGCAGAGGTTGCTTGAACTCGACCACGGGCCGACACACCACCGCGAAGGTGAAGCGAGCGCACGTGGCGCGGGATAAGCAACAACGAGGCCACCGACCACTCGAACCCAGAGCTTTGGCCGCTCCCGTTGCTGTGGCATGCGACCACACTGGGCTCCTCTGACGAGGACACGTACTACATGTCGCGGCAGTGCTCGAGAGGCTCCAACGGTGGCGTGGGCGATGAAGCGTGGAGCAAGGCGAGTGCGTCCAGCCCGCCCACCACCACCACGTCCTCCCAGCCTCACCAGCGACTTCTTCCCCTGGTCACGGCCATCGTCGCACCACCCCGCCCCCTGCGCGCTACCGCCTCACGCCCTGCGCACGCGCTTCTCCACCGGGGAGGGTGGTGGAGGTGGGGTGGGGGAGGTCGGGGAAGGGTGGGGGGCCGAGGAAGGGAGAGGCCAGGCGGCAGGGTGGCGACGCTGGAGAAGGGGGAGGGGTGGAGAGGCCGAGGAAGGGGAAAGGGGTGGTGGAGGCGGGGGAGCCGGGAGGGGTGGGGAGGCTGAGGAAGGGGGAGGGGTGGGGAGGCCGCGGAAGGGGGAGGCCGAGCGGCGGGCTAGCGACGCGAAGGCAGGGAAGCGAGGAGGGGTAGGGGAGGCTGGACAGAGGGGTGGCGGTGCTGGAGAAGGGGGAGACCGGGGAGGGGTGGTGGAGGCGGGGGAGTGGTGGGGGTGGGAGAGGCCGGGGAAGGGGGAGGCGGGGTGGCGGCGTGGAGGTGGGGGAGCGAGGAGGGGTGGGGGAGGCCGGGTGGCAGCACTAGTGAAGGGGGAGGCAGGGGAGGGGTGGTGGAGGCAAGCGAGCGGGGAGGAGTGGGGGAGGCTGGGAAAGGGGGAGGCCAAGCGGCGGGGTGGCGGCGCGGAGGTAGGGGAGTGAGGAGGGGTGGGGAGGCTGGGTGAAGTCGAGCGAGGAGGGGAGGGGAGGAGCCGAGTAATGTAATGGAGACGGGACACTGCAGACGGGAATGGTATTTTGTCTAACTTTTAAAAAAATTGGTAGTATTAAAGTGAACCTATTTTTTTATATATTTCTTAAGTGGTCTTATTTGGATGGAAAATATGTAATTATTTATTAATATTTTGTCTAATTGGCATGCTTCTTTATAGTTTACACCTAGTGACTTGATGTTGTATTGTATAGACAATATCATAGTAATGAGTATCTTGTTGTATTGTATATTTACTATTATATTACAAATTTTGCTAATTTTGATGTACAAATGATACATCGCTACTCATTGAAAACATATTTATATGATTTGGGGATGCGCTTTCCATTAGCGATGTACCTTCATTATATTTCTCTTTTTTCCCTCTTTGCTTCTCTCACGTGATACCGAGTGCGTTCGTTTCAGTTACGGCTTATAACTTTTGGTACTAGCGTGAGCATTTATATGAATGGACCGAATACCGATAAACTGTTTCGAAAAAACTGTTCTGATAAGTCATTTCAAAATGGTAATGAAGTTATTCCGTTTATTGTTCAAGAGAAACTATAAGCTATAAGTTGAAAAGAACGGAGCCACTATGTAATCTTGATCCTTTGGAATGGCTGCTAGCAAACCTTTGTTAACAAGCGCTTCGGTACCTAAAAAAAACGCTTCTGTGATACTCTTATCGCAACCCAAAATCTTGTGCTGCATTGGCATGCAAGAACCGATGCTAATCATCCATAATCGAAATGGAATATGTGCACCACTACTTCCAACCGAAGTTCGGTGGCAGTTGGGACCTGCGCCCACGGCAGTCGATGACGGTTGAGAAAGCTCGCACTCCATATGGACCGGATCTAGAGACAGATATGACCTTTTTTCCCATTCCATTTTGACCCTGAAAATACTACGCTGCCTTAATAAAAGCGGCCCGGCAGTTAAAGCCTGATAGCGTGGTAGAGCACAGTTACCAGCAGTGCTCAAATCAGTGTGAAGCTACCACTCTGGATAAGGCAGTCCTAATAGTACCTCTAGTGCAGTAAGATCTGGTCATCTGAAGCAGGGGTAAGGGCATGTACAATGAGTCTCTTCAAGCCGTCTCCATCTCAATACTTTTTGCAAAATACCCTTTACATGGTCAAGAGACGGCCTCCGCGTCTCTTCACGAAGAGACGGTGAGCAGCTCGTCTCTACGCTGAAGTCAAGGCTTAAAGACAGACAAAGAAGACGTTGTATGAGTTGGAGACTCCAAGTTCATCTTAACCACATGCAAAATATTAAATTACTTAAAGACACTAAAATAAATACTCCATTGTATGAACCGTCTTTTCACTGTCTCTATATCATATTTCAGCATCTTATAGACGGACTCCTGTCTCTCCATTGTACATGCCCTAACTGACTGTTTGCTCAGGGGTAAGGCACTCCTAATGGCAGATATTACTATAATATGTTTATACTTTCTATATCATCAAAAAATAACTATAAATATTATCAAATTTAGGGGACGGTATTCCTTAGTGGGATTGAATAATAAATTTTATCAAGCTCTCTCTCTCTTCATCTCTCTCTTAGTGTTAGATTTTGTGCTCCAACAGTATTTTATATAAGACACTATTTTCTCTCTTTCTTTTTTAATTATATCTTTATCTTAACGTAAATTTTACTTAAAAGATTAATTAATATTATAGACACCGCATACATGGGACCGCACTAGGATTTAGGAGTGCCCTCACATTGAGATCAGCTGCCTTTTGTCCCAGGGCACATCATTAGCGCAGATGGATTTAGAGACAGGCTATGAAATCCGTATAGCCAGTTCAGGATCAATGCGGATTGGAGTAGGACACAATTAGTAGCCGTGCGAGTTTTGTTTCGCGAGCAAGTACAATAATGGTTTTATAGCTAAGCTAGTCAGCATTTTTGCTGATGTGGAGGAGAGAAGAAAGGAGAGAGATGAGAGCTTGGCTGTCATGCAAGCAACAAGCTGGGCACAGGAACCTATGTAGTGGTGGGCCAAGATAATAAATGTATGTGAGGAGGAATAGGAAAGAGAATGTGAGACATGGTACCACATAATATTAAAAAAATCTTTTGTAGACAAATAGAAGACAAATTATTGTATAACTTGACTCTTATAACTTGACTTATAGCCAAACATTTGACTCTATTATTGGACTTGCTCTTATTGCTGGGGCCCGCGGCCCGCTGCTCTGCCCATTAGCGACGCCTCGGTCATGATTCTTCTCGATTGTCCTTCGCATGCTCGAAAAGAACAGCAAGTTGCGGCCGAATGCCTATAGCCCTATACTAGTCCGTAGTTTTTGCCCCATGTTATTTTTTAAAAAATACAGGCGGAGGTAGCCAGAATGCCAGTGAAGAAATGAGCAAACTATCATGGAGTACACGATACTAGCTACATGCTGATGCTAGCGCACACTTTTGTCTACACTAAAATACAAGTTATAACGTACATCTCATCACTGCCACGTCAAAACACCACAAGATCCAAATAAAGTGGAAAAAAGATGGGAAAAAGACTAGCTACCCTATAGAGTAATTACCTGAGAAAAAACAAACTGATGGAAAATGGCAGGTATTGCAATTGCCTTATGTGATGCTCAGTTTGATGATGTCTTATGATTTTTTAGTGTAACCGACTTATTTTTTATTATACCTGATACTAGCTTATTTAACATAACTAAATTTAACAAATTTTAAAAAATAAAAAATAGATTAGCTCATCATGAATAATACGAAAGAATACGAGAAAAAGAAAAGATAAAAAACTCAAAAAAATTAAAAAGATAAAAAAAAGATAAAATAAATTAAAATTCAGAAGGTGAAGTTGTAAAATCTCAGGGCGTCACCCTTACATATCCAGCTAGGTGCACGCCAATCTCCATACTGCTCCCACTCCCCTCAATCCCACGCTCACGCACACCACTGCACCCTGCACTTCACACCTAGGCCTAGCTCGCTCCGCACAATGCGCCGCCTCCGCCTCGCTGCCCTCCTCCTCCTCGTCGCCCTCCCCCTCTCGGCCGCCGCGGGGGCGCCGCAGGCGCCCGCGGCTCCGCCGGCGCCGCCCAACGTGACGGCGGCGATGGCGAAGGGCGGGTGCAAGGACTTCGCCGACCTGATAGCGGCCTCGGCCGACGCGGCGTCCACGTACCAGTCGGCCGTGGACGGCGGCATGACGGTGTTCTGCCCTTCCGACGACGCCGTCAAGGCGTTCCTGCCCAAGTACAAGAACCTCAGCGCCGACGGCAAGGCGTCGCTGCTGCTGTTCCACGCCGTGCCGGTGTACTTCTCGCTGGGGAGCCTCAAGTCCAACAACGGCGTCATGAACACCCTCGCCACCGACGGCTCCGCCAAGAACTACAACTTCACGGTGCAGAATGAGGGGGACGTCGTCACCATCAAGACAGGCGCCTCCGACGCCGTCGCGCGGGTCAAGTCCACGGTGCTGGACAAGGACCCCATCGCCATCTTCGCCGTCGACGCGGTGATCGAGCCGGTGGAGCTTTTCAAACCAGCGCCGTCGCCGACGCCCGCGCCCGCGCCTGCTCCGGCGGCGGACGCGCCCAAGGCCGGCAAGGCCGCCCGCCACCCTGCGCCCGCCGTTGCGGACGCGCCGGGGCCTGCCACCGCCGACTCTCCCCCGGCGGACAACAAGAAGGACTCAAAGAAGAGCACGGCGGCCGGCGCGCCGTGTGTCCGGTGGTTCGCCGCAGCGTTGGCGGCTGTGGCCGTGGCCTCCACATTGGCTTAGCATATCTCTCTTTCTTTCTTTCTTTTAGGTGTTGATTCATTGGCGTGATCGTGGTGTGATGGCGTGTTGATGCGCTTCCGATATTTGTGCCTCTTTCTTGGAAGAAATAGTTGTGTGCTTAAATATTGTCTTCTTTCTTAGATGTTTTTCGTTTGCTGTTGCTACTTGTTACTACTAGATGATGAGAGATTTGACATTTTACAAGCAGTCTGGCGGTCGAAATGCACAGGCTTAAGTGCTTAACAACATTTTGCATCTCCCCGTTACATCTTTTTATGGGAGAAATTTATGGTTATAATCTTTGGAATGTGCTTGGTTAGATATATGGTGCCTATCAGAACCCATAAACAAATTGATCGACGGGTCCTTTGCTCTGAACAGAGTGCAACGTGACATTCATTTCTTGGGACTTCAGTTGTCGGTGGATGCTATTCGACTCATGTCAAACAGCCCAAACCACACATCAAAAGTAACTGTAAAATAAAGAAATGTAGCAGTAGCACCGGGGGAAGGAGGAGAAAAGGTTAATCCGGGCTGGAGCAACATCACACACTGCCATTTCCATTTTGGCCCAATTTTTGGTGTGCGTAGATGGAAAACAAGCCTTTACGTTGCCACCGACGGCAGCCAGCCTCCAGGCTCCAACACTGGGACGCCACCACCCACAGGGTTCCAAACATAGCCCAAGCATCTTTTGATGCAAGAAAGTACTTTGGACAGTCCATCAAGACATGACAATGAACAACAAACGATATAGGATCTATTCTTTTCGGCTGCGGTTTATAGATTTTGGCTGAAATTTTTGAATTTTGACTGTTTACGGTATAGATTACAAAGAGATATATACTAACTTGCGATTTTGGTTGGTACAGATGTTAGGCTTTTAACGTGTAGATCGTTTAACTTGTAGACTCTGTCTTGAAAAAATACTCAATTTGAAAGTTAGGCACTGTAACAGAAACTAAAAGCCAATTTTAAAAGCCCAAAAGAACAAACCTATAGCTCATGTCCTAACTGAGTATGGACCGTTTATGAAACGGGGTGCCGTAGGGTCTATTGATACTGGCTGTGGCACCGTGATAGTTTTTTTAAAAATAATAATAATAATGGTTGAAAGTAGTTTTTAAAAGGAGTCAAGTGGTGTGAAAATGAGAGAGAGATGTGCACGTGAGATGAGAGTGAGATGAGTGAGATACGTAATGCGTCTGTGACCTCTTGTCTTATCCTTGAAGTGAGACAGAAACGAGAGAGGTGGGAAACCTGATTCGAAAAGTCATATATTTATATTGATTTCTGATTTCTCTAAAGAAATGCTAGAAACAGAAGCTAATATAAAAAGTAATCAAGTGGCATAAGCCAGTCCCAAATGATGTATGCCATTTTTTTTTGGATTTTGATTTCTGCCTTTTGCTTTTGGCTTTACCAGAGGTAAAAAAAACAAACATCGAAACGGTCCGACCTATTGATATGGATTCTCTAAACGACTTTCTGAGTCTAAAATCATATGCATCATTCGCATTGTATCTTCGCTCTCCGCTGTCATATCGAAAAATACATATAAAATACATTAGCTGTAGCAAAAAAAAATCATATGCCATAGCTTAAAAAACACCCCTTACTCTCTGTTGGGGCCAACTATTTGACTGCCTCGTGGTTAATGGAAACCAAACATTTCCATCTAAAAAGACAAGACAATGAAGAACAATCTTGTGTCAGTCAGTCAGTGGTGGATTAAGAGCAAGTTCAATAATAGAGCCAAGTGTTTGGCTATAAGTCAAGTTATAAGAGTCAAGTTATACAATAATTTGTCTATAAATTTTTTTTATTATTATGTGATACCATGTCTCACATTCTCTTTCATATTTCTCTTCACATATATTTATTATCTAGGCCCACCACTGCATAGGCTCCCGTGCTCAGCTTGTTGCTTGCATGAGAGCTAAGCTCTCATCTCTCTCCTCTCTTCTCTCCTCCACATCAGCAAAAATGCTGATTAATTTGGCTATAAGATCATTATTGTACTTGCTCTTAGATCTGGCTCTCCTAGGAAATTGTTTACGAGTTTACATCCTAACCCATGAAGCATCTCTAAGAAATTGACATGTGGGGCTCTGAGCACAAATGGCGCAGCGGTGAAGAAAACTGGGCATGCTGACCGACCAGACGACCTGCTCTACCCGCACGATCTTCCACGCGGCACAATCCAACGGCCACACCAAAGCCCGCCGAGAAATAGCAGCGTCAGTTTCGCACGGCCAGCTGCAAGCGCGCGTCACCACCGATGCACCAACGGCCAAGAAGCGCTACGCACGCGCCGCCGCCTAAAAAAGCCCGCTACCTCGCCGTATATGAAGCCCGCGTACGTGCTCGCCGTCGTCACACCACAGCAATCACACGCACGCACGCCGATCAGCAAGCCATACGTACGCAACGACGGTGAACTAACCAACGCGGGCACGCACGCAACGTTACGTAGGTACGCACCATGGCACGCGCAGCGCTCGTCCTCGCCGTGCTCCTCCTCGCGGCCCTAGCCGTGGCGCCGCTGGCCAAGGCGCAGAAGGAGTCCGCCGACGCACCGGCTGCTGACGCGCCGCCCTCGGCAGCCGACGCGCCGGCGGAGGGGCCCAGCGGGCCGGCGGCTGCCCCCGGCCCCTCCGAGGGTATCGACGGTCTCTCCGACGACACCGACGACTCGGACTGATCTAAGTGGTTTCTTGAAACGATCTGTCTGGTTAAATGGTTAATTTGGAGTAATAATGCCTGTAGGGCATGGTGGCCTGCTATGATGGTCGTCCTATGGATACGTTTTTTTTTCGTTTTTCGATGCCATATTCTCATACTTCTAGATTAGTTTGTAATTGTAACGCTTGGTATTTGGTAACGTCGGGACGAATCTAATCGAATACTATGCATGCATTTCTGTGTTACGTACTGAGAGTAAGATGCATGGTGTGCAATTTCTTGGCTGCTTCCTGCTTGCATGAATCGTGAAGGTAAGCTCGGGGAGAAGTACTTGTATGCTTCTAAGGTACGGAACCGTAGATGATCGTACGGTGGGTTGATATTGTATTTTCTCGCGTCCGTGGAATCTGTCCCGTTCTTCAGTTTTTGACTCCTGTCTTTGCGATTTTTATAATAACTAGCTTTTAAATAAAGTATTATTTTAAACTAGAATCTACTAATTAATTATAGTATATAATATACCGATTTTATTTATATCAGTAAAAATTACATGTGAATTTCTATTACTTTATAAACTCTCATACAAATAGTCTAAAAATCATAAATAACAGCTAAAACCATAAGTCTCAAAAAAAAAACAGGCCTATTCCTAAACCTACCTATTACTAGCATGGCTTCCCGGCGCCGCAAGGATCCTGAGAACTCCGCGCTTCCAAGTTTCCATCCCATTTGCCTCCAAATCCAAACACTTTGATGGCCGCCACCACCGTCGACCACGATCCAGCAGCATCCTCTCCTCCCGCCTGGCTCCTCTTCGACCCCGATGCCTACAAGGGCGACCGCCCCAACGGCACCACCGCCGGAGGCCACACAAGGAACGCCAAGCCCATCGAGGTGTCCCTATGGCCCGCTGACCCGCTGGCCCCTCCCGCCTGTTCGTGCAATGCCCCGGACTGGACTCTGCTGCCTTCATCGAGCATCTCCGCGTCCTCTGCACGATGGACGATCTCCTGCTCCTCCTCCGCGTCGCCATCGGGTGCCCACCCCACCTTGTCGTGGCGGAGGTGAGCGACTACTTCATCTACCGGGCCGCCAAACCCCCCGAACACCCGGCGCTCATGCTGCTCCCGAACCCCCGCCCCAGCCAGCTTCTTCAGAGATGTCGAAGTTGGCCTCCTTCCCGCGGCGACCAGTACATCATCACCACGCTGTCTGACTCAACCATAGATAACGAACACAAGCTCCACTTGTTCCACTCCGAAGTCGGAAGACATTGTCCACACCTCGTGGTCGTAAGTCGGAACACATCGACCAGTGCTCGTGGTCGTAAATCGGAAGCTGTCGATCACACCTCATGGTAAAAAGCATGCTACAATCCATGGAGAGTACGAGACCTTGTGGGTCTTGCCGTCAACCTTGTGGCCCCGTTCAATTTCGACCACTGCCCTTCTTGACCACTGTCCTCTTCAACTATGGCCCTTCGACGACCACGGCCCTTCGACGCCGACCACTTCCTCCTTCGACCACGGCTTCGATTTCGACCAAGAATCTTTGACTTTGACCATGGATCTTTGACTTCAACCACTACTCCCTTTGACCACTGCCCCCTTCGACCACGACTCTTCGATGTCGACCACTTTCCCCTTCGACCACGGCCCCCTTTGACTACGGATCTTTGACTTCAACCACGATTCTGCGACTTCGACCATGGCCCCATTTGACTATGGCTCTTCGACGACCATGGCTCTTCGACGTCGATCACTTCTCCCTTCGACCACCGCCCCCTTTGACCACTGTCCCCTTCGACCATGGCCCTTCGAGGTCGACCACTTCCCCTTTCGACCACGACCCCCTTTGACCATGGCTTCGATTTCGACCATGGATCTTCGACTTCGACCATGGATCTTCTATTTCGACCACTGCCTCCTTCAACCACTATCCACTTCGACCATAGCACTTCGACGGCCACGACCCTTTGACGTCGACCACTTCCCCCTTTGACCATCGTCCCCTTTGACCACTGTCTCCTTCAACCACGGCCTTTCGACGTCAACCACTGTCCCCTTCGACCATGACCCTTCAACAACGACCACGGCTTCGACTTCGACCACTGTCCCCTTTGATGACCACGACCCTTCAACGTCGACCACTTTCTTCTTCAACTACTGCCCCCTTCAACCACGGCATCAACTTTGACTACGGATCTTTGACTTCGGCCACAACCCCTCAACCACAACCCCCTTTGACCACAGCCTCGACGTCAACCACGCCCCCTTTCGACCACGGCCCCAACGTCGACCACTGCCCTTCGACTTTGATCGTGGACCGACTTCATCTATGGCTCTTCGACTTTGACCAGTGCCCCTTCAACGACCACGGCTTGGACTTCGACCACGACCCATCGACTTCGATCAGGGCCCTTCGACTTCGACTGTGGACCGACTTCGTCCATGGCCCTTCGACTTCGACCACTGCCCCTTTCGGCCACTGTCCCATTCGACAACAGTTTGGACTTCGACCACGACCCTTCAACTTCGACCATGGCCTAACATTGATCACAACCCTTTCACTTCGACCGCGGACCAACTTCATCCACGGCCCTTCGACTTCGACCACTGCCACCTTCGACTACTGTCCCCTTCGACCATGGCTTCGACTTCAACCACCGCCCTTTGACTTCGACCACCACCCCTTCGACCACGGCTTCGATTTCGACCACGGATCTTTGAGTTTGCCCACGGCCCCCTTCAACCACAGTTTTGACTTCGACCATGGCCCCTCGACTTCAGCCATGGCCCCTCGACGACAGCCCCATTTGACCATAGCACCAACTTCGACAACTATCTTGGGAGACCAAAATGGCTAGACAACGCGATGGGCTCTGAGCAAAGAGCAGGAGGAGGTAGAGAGGCTCACTGAGTGAGCGACCGCTGGGCGGCGGCGGTGGGGGGAGAGCCTCGTGGGCGGGCATAGTAAGAGGAAGCCACCACCGCCATTGTCGAGTGCCGTTCTCTCTGATCCACCGACCACTGTCGCCGAGCGCCATTCTCTCTGATCCACTAACCACTGTTGCCGAGCATCGTACCGATGGTTGGAGGGGCGATGGGAGATGGAATTGGTGGCGGCGCCCTAGGGAAAGTTGGGGGACTGCGATCAGACGCTGCCACACGAGGAAAGAATTGGTGGCGGCGCTGAGGAGGAGGAGGCACGACACGAGGGTTCGCGGGAGAAGAAGGCGGCGGTTGCAGGAGGTGGAGATGGGGAGTCTACGGTGGGTAGATGGGGAGAGAAGGCGGCAGGCAAATGCGTTGGGAAGGCGGCAATGGGGGATGCGCCGCTGTTGGGGGAAGTTGGGGGACTGCGACCAGACGTTGTCGCACGGGGAAGGAATTAGTGGCAGCACTGAGGAGGAGGCGCAGCACGAGGGTTTGGGGGAGAAAAGGAGGCGATGGTTGCGGGAGGCGGAGGATGAGGGGAAGAGAAGAGGAGGAGCGCGGCCCACGTGTCGGCCTAACCTTTTCTATGAGGAGCGGAAAAACTACCTACATGCAAATCTGAATGGCTGATCTTTAATCGGACGACTGAGAAAAGCGGAAGGAGAACAGACTGACAACTACCAACTCATATTTTTATTAATAGTAAATATTAGCAGTACGCACCCACAAATTAAACCCACAAATGAGACAGACCTAGACACCTAGTGCACTAGAACTGAAGTAAATGTAGACGATGACAGCAACATCCTAGATCAGCAAAGCCGAGTGATTTCTTGATCCATTACTTTGATCATCTGGGTACATCAGCTCTAGATCAGCTTTATTTTTTTTTGAATTTTTCTTGAGAAATGTAGGAATCAGAAAAGGGTAAAGATGTGAATTTTATCAATGAACATGTCTCGTATTTTCCGACATATCTTATTAGCAATTTAAAATAAACATTCCACCACATACATATATATTCAATACTCACAAAGAATTGCTATTTCCGGTCTTGAACTCGATTAACCGCTTGCAAACACTAGGCTTGCAGGCTAGTTTCGGCTTCCTTGTCACCTCCATATAGGGGGATCCAGTGCTTCCTCCGACTACATCACCCTCACCCATAGAGCGAACTAGTTTGTTCCAATTGAATTTTGAAAGAATTAAGTGATAAACACGATAAAGATTATATGTTTTCCATGGAAAATGCTCATCTTTGTTCAATAAGATGTCTGTATCCAGATGAGAACGACAACAGTTCCAAGTATGTACTCGTAATCCTTACATTCTCCAAGGCCATAAGCCCATAACAATCGAAATGCCATGCACACAAGGTGAAACCGTCCATGAATGCGTGACACCAAGAAATGGTCAAGCCATTAGCAATTGAGGGAATTGATCATTTGCCCCAAAGCTTTATAGGCTTCAACAATTTGCCATCCTATTCAATATAACGGATCTTATACCACAAAGTTAAGGAGCCAATTAATTATTTATCATTTTTGTATTTTAAATCAATTTATAATTCATATCCCTAGTAACCCCACCTGAAATGCTAGAAATGCCCCTAGCTACTTCTTCCATGCCTCCCATTTCCTTCTATCTCTTCTCCTCTCCCCTCCTCTTTCTTCTCCAAATCCGGCCAGCCGTCTCGCTATCGCGCCATGAGTACTAGGACAGGTAGGATATGGAGCAGCAAGCATAGAGGATGCACTCGTACATGTCACTGTCCACTTTGTGCAGGGTGAGGTAGGCGAGGCCGTTGTCGCCGTCAATGTTCATGGCCCAGCTATTGCAGGATGCCCTCATGGCAGCTCTGACATAAGGTGAGGGACGTTCTTGCCTATTCTTGTGGAGCACGTCGAGCACCATTGGCCCACGGTCGAGAGGTCGACCTGGTAGTTCTTGAGATGGGGCTTCATTGACGACGAGTCGGCGTCCCATAGGCATATCAAGAAGGTCTTGGTGTTGGCAGGCTTCGTTGAGGGTGGCGGTGGCCTGGGCACAAAGGAGTGGGGCTTGGAGGCGACGAGGCGGGAGGGTAGTGCGGGTGCAGGAGGGCATGTGTCGCTTGCGAGCGACGAAGGAGGGCAGCGGTGGCGGCTATCGCTGTGGGATTTGGGCCTGCCAGCATTAATGTTACCAATGAGCCTATTCTCGTGGCCTTTCTGGCGAACGCTGACCTGCTTGTGGCACGATGGTGAGCCAGCCATCTGGATTTGGAGAAAGAAGAGGAGAGAGGAGAAGAGAGAGAGAAAAAAGGGGATGCAAAGAAGAAAAGGCTAGGGGCATTTTTGTCATTTTAGATGAAGTTAATAGAAAACGAGTTATAAATTGATTTAAAATGTAAAAAGGACAAATAGTTGATTGGCTCTTCAACTCTAGAGTGTAAGATCTGTTACGTCGGATAGAGTAGCAAATCATTGAAGCTCATGTAATTTTGTTGCAAATGATCAATTCCCTCTTGGCAATTTAGCATGCTCAAGATTCAAGAAGCAGCCGGCCTCCCCTTGCGCACGCGTGCGAGACCACGAACCACCACGCACGCGCACCTTCGCCTTAATTCCCTCCCTCCCCCATATATACCACCCATACTGCACCCTCTGTCCCGTCCTGCCATCGCCAGCTCCGTCGATCGCTACGCCTGCAAAAGGCCGTAACTACCACGGACATGCCTCGCGCGCTCGCCCTCGCGGTTCTCCTGCTAGCAGCCGTCGCGGTGGCTCCTCTCACCGCCGCGGCCGGCGTCGACGCCGTCCCGGGCGCCCGGCAGTTCGCCAGCGCTGGGTCCGCGATGAAGTCGGCCGCCACCAAGGCGGTCGGGGCCGACCCCGACCCCGACCCCTCCCCCATCGGCGGCATTCCGGCCGATCCGGCGCCGGACGCCCGCGGCTAACTAATTCATGCATCGGTATTCGTTTTCTTTGATCTTTTTTTGTGACTTTGTCCGTGTGGAAGTGCCACACCTGACGTGCGTTGAGATCGTTCAATGTAGCCACTGCTGCTTCTGATATGAAATAAACTGGATTTTCAGAAACAAGTACTCCCTCTATCTAAATTGATAAGGCATATTTTTTATATTGATATTCATTTATATAAGGTGTACACTTCTTCCCGTACAAAATTTTATAATTTTTCTCTATGATACCCCTATTAACTCCTCACTGCATGGCATTAACTTATTTATCTTTCATAGCTGCCGCTTCGTACCCTATCTAATCTTACTAATTGAGTTCCGTTTGGCTTAAACGGGTCTTGTGCATTGAATGCGCATGCATGCAGAATATCTATGAGTGAGTAAATGAGTGATTAGAGAAAAGAGGTGCCATGAATGAGTGCATTAGAGATAGTACAATAATTTTGGGAGCGATTAGAGGTATTTTAGTCACTTGAAATATTTATCGGTCTGTATACAGAATGAAAATAGGTCTTAAAATTTGAACGGAGAGAGTATATTTTTGAGATCATGCTGTGATAGTAAACCTCTTAAAAAACGGTAGTGCAAATATCCCATACAGAAAGCTGAAATTCTTGAGCGCAAATAGAAAGCTGTTGGGAAATTAATTTGTGTCTTTCGTTCCGTACGTCTTGGTATAGTGTGCATGCCATGTGAGAACGTAATGCCAGCTTTCATCCAACCCAACCTACATGCAGCCATACAGAAAGGAGAGAATTTTAAACAGCGACATTATCCATGAGCTTGAGTACTTAAATGTTCTTCACTGGTATACCATTTGGCCTTTTCCCTTTTAATATGGTTAAAAATCTCGAGTATCATCTCATATTTTCGTTGATCCCATGCTGGATGCTTTATGACCTGTCCTGAACATACTTTACCGTATAGGACGACACTCCTGTAAAGTGATCGCGTACAGAGAATATAATACTCCATTAGTTCTTTTAGGACGTTGTTTAAGAATGCATGCTCAACCTTTTATAATTTTGATCTCTAATATATATACAAAAGTATTTGAAATTATCACGTAGAAATAATATTATTAGATTATCATAAAAATACTTTCATATAATTATATTTTTAATAATTTTCGTAACATATAATTAGAAAAGTAATAGTTAAAGTGTGTATTGGAAACTGTGTTCACGCATAAAACAACAAATAAAAAAGAATGAAGGTATTACACTGATAAGCATGGTGCACATCATCTATTTATTTCGACTGGTTAATTTCCCAACGATAATACAGTCTAAGTTGGAACAGTGTTTACCTTATTTTTGGCTCGTCTCGGATCAATTTGTGGACCCGTCCTGTGATTTACTATTAGATTTTATCATTCTACACTACCCAATGTTAGATCTGATGCAAAATGCATGTTTTCTCACGATTCTTGCGTTGACACTTGACATTTCTCTGTAGGCTAGGTGGTTGTGTTGCCCAATGCCCATTAGAGTGGGGCTGTTCACTTTGGTTCAGGTGATGGCTTAAATGTCATCCAATTAATTAAGTAAGTGTTAGCATTAAAGAAGTCATGGACAAAGTAGCCAGAGATAGCTGCCACCTCTAGGACTAGCCACATAAGCAAAAAAAGTACATATGACTCATGTGGAGGTAGCTAATACAATAAATTGAGTAGAGGTTATCTCTACTAAAGCACTCAAACATTTAATACTTGCATAAATATATCAGGGGTCACCTCTTGCATGAGGGGTAGTTTGTCTCTCTCTCTCCTCGTATGATGTGTTGAGGTCACCTCTTATATAAGGGGCAGCTTGCCATCTCTCCTCTTGTCTCTCTCTTCCACATAGGATTGTGTTGACGTGGATTTCGCTAGAGGCGACCTAGTCAGCATTATTGTACTTGCTCTAAGGGCCTGTTTGGGAGAGCTCCACCACTGAAAACGTGGATCTGGAGCAGCAGCTCCACCGTGGATCTGGGATCCCACCATGGAGCTGGACAAACTGTTTGGCTTGTACAGCAGCTCCAGATTCACGAAATTGAGGTTTTGGTGGGAATGGCCACTTTTGCCCTTGGGGTTGTATCAGAGGCGGATCTAGTATGGGTCAAAGGTGTTCAGTCGAACACCCAAATTTTTTTATAAAATACCAGGTATATAATAGGTATATTATATGTATATACTATTAGTTGTATTAAAACTATATTTTATACCTGCAAATAAATTCAACCCGCACTTCTCGTTTCTCGCGTGCAGCTCATGTAATATACTAGAGTTATTTTTCTTTCCACCTCAGCCCTCTTCACGTTCAAAGAGATAAAGATATAAACAAAATCATAACATTTGTTCTATTTCTCATCTTATGGCTGTCTGTGTGAGAGGCGGCTTCAGCCTTCGAGTGGAGAGCAGGCCGAAGTGCAGGCTAGAGGCGAGTGACGACCGGCGGACACGGATGTGGTGCCATGATGTGATGACAATCATGCGTGAGACGGCACGCAGTGCAAGGTGAGCGTGTGGCAGCGCGGGCGAGCAAAGAGGTGTCGCGGGCAATCGGGCAATGGCACAACGAACACGGAGGTAGGGAGCGGGTGACAGGAAGGGAGCAGCGCGGTAGCCGAGAGGGAGCGTGGCATTGGGAAGTGAGTAGCACCTCTAACTTATTGTCATCGTCCTCTCTTTCAGATCTAAGTGTGCTCCACCCCACTTCACTTATTTTCTTTCTTGGTCTGTTTTGCTTCATGGAAGAAACATACAATTTTCTCTTAGATAGACAGTTCTTGCTGATGGGGAAATAGCAAAAAAAAAGGCAAGATCAACAAGATATACAACTCTCATTTATCTCTATAATTTGTTGTTTAATTCATATAATTATACTCGCCTTATATCGCCTATTTTCTCATAAGAAATCATTAATTTTTGTAATTTATGTATTTTTATTATATCTACATACACGTATCATTGTATCGGTGTTTGGAGGGGGGACGGTGCACTGCTGTATCGACGTATTCGAGCAACTTAGCTCCGAAATCCGAACACTCATTCTAAAAATCCTGGGTCCGCCACTGGGTTGTATGATATATCTTTTTTCCATATAGCACACGTGTTTTGTTCATATTGATTTAAAAAAAATGGTTTAATTTTTTTTGTGACAACACAAATGCAATATCTCGACACAAATATTCATGAGCATACAACATTGACGCACAAAATAGATAATTAAAACCCATGTCCATGACAACATCTCAACACTTGCGATTTTCCATACATAAAAAATAACTAAAGGTTAAATGTAGACAAGTCTTCCATTGCATTCTAGTTCCAAGCAAGAGCAAGAGCGGTGGCCAAGTCATCACGAAATACATCCATAGTGGCGGCATTGGCTTCCGAAGTAGAACCATCCGATGTAACTGCATATCGGTTATGCCTTTCCGGTATTGTTGGGACAAAATGAGGATCACGATCAAAACGAGCAAAGTCCGAATCTTCACTATTATGCTCACAAATGAAATTGTGAAGGACCATACAAGCAACAACAACCATTTTTTGCTTCCACATTGGGTAGTTGGGCATCTTGTATAGAATTTGCCACTTCATTTTCAAAACTCCAAAAGACCTCTCAATAAAATTTCGAATAGATGAGTGAATGCGATTGAATTTTTCTTTTGGTGTTTTGGGTTCCATACCTCTATGCCACTCCGGCATGTGATACCTTTCACCCTTGTAAGGACCTAGATAGCCGGGCCGATTAGGATATCCGGCATCGACAACATAGTATTTACCTACACATGGTGAAAACAATAAAAGTGATTATTTGCTATCATGACAAAAGTGACTAAATGACCAATTATTCATTCATATTACCTTGTGGAGGATGTGGGAAGAATTTTTCGTCCACATTGATTGCATTGTATAGCACACTTGTGTCATGCATAGCTCCCGGTTGACCCGTGGACACATATGTGAACCGCACGTCAAAATCACAAATTGCTAAGACATTTTGAGTGGCTATCCCTGTTTTCCCAATATATCTCACTTGTTCATCGGGTGGAAGAGAAACACGAATATGTGTGCCATCTAGAGCACCAATGCAATCTTTAAAATGTGGATACGCTCGTCTATCATCTCTTATCCTCCTATGAACCGTAGGAAAATTGGGATCTCTAGGTCTAATGAAATCCTTTGCCATGGCCATCAAAGAGTTAAGAACCTCGTCAAATTTCCTAGTAATAGTTTCACCTGAATGCTTGAATCGATTTTGAACTTTTCGACTCGACTTATTTCCAGCACATGTAAATAAAAACATGCCTAGGCTCTCATAGGTAGTCATATGCAAGGATGGTTGTAGCCCGTACATCTCCACCAATAAACCATGAAGGTCAAAGAATATTTCATTGCTCATACGAAGTTGACTATGGCATTCCCCCGGAGTGCGCCATGTCTCTAGCAAAAACCCCATGCCACTAGTGGTTGATGTCCTTGGTGGGTTTTTATCTAGGTAGATATCACAATATATTTGGGCAAGCATAGCACCACCTAAAACGATTTTGAAAAAATCATCGCTCTCATCACTAGAATCATCGCTAGACATCTACAAGAAATGACATAAAAGATAACAACAACATGTCCAAGTGAGCATAAAAGATAACAATAACATGTCCAAATGAGCATAAAAGATAACAACAACATGTCCAAATGAGCATAAAAGATAACAACATGTCCAAATGAGCATAAAAAGAAAATGACAACACGCCCAAATGCCACTAACAACTCGGCCTTCACTTTCCATACATCACATTGTACTTCCTCCTAAGCCAATTGAGCCTCTGATCGGTAGGGATGGTCATGAACATTTCCCTTTGGTCTTTCTTGACAAACAACTCGGTTGCCACAAAATGCTCATCAGTGTTATACCCAGGACCACATGCAACAACATGTTCCATTACTTGCTCAATGGTGATCCCACCTTGCCTACTAGATACAAAAGAGGAAGCAGTCTCAAATATCTTTGAGATGTGTTCTTGGATAACAAGTGCTGTGCTGGTCTTAGGTTTCTTGGTGGGCTTTTCAAGAATCACACGAGCCCTTCTCTTAGCATTGTTAGTGAAAGGAGTAATCTCCTCAACCTCATCCCCATTGTCAAAAGAATTGTTGTCACACGTGAGATCCTCAGTGGGGTGCTCAGCCTCTCTTTCATCAATGGGAGTATCATCATCAAGGGGTATGATGGGGTTGGAACTCATAGGATTCCAATGATCTTGCTCCTCATTAAGGATGTTGCCAAACATCACCTTCAAGTCATCTTCATTTTGGAGAGGCTTCTTCTTAAACTTGCCAACACCAGGAATTTCCTAAAACATGTGAGAAGGTTCGAAATAAGATATCTTTTCTAAATTGCAAATCAACAAATGTACATAGCATTATAATCGAACACTCACCGTTTTTATCTTTTTCCACCACTCGGGGTCCATGTTGATCGTTGTCGTGTTCCAATTGAAACCAGTTCCTGTTTGCTTCCTCATTAATTTCCGCCATGCAGTCAAATCACCCCTCAACTTGTCCCATTTGCTCTTTAGTTGCCTTTTACTCAGCATGATTCCGGTGGACTGAAAAAACCTATCTGATACCTCGGTAAAGCCTAAAGTGTTCAAATGAATGTTCGGTCGATTCCCTTTTCTAACTTGTTCGACGAACAACTTACAAACAAGTGAGGTATGACCATCAATCCAGTCCATAGCATCACCCTGACCATGATTTCCCACAATATTTTCATCACCCTAATCAAAATTTCCTGCAACAGTATATCGGTGCGAACAAATTGGAAGAGAAATCCATACCTCATCATCCCTTGCCCTCTTGTTGGTCGACGGAGCACGTCTCCTTGCTTGCGATGCAGGGACTTGGGAAGATCCACCATGGCCAGCACCGTCCGCAGCCGAGCCGCCGGCCAGGGTGGTCGCGCCCCCAGCCGCGAGGCCGGCCTGGGTGGCCGCGCCCCCAGCCGCGATGCCGGGAGAAGGGGGAGGAACGCCGGCCAGGGGGGACACGCCCCCAGCCGTGCCACCGGCCAGGGTGGCCGTGCCCCCAGCCGAGCCACCGGTCAGGGTGGCCGCGCTCCCAGCCGCGACACCGGGAGAAGGGGGAGGATTGGGGGAGGAACGCCGGCGGCCGGGACGGGCGCCGCCGTCTGGCCCCAAAGTTGCCGCGAAAGCCCAACCCTAGGGGCCGTTTTTCCCATGGCTATGGAAGAAGAAGGGGGTGGGGGGTGGAGGGGGGCCGGATCTACCCGATCCGGCTATCACCGGCTCGCCGGAGTAGGCCACCGGAGCTCCGGAGGTGGCCGACGCGAGCTGTAGGAGGCGGCGACGGGAGTTCAACAAACAGAGAAAGAAGGAGCATATGTAACAAAGAAGAACGAACCGGTATGTGGATGGGGTAATTCCAGTGGCATTGGTGGGTAATTACCACCCAACTCCATGAGGAGGTACGAAACCAGCGTTTTTAGAGCACCCCTTGAGGAGCTCCATGAAATCCATGGATCTGGCCCTCAGATCCAGGATTTTGGTGGATCCAGATTTCGCGGAGCTGGAGCGTTTGGATAAAATTTTGTGGAGTGGAGCTGTTTTTCGTGGATCTGGAGCTGGTGGAGCTCTCCCAAACAGGCCCTAAGTCGATCGATTTGCCTTGAGTAGAATTGAATCGTAGTATCGAATCGTCTAATCAGCGATTCTACATATTTATAAAAATACACATATTTAACATCTATATTATAAATTTGTATGATTCTTACATAGTTTATCACTTACTTATAACCAAAAGGGGGCAAACTACTTCTTATCATACAATAGAAAACAATATCGTTTTTGTTTTTTTAATGTCTGAACTTTTACATGGATCCTTATGTTCATGAGACTTTAAGCAAGGTGTGTGTGCAAAATTTCATATCATTTAGAATTGTATTTTTGGAATTATACCAAAAGTTACATTGACTCGAGCTGAATTTTCTATTCTGGAATAGGAGATACCGATCAGACCGGAACCCCTCCAGTCATACCGCTATAGCCAGTCAGATCGGCATCTAGCCAGCGGTCTGACCACCATGGACTAGTTAGATCGCTCCTAGCCGCTGGTCCAACTGCCTGAGGCCCAAAATTCTTGGAATTTTGGTTTCTTAGTTTGCTAGCTTTTGTATTGGCTTTCTATTCTAATCTCTACAGCTCTGTAGCTATTGGAGTGAAGGATCGATGAATACTTGAGAGAAAAAAAATAAAAGACATCATTCATCCTGTGCTGTTGCCATATCTATCCTACATATCGTAAAGTTAGTAAGGTGGAATGGAAGCGATCAAGCAATGAGCAAATGATTCAGGGTACTGATGAAATTGACTTCACTCCTATCCATCCTTCCTTCCATGTGATACCTTTGCGTGCCTATCTGCCCTTTTGAGGCATTTATGCAAATTAACTCCTTCAGTTTCGCCTTTGTAAGTGACATTTGTTCTGAAATGTCTAAATCCGATCGCCCATCAAGGTTTCTCAAGCATGATCCCTTATTCCTTTTGTTAAACAACTAGAATAGTTATGTTTTCACTATTATTTAGTATTTTCATTAGTGTATATTTTTACTATTGTTTAATATTTCTATTAGTGTTGATGTTCTTACTAGAAGTAGTGCTTAGTATTCACACGTGAGAGTGTTCAAACTCATGTACTTGTATATAAATAGATGATCAATAGAAGACAAATGTGTGTTAGTTGCAAATTATTCTTTTGATATATTCTGACATAGTATCATAGCCTACTCTTTTCATTCAATGACAACCTCTTCAAATACATCTGCTAGCCTAGAATCGTTAATCTTAGGATTGCTCGGCACTCAAGCCATCAGCCTAATATCCACTGGTCACCCATCTTTTGGTAGTCCTATCAATGTGAAGTGTCTCACAACACTTATATGCTGTGGAAGGCGCAAATTCTTCCTGGATTAGTCTCGTAGAAGGAACCGATCTAGCGCCGCCCCAGTTAATTGCAGTGTCAATAGAAAATGGAGCCACATAGGTTCCTAATCCTACATATATCGTCTGGCTCTAATAAGACCAAATGTGCCTAAGCTTGCTGCTATCCACCCTCTTGCCGGAGGTGTTAAGACAGGTGTTGTTTGTCATCATTGACTGCAGTATGGAATACCCTCGATCGCAAGTTTGCAACTCAATCTAGGATACGTATTATAAAAATATGATGGCAGTTGGCTACGCTTCAGAAGTGGGATATATTGATGATCGACTACTTCAACAAAATCAAGAGCCTTATAGATGGGGCTCATCGCCGCTGGCAAACCACTCAAAAAAGTGGTCATCATTTATCTTCTCATGGGTCTCAACAACTCCTACGATGCGCTAGTGACATCCGTCACCACTCGGACGGAGCCAATCGTCCTCACCGATCTCTCTACTCACACATACTAGACTATGAGATGTATCACGAGCAAAGCAATCTCGTGTTCTAGCACTCTGCGAATATGGTGTCTCAGGGCAATCAAGGAAGGCGTGGGTGAGGCGGTGGTGGTGGACGTGGACATAGCCGAGGTGGTGGCCGCAGACAGTATCAATACTAGGGTACCAATTATGGCAACCATCATGGCGACGACAGTCATCATGGTGGTAATAAGGGGTCTGACAATCAGCCTGTCTGCCCATTGTGTGGAAAGATTAACTATGTAGCTTTTAAATGCTACCAGTGTTTCGATCATGCATTCTAGCAAGATGAGCACATGTGGAAAATGTGACCACAATATCAGGGTTTGACGCGCCCTGGTACACGGATACTGGGCGACTGATCATATCACCGAAGAATTAAACAAGCTGACGATCCACGAACGATACTCTGGCAAAGATCAGGTTCATACAACAAATAGTTCAAGTATGCTAATTACTCATATTGGTTCTTGTAACATTCATATGTCACATAAACCCTTGTTCCTAAATAATGTTATTCATGTTCCACACACAAATAAAAATATGTTATCTGTTCACGACTAACAAGAATGTCTGTCTTGAATTTCATCCTGATTATTTTCTCATTAAGGATCATACTTCGAAGAAGGTGCTCCTACACGGTCCTTGTGAGGGTGGCCTATACCCCATTCCTAGCAGCTCGGCTACGTCACAGTTTATCTTTTTTCCATGAGTCCAATAAATCCTCTGTTTGTGATGCTTGTCAACAGTGCAAAACTCATCAGCTTCCTTTTCCTCAGTCAAAAAGTGTGTCATCGTCACTCCTTGAACTTGTTTTTTCCGATGTTTGGGGCCTACATGTATATCCTTTGGTAGTTTTAAATATTATGTGAGTTTTCATTGATGATTTCAGTAAATTCACCTGGATGTATTGTCTCAAGAGTAAAGCTGATGTATATCGCATATTCATCCAATTCCAAACACATATTGAGCGCCTTCTAAATAATAAAAATCCTACATATACAAACCGATTGGGGAGGCGAGTACTAAAAGTTGAATTCCTTTTTTCAACAAATTGGAATGACTCATCATGTTTCCTGTCCACACACCCATTAACAAAATAGCTCGGTTTAGAGAAAACATCACTATATCATAGAAGTTGGCTTGTCTTTACTCGCCTATGTCTCCATACCTATTCGTTTTTAGGATGAGGCATTCCAAACAACATATTTCTTGATAAATCATCTCCCTAGTAGAACGATACAAAATTCAACTCTACTAGACCACCTTTTTGGAACACCTTCAGACTATTTCTTAGAACTTTCGGGTGTGCATGTTGATCCTGTCTCTGTCCATACAATGACCAGAAACTCCAATTTTGGTCTAAACAATGTGTTTTTCTTAGTTATAGCTCCCTTGATAAAGGCTACAAGTATTTGAATGTCTCTTTGGATAGGATTTATATTTATCGTAATGTAGTCTTTGATGAGCAATATTTTTCTTTTATTGATGAAAAATCACCATCATTAGATCAACCATTACTTGACCAAATTTTGATCTTTCTCTCCCTTGGCCTCTGTAAATTTCCCTCCAGTTGCGAGATATATGGATGGCAGGGGGACTAATACGGGTACTGGTATACTTGATTTAAATGTTGTTGTGCAATCTGACGAGGCTATCTAGCTGGATTTATCGTTCCCCTCTGTACAGGCTATAGGTGACTCGCTCACAATAAATTCAAGCGACGACTCCAGGTGGGAGAATACAGGGATAGACCCTAGGGGCGATTCGGTGGGTGCTGCTGGTGTAGATCCTGGGGGTGCTGATCTCTTAGATCCCACATAAGATGTCCTATCTCCTGCTAGCGTGAGTCTCGTGGAGGATCCTATTGGCCCCACACATGTATCTAATGTTTCACCTGCTCCATGTGTCCCTGGCATGACTGTGGAACTCGGCACAGCTTCGTCTCCACTGCCTAGTCCTCCTGTATGACCATCATCCCATGCAAACAAGTTTGCAGAATAACATTCACCAACC
Organism: Dendrocalamus latiflorus; assembly: GCA_017311315.1. Taxonomy (NCBI): domain Eukaryota; kingdom Viridiplantae; phylum Streptophyta; class Magnoliopsida; order Poales; family Poaceae; genus Dendrocalamus; species Dendrocalamus latiflorus. The sequence continues at coordinate 20,801,797 of CM029625.1, forward strand.
AAAGATTTGCACCGACAGCACGGTACAATATGATGCTCACCTACGCATATTTCTTGCTGTGATCAAATCGGTAAATCTTAAGATGCTCTTTGTGATAGAAATTGGAAGGAGGCAATGGATATTGAATATCAGGCACTCTTAAAGAACAAGACATGTCACTTGGTATCATCTCAGCCCGGTCACAATATCATTGATTGTAAGTGGGTATTAAAATTGAAGAAGGTTGACTGTTCTATTGAATGCTATAAGGCCAAATTGGTTGCAAAAGGATTCAAACAACGTTACGTGATTGATTATGAAGAAACGTTCAGCCTGGTTGTGATGGTATACAAACCAGTAATTTCTCCAATGTTGACAACTAAAAAATTATCAGTTTGATGGGAGAGAGTTATCAGCTGCAGAAGCAACACAATACAGTAGTATAGTAGGTGTTATATAGTACGTAACATTGACACAATCAGATATATCATATGTGGTCAATAAGGTGTGCGAATTTCTGCATATACAACCAAACATCATTGGACAGTGGTGAAAAGAATTTTATAGTATGTACGAGACATAGTGAGAGTTGAACTCCGTATTCGCAAGTCTACTTCTAGTTTGGTTAGTGCATTCTCTGATGCAAATTGGGTAGCATCATCATATGATAGAAGGTCAACCAGTGGTTTGTGGTTTTGTTTGGCTCCAATCTCATATCATAGAGTTCAAGAAAGCCAGCCACAATGATGAGATCCAGTACTGAGGTAGAGTATAAGACTCTTACAAATGCTATAGCAAAAATTATTTTGATACAAGCTATTGGGAGAACTTGAAATTTATCAATCGCAAACGCCTGTCCTGTGGTGTGACAATTTTGGAGCAATATATTTTTCTGTTAATCTTGTGTTTTATGCCAGAACTAAATATATTGAGGTGGACTTTTATTTTGTTTGAGAATGAGTGGCAAGAAAGGCGTTGGAGATTCGGATCGTACCATCACAAAATCAATTAGCTGATGGTCTCACCAAACGAATTGAAATACAACAACTGAAGATCCTATGGCACAATCTCAGCCAAGGTTGTTATGGCGTCGCCTAGAGCCCGACGCCAAGGTCTATCGTCCAACTTACCGAGTTAGGAGCTCGATGTTGAGGTCTCACACAGCAGCAGCCGCCACGCTCGCGGCCCCAAGTCCCGTTGCTTCTCCATCCGAAGCCACCGCCGGCCGGATCTGAAGCCGCACCGCCTCTTCCCAAGCCGCATCAGTCGAATATGGAGCCGCAGCCTCCTCCATCCTCTTCCCGAGCTGCACCTCACCCCAGCCGCATCGGTCGTCTCCAGATCTGGCCGATCTGGTGGCTCTTGGCATGGAGGCGACGGGCGGGGGGAGGAGGCGGCGGGGAGGGGAGGCGCCGGGTGAGGGAGGAGGTGGCGGGGAGGGGAGGCAACAGGGGGAGGCGCCGAGCGGGGAGAGGAGGCGTCGGGAGAGGGGAGGAAGAGAAGAGTCGGGAGAGAGAGGAGTCAGGCAGCTGGTGGCTAGGTTTAGAAGAAGTGTCTTTTTGCGATTAAGTCCTCAGAATTCCTGAAAATTACAAACAGATCCCTCTTTTAATGGATTTATTCTAATTTAGACCTCCTGAGACATGATTATTTGGATAATTTGTGTTATTGTGTTGCATGATTATTTAATTTTTAGTCATATAAGGTATTATTTGTCGTCTAACTGTCGCCATGGCGGATACCTAGTCGACTAGACGTCCAGGCACCTCGGCCTCGTTGCGACTTGCCGGAGCGCCGTGACAACCTTGATCTCAACCTCACCGGTTGTGATTGAGGGGGAGTGTTAAATAACTAGGATAGTTGTATTTTCACTGTTGTTTAGTATTCTCATTAGTGTGTGTTTGCACTACTGTTTAGTATTTTCATAGTGCCGATGTTTCCATTAGAGGTAGTGCTTAGTATTCACACATGAGAGTGTTTACACTTATATAGTTATATATAAATAGATGATTAATAAAAGATAAATATATGCTAGTTGCAAAGCATTCTCTTGATATCTTCTGACACCTTTATCATGACATAAGCTGAAATTTCGAAACAGTTCCTTCATGTGACAAAAGAAACATCTTTTTTGTTGGTTGGTTCTAAAAATCCTTTTTGTTGGATAGGAGTGTGCTGAGGCAATTTTCAGGTCTCACCGGTCGACACAAGAAGAACGAGCTCTAACTTTGCGCATCTTGATGTGAACTCCATGATATGCTTCAAACCCAAAGTGTTTATTGCCAGAGCTGTATCATATCCACACTTATGATTAGCGGCAAAAATCTGAGCAAACAGTACTATATGTTTTACTTACCTTTCTCTGAAATTCGCTGCAGCAGCCATGTGGACGATGAGATCCGTTTCCTTCCGCAATTCCTCTGTATTGAGCTGTAGGGCGTGTTCTTTCTGGGCAGCTTTTGAATTTTGGTATAATATCTAACTTCTAAATGAAATATTTTTTAAGACGAAGTCTACAAGTTAGTTATAGTACATAGTAAAAATTCATTATCTATATTGATCAAAATTACATACGAGTATCTCTCTCCGTAATCTTTGTCGCAAACAGCCAAAATTCAAAATTTTCAGTTAAAAGCTAAAAGCCACAGCCACAAAGAACATGCTCATATACTGCAGCCAGTTCTTCCAAAAGATTAAACTGATAAGAAAAAGCAGGTAATATACTACTTCCTCAGGCCTAAAACATAGACTAGAAATATGTTGTAATTATATATTTTTAATTATGTCGACCAGGTCTTAAAGTCAAGACCTCTCAACTGTGATACCATATTGAATCGAATATCAGCTGGTTCACAAAAAAAAACTAAGCTAACGAGGAAATACGAAAAATTAGTGCTCATTTATGCTTTTGAAACTCAAGTTTTTAGGCTTTCTGGTACCGTAGCAGTCTTTTTTTATTGCACTGTAACTGTTGGTAGTTTTTTTAGCGTAATTAATTTTTTTAAAATAAAAAAGTTATATCACAAACATGTAAAAGAATAAGAGAAAAAAATAAAAACTAAAAAAGACGAAATTAAAAAGTGAGAAGCTAAACACTTAGCCCAAATGAGCACCCGCTGTACTTCAACCCTTAGTAAGTTTCACGCTTCCTGTACCCAAATTCTCCAGACATCTCCTGCCACAGGACAAACCTTGGTCCAGAACAATGAACTGAATTTTCCCTGGTTCTTTTCTTGTAAAGTTCGGAATATCTGGAGTTGCAGAATCTGACATGATACCCGCTGTACTTCAACCCTTAGTAAGTTTCACGCTTCCTGTACCCAAATTCTCCAGACATCTCCTGCCACAGGACAAACCTTGGTCCAGAACAATGAACTGAATTTTCCCTGGTTCTTTTCTTGTAAAGTTCGGAATATCTGGAGTTGCAGAATCTGACATGATACCCAGCAGAGAAGAAAGACTGAGAAAAAAGAGAGTAGTGATTAAATAAAAATATTACTAACTCAATGCAATGTATTGATTCCCTAATGCAATGGCAGATTCACAAAGCGCAATGCAGACGCTGACATCGGATTGGACGCGCCTCACAGCAGAAATCTGGTCGCCCGCGCGCACCAGGAGGAACAGCCTCTTCACCTCCGGTTGCAGCCTGTGAGCGCTGGGGATCCAAGGATGGAAGGCATTGGCGGCACTCCAGTTGAGGGCGCCAGGGTTGGCGCGGACGGGAAGATTGGCCCAGGCGCGGCAGCAGGACAAAGGCCCAGGAAGCGTAGCGTGCGGTTCGGCGGTCCAGAATGGGACATCGCGAAGTAGCTGGCGTAGTTGCTAGGAGCTTCTCCACCTGCGTGCGGTTAAAAAGGGAAGGAACGTTTCCTTGTAAGAACATTGAAGAAAGTATCCAACTACTTCTTATCACCTCCGGTTCTAATTCATCCTCCTTCTTCTTCTTCTACTACTTCTTCTTCCTCTCCAAGCTATCTGTTGCTAACATATTGGTATCAGAGCCACCGATCTGGAGCCCAGAAAAATCCACCACGATCACTTCACTCGCTTTCGCAAGCAAATGGGGGCGATGGATCCCAATCTCCAACTCATCATGCAAGAATTGAAGGGCATCCGTGGCGACTTCTCCGATCTCCAATCATCCTTGTCGCAGCGCATTGATGCGGTGGAGAAGACGCTAGCGGATCGGTTCGGCGCTATGGAGGGCGCAGCCAAGGTGTTCGACGAATGGAAGCCTCGCATCGACGCCACGGTTGACGACCTTCGTGTGGAGATTGGAGCACTTCGCAAGACGGTCCATCGAGTGGTGCTCGATGGCAACCCCGCCACTTCGACGGGTATTCTCTCCAGTCCAGGGGCGGCCGCGGCAGCTTCATCCGCCGGTAACCCGGTCGTCGGCCCAGACGGGCACCGCGTCGCAACCAATCACCGGGAGACTGGGTTCCACACCCACCTCCCGGTCAAGGGTACGCATGATCTTCCCAACCCTCCTTTGGGTCGTTCTTCTTCCTTGCCAGTTTTTCCGAATTTGGGATCTGGAGGGCTTGAGCCGCGTTCTGGGGGGGAACGTTATAATCCCACACTCCATCAGCTACCTAAAATGCCTTTTCCGTCTTTTGATGGGGAACATCCTAAGTTGTGGATATCGCGCTGTGAAGATTATTTTGACATGTATTCCATTGATTCGTATTTGTGGATCCGAGTAGCGGGTATGCACATGTCCGGTGCAGCCGCGCGTTGGTTACAATCAGTGGAATCTCGCGTTCGCCATCTTATGTGGGCTGAGTTCTGTCAGTTGCTGTTAGAACGTTTTGGCCGGGATCAACATGAATTGTTGATTCGTCAACTTTTCAGCATCCGTCAGCAGGGTTCGGTGTCGGAGTATGTGGAGAAGTTTTCGGGTTTAGTTGATCAGTTGGTAGCGTATGGTCGTCAGACGGATCCTCTTTATTATGCCATGCGTTTTGTAGATGGGCTTCGGGATGATATTAAGCATGTTGTTCATATGCATCGCCCGTCGAATTTGGACTCTGCTTGTGCTCTCGCTCTGTTACAGGAGGAGATGGCGGATCCATTCAAGCGCAAGGAGAACCGCAAGCCGGAGTATTCATGGAGCACAAAACCAGTACCGCGGAGTGCTTTACCTCTGCCTCAACCACCTCGACCGGACAAGCCGTCATCGGGGGAGGATCGGCGTGGTCGCCCTATCGAGGACAAACTTGCCTCTCTTCGTGCCTATCGCCGTGCACGTGGGCTGTGCATTCGGTGTGCCGAGAAATGGTCTCGGGATCATCGCTGCCCCGAGCATATTCAGTTACAAGCTCTGCAGGAAGTTTGGGAACTCTGTCACATGGAGGATGACCGATCGGAAACTGGGGAAACATTGCCTGAAGGAGATTCTCAGTTGTTCGTCTCCATCTCCGTTTCAGCTGTGCAAGGTTCTCCGGGCGCCCGCACGATGAAATTTCAGGGGACTATTCAGAACCGTTCAGTTTTGATTTTGCTTGATTCGGGCAGTTCTCATTCATTCATCAGTTCATCCGTTGCTGCTTCTTTGAGTGGGGTTCAATCTCTATCCAAGGCGACATGGGTAAGATTGGCTGATGGCAGCCAAGTGACTTGTCATTCTCACTTGCCGGCTGCAGTCTGGTCAGTACAGAACTTTCAGTTCACTTCTCCGTTGAAGATTTTTCCATTGACTGTGTTTGACATGATCATCGGTATGGACTGGCTGGCCGAGTTTAGCCCGATGAAGGTGCACTGGCGGGACCAGTGGCTTCGCATTCCATACAATGGCAGCTGGGCTGTATTGCACGGCATGGATGCTCGGCTCCCGGTGGGGTCAGTGGTGCAGTTGTCAGCTCTTTCGCCACTTCCAAGTGACAATCAGGCTTCCTTAATTCCACAGGTCCAGGACCTGTTGCAGGAATTTGCTGCGGTGTTTGCTACCCCTTCTCAGCTACCACCTCAGCGTGCTTGTGACCATTCAATCCCTCTGCTGCCCGGCGCCACTCCGGTGTCGGTTCGTCCCTATCGTTATCCTCCGGCTGTGAAAGATGAGATAGAGCGGCAGATCAAGCAGATGCTTCAGTCGGGCGTTATTCGACCCAGCACTAGTCCGTTTTCTTCTTCCGTGCTTCTCGTCAAAAAGAAGGATGGGACTTTTCGTTTTTGCGTTGATTTCCGCCATCTTAATGCCATCACAGTCAAGTCAAAGTATCCCGTACCAATCATCGAAGAGTTGTTAGATGAGTTGGCTGGGGCTAGTTGGTTTTCCTGCTTGGATATAACGGCGGGCTATCATCAGATTTTGCTTCGCCAAGGGGAAGAACACAAGACGGCGTTCCAAACGCATACTGGTCATTACGAATTTAGGGTTATGGCCTTTGGTCTCTCGGGAGCTCCTGCCACATTTCTCAAAGCCATGAACACCACACTTTCTTCGCTTCTTCGCAAAGGTGTTTTGGTTTTTTTTGATGATATCTTGATTTACAGTCGTACTTTCGACGAGCATTTGCAGCACCTGCGGGCTGTCTTTCAACTATTGCACAAGGATCATTGGTTGGTCAAACGTTCCAAGTGTAGCTTCGCGCAACGGGAACTCAAATACTTGGGTCACATTGTTTCAGCGGCTGGCGTGGCCACGGACCCTGAGAAGGTGCAGGCAGTGCTTCAATGGCCACAACCGACGTCGGTAAGGGAGTTACGAAGTTTCTTGGGTTTGGCCGGGTATTATCGACGCTTCGTGCGGCATTTTGGTATCATCTCAAAACCATTGACAGCCCTCTTGCGTAAAGGATGCCTGTTTATTTGGACTACTCGACACCAGCAAGCTTTTGACGTCCTGAAATCCGCTCTCACTTCGGCTCCGGTATTGGCCATACCGGATTTTCGTCAGGTCTTCGTGATTGAGACTGATGCGAGTGGCACCAGCATCGGGGCCGTGTTGATGCAGGCCGGCCACCCTCTGGCATTTTTAAGCAAGGCTTTGGGACCGCGCTCTTTGGGACTCTCCACATATGAGAAGGAGTACATGGCCATCTTGATGGCGGTCGATCATTGGAGAAGTTATTTGCAGTTAGCAGAATTCCACATTTTGACGGATCAGAAGAGCTTGGTTCAACTCCATGAGCAGAGGCTGCACACACCTTGGCAGCAAAAGGTGTTCACCAAGTTGTTAGGTCTGCAATATAAGATCATTTACCGCAAAGGAGTTGATAATCGGGTTGCTGATGCTCTATCTCGATGTCCGATGTCTGACAGTCAGTGTGCAGCCGTCTCCATTGCCACCCCGGCTTGGACTCAGCAGATCATGGCATCTTATGAATCGGATGACTTCTCACGCCAACTTCTTACCAAGCTAGCCGTTGAACCCACAGCGGTGCCTCATTTTGCTTTGCAAGACGGTCTACTTCGCTACAAGAATCGTCTGTGGGTGGGGGCTGTTCCATCTTTGCACCTTCAGTTACTCTCCGCGCTTCATTCTAGTCTGGTGGGTGGTCATTCAGGTTTTCCTGTCACACTCCGCCGTGCTAAGCAGTTATTTGCCTGAAAGGGAATGAAGACTGCAGTCAAAACTTTTGTAGCAACTTGTTCCATTTGTCAGCAAGCAAAGCCAGACCGCACTCGCCTTCCAGGATTGCTTCAACCATTGGAAGTCCCTGACAGAGCTTGGAAAGTTATTTCGATGGATTTCGTGGAAGGTTTGCCGTTATCTGGTCGTCTCAATTGCATCTTAGTCGTTGTGGACACTTTTTCCAAGTATGCTCACTTCATGGGATTGCGACATCCTTTTACTGCAATGGCTGTAGCTACGGTTTTCATGCAACAGATATATCAACTTCATGGGTTACCCGCAGCCATTGTTTCCGACAGGGATCGAGTTTTTACAAGTCACCTCTAGACTCATTTGTTTAAGATGACACAGGTGCAATTACGGATGAGCTCGGCATATCACCCGCAGTCGGATGGCCAAACAGAGCGTGCGAACCAATGCCTTGAGACGTTTCTTCGCTGCTATGTTCACGCCTGTCCTAACAAATGGAGTAACTGGTTGCATCTGGCGGAATATTGGTATAATTGTACCCCACATTCTGCTCTGGGCTGTTCACCTTTCGAGGTCTTGTACGGGTACGCTCCTTCCCATTTTTGTATCTCTGATTCAGATATTGTGCCGGTGGCAGATCTTCAGTCTTGGATGGATGAACGACAAGTGATGACCAAGCTCATTCACCAACATTTGGTTCGGGCTAAGGAACGCATGGTTAAGCAGGCCAATTTGAAACGTTCCGAGCGCCAATTTGCTGTGGGGGACTGGGTCTACGTGAAGCTTCAACCTTATGTCCGATCATCCCTAGCGCCACGGGCAAATCAGAAATTGGCATTTCGCTTTTTCGGTCCTTATCAAATCATCTCCCGCATCGGCAACGTAGCATATCGTTTGGCTTTACCTGCTTCTTCCAAAGTGCATCCTGTCTTTCATGTTTCGCAGTTGAAGCAAGCCGTCGGACAGGCGCAAGGGGTGTCTTCCGTTCTTCCGGATGATAACAGCCAGTGGAGCGTTCCGGAAAAGATCTTACAGCGGCGCTCGGTGTTCCACGGTACGACTACTACCCTTCAAGGATTGATTCAGTGGTCTCATATGCCTACTTCACTGGCGACGTGGGAAGACTTGTTACCTCTACGGCAGCGTTTTCCTCGAGCTGCTGTTTGGGGACAAACAGCTTCTGAAGATGGAGGGGATGTGAGCGCTGGGGATCCAAGGATGGAAGGCATTGGCAGCACTCCAGTTGGGGGCGCCAAGGTTGGCGCGGACGGGAAGATTGGCCCAGGCGCGGCAGCAGGACAAAGGCCCAGGAAGCGTAGCGTGCGGTTCGGCGGCCCAGAATGGGACATCGCGAAGTAGCTGGCGTAGTTGCTAGGAGCTTCTCCGCCTGCGTGCGGTTAAAAAGGGAAGGAACGTTTCCTTGTAAGAACATTGAAGAAAGTATCCAACTACTTCTTATCACCTCCGGTTCTAATTCATCCTCCTTCTTCTACTACTTCTTCTTCCTCTCCAAGCTATCTGTTGCTAACACAGCCGCAGGATCTTCTCCACGAGAACTTTCAGTCCATCCAAGAACGCATCAAGAATCGATACAAATACATCAAACAGAGACAGGGAGGAGATTTGAGCGGAGTTGGCTTACGCTTTGCTATGAACCCGGTGGCGCCGGTGATGGGACGGTCTTGTTCCGGAGACGCTCCGCGACTCCGGCGAGCTCCATGGCGATGATGTCGATTGCTAGAACAGCAGCATGCGAGTGAGCGAGCGGGCAGGGGTTCTGTGATTCGTGTATCGAAACGAGCGGAAGAGGAAACGAAGAGGAAAGGTGGCTGCTTGCTTGCTCGCTCCTCGGTATCGTTGTTAACGGCGTCAGTGGAGGGAGCTGAGCTGGGGATCCTTGGGAGTGGTGGTCGAGTGACGTGTCACTCCTCAAACCGGCCGCTCCCAACGACAGGAATTTAGGGAAGCAACTTTTCTGGGGACTGACCCCATTGAAGCCAAGTGTGGACAGGGGTCGGATGGGCGACACGTCCTCCTTTCCCTCCGCCCGAATCTCCCCGCGTGAGCTCTCCCGTGCCATCTTCTTTGCGCCTGTGCCGTCACTTTTTCTCCGCGCGAGCCGCTCTCCCGTCTCCTTTTCTCTCGCGCCCGCCGCCGCCCCCCGCCTCGGCCGCGCTCCTCCGCCGCCGCTCCACGCTCTCCAAGCCCAAGTCCCGCTTCGTCGAGCCGCCCACCCCTCCTGCCCCCGGGGCATCCTCCTCCCACCCCTCCGCCTCCCAGACCCCTCGCCCCGCTGGGGTACCCGCCTCCACACCGAACACCCCCGCCGACGCCGATGACGACGAGGACGTCTTCCGCAACGCCAACGCCTCGCTTCCGCGGCGAACCCTGCGGCGGCCGCACCACGAGGCTGACCACGAGCAGCGAGAGGAAGACGGCGAGCACGGAGAGCTCGAGCGCGAGGCGAACCCAGCGGCGGCATCGTGCCGCGGATGCGGAGGCCGGGGCGCCATCCTTGCGGAAGACGTCCTCGTCGTCATCGGCGTAGCTGAACACATCCTCATCGTCATCGGCGTCGGCGGGGGTGTTCGGCGTGGAGGCGGGTGCCCCAGCGACGCGAGGGGTCTGGGAGGCGGAGGGGTGGGAGGAGGATGCCCCGGGGGCAGGAGGGGTGGGCGGCTCGACGAAGCGGGACTTGGGCTTGGAGAGCGTGGAGCGGCGGCGGAGGAGCGCGGCCGAGGCGGGGGGCGGCAGCGGGCGCGAGAGAAAAGGAGACGGGAGAGCGGCTCGCGCAGAGAAAAAGTGACGGCACAGGCGCAAAGAAGATGGCACGGGAGAGCTCACGCGGAGAGATTCGGGCGGAGGGAAAGGAGGACGTGTCGCCCATCCGACCCCTGTCCACACTTGGCTTCAATGGGGTCAGTCCCCAGAGAAGTCGCTTCCGGAATTTAGTGCGGTGGGTATGCACTGACAAGTGGGGTCTACCGATAGATGGACCCACCGGTCAGAAGGTATGAAAATTTCGCGGGGACCAGCCTGTCAGTGAGTCGGACGCCTCCGGCAGAGTTCAAACCTAATTTTTTTAATAATCAATTTTTAATTCTAAATTATAGTATTGTATTTGTTTTTACTTTTTTACAGTTTTCACCTTATATTATTGAGCTACTTGGACTAGTCGTCCAACCGTTAAATGATGTATAGCTAAGTTACCTAACTATTGAACAATTAGACTCTATTATCTAACTGTTGGATGACAAGATCTCGTTTGAACGACTACGGGTAATGGGCCCTGTCATGCATGCAGTCCATCTGCTTAGGTCGTATACTCGCATGCAATGTACAATCACCGTGTTTTTCACCAATTAACATGCATGCATCAGCAGTTCAACACCGTCTTTACTTACAGCAGTATGCCAAATCATCAAGTTTGGTGCATCCACACACCACACCAAACGTGGCTCATGTCAGATTGCTACAGTGAATGAGTGAATACTCTCAGGAGTCAGGAATGAGTTGCTATCTTCTAGTAAAAACTCAGTGTGTAGTTACTTAAGGACAGCAAGGGAATGGTAGAAGGATACAGCTTACAAGAGACAAAAATGAATTCTTCGTTCCACATTTGTGTGGATATTGATTTGATAAAGATAGGCATCAAAGAAACTGGACTCACTGCAATGTATTTAAGAGCAAATAAGGGTATACCTCTTAATCGCCCAACCGTTGGGTAACTAGAGATCTTGTCGCTCAACGATTGGGTGACAGACTTGACCATACATCGTTCAACGATTAGACGACTAGTCTAAATCACCAAATCGTGGAACGATATATGGTCAAAACTACAAAAAAAAAATAAAAAACAGGTATAATACTGTAATTTAGAATAAAAAATTAATTATTTTTTAAAATTCAAGTTCAACCCTACCCCAAACGAATCAAACCCGATCACATTCACACCATCGAAGAGAGCGGCGATCCTGGCCGTCCGATCCCGCGGCGTAGCGGTAACCTCACGGGTACCGCCCCGCGGACAGATCTCATCTCGTCTTCCCCAAATCCCCCCTCCTTCCCAATTCAAAATTTTCGAGCCCTCCGCCATCTCTCTCCCCTCGCCGCTAGCCGTTCCACCTCCAACTCCATGCCCAAACCATAGCCCCCGGCCACCTCCGCGACCACTCCGGCAGCCAGCCATGGAGGAACTGTTCATGCAGGTCTTCGAGCGCCGGGACTGGGTGGCCGCGCAGATGCGGCAGCAGGTGGACTCCCATGCCCAGTCCCTCGCCTGCACCCTCGTCGCCGCCGGCCACCGCCCCCCGCCTTGGCTCTTCCCCTCTTGCGCCGGTGAGCCGCAAGGTGCGTGCTGTGTGCCTGTGTCTCTCGTTTCACTTCCACTTCCACCTCTGGGTTAGTGCCGTCCGGTTGGCGGTTCGTGAGGGTTGGGTTGGGACTTTGGTTGATGAGGATTAGGCAGTTTGATTGGCTGTTTGGTAGATTTTTTGTGATGTAAGCTTAGATTTGCGTACACTAGCTACCATATGATTTTAGTTTAGCGTTGTCGACATTTCGTAGAGGATTAGTTTGGTTAGCGTTCTTCTTATGTGTTGCATTGGAGAAATTTTGAGTGGGGAGTGTGCCAATTTGGTGCCATTGTTCCTACAGCTAGTTTACTAAAACTCGGGAGGAACAATCTAAAAAAAACTCGGGAGGAGCACACCTCAGGCTTACAAACTGGCTGGCTAGTGATTGAAAAAAATACCGGAAATTGTACCTCAATTTCTCTTTGTATTTAGCCTTTCGTTCATCTATTCTGTCTGTTTTTACTCTTTTGCACGTTGCTGTTATGTTGCATTTTATTCATATACTGAAATACTCCGTTTACGTGTAGAGCTGAATGGCAAACCAATCGTTTCGGAGTTAGTTTTCCCTGGAAGCCAGATTACTACACCTGCAACCAATAGAACTGTCTTTCAGCCTCCAGCTGTTCCTAGTACTTTCTTCAGGAAGGTGGGGATTCCAAATGGATATACCCAGCAAGAGACTATTTGTGCTGCTCTGGATACTAACCAACACGAAGAGCCTCAGCAAAAGCAGACTTCAGTTGACCAGGAGCTTGCCGAGGCTAGCGCTGAAGTCAACATGTTTTCAAGGATACAGCGTTCCAGGTCAAGGCAGAGGAATATTGAAGATCGGTTACGTGAAAAGGATCAAGCTGCAAACAGTGGAAGCAGTGATGGCATGCAAGACAGGATGCAGATGTCTAACCTTGCAACTATAGCATCGAACAGAACCACGGCATCGTTATCCTCCAAACCATGTGGTGATAGTGCAAATAATGCTGTAACAACGTCCTCTTTGCCAGGTCAGGAGAATGATTTTTATACCAATGAGGGTAGGTCAACTGAATTCTTAAAGTGCAGCAAAGATGATGACATTGGAAATCAAGGAGTTCACTCAGATTGTTCTCAAGCTCTGGTTCCAGAAAACCAGATTGTCAGTTCTGAAAATAATGTCAAGGTTCCTCATAATTGTTCCGTTAGAAATTTGCTAAGAGTGCAAGTTGCAGATAGTGTGTGCCATCCACTCCCTGAAACTCATCTGTTGGTTGAGCCAAAAAAACTTCAATTTGATGGTGTTGAGTCAGTTTGTATGAATCCTGCAAGTGAACAAACGATGCAGCAACCGAAGTATGCTTTGGAAAGTGCTCGTCTTGATCTTGCTGGGGCACATCCTTTAAATGAAGACCCATCTTCTACTAGCTGTTCTCAAGTGCCTCGTTTGATGCGCAGATCATTGCTTGATGGTGTTAGATCAGGATGTTTGAACTTTGTCAAACCAGTGAAGCAGCACTGGGAATATGCCTTGGAACGTGCCAGTCTTGGTCTTACTGGCATGCATTCTCGAAATGAGGACCCATCTCCATCCAGTCCCTCTGAAGTACCTAAGTCTATGAGTGGACCATTGCTTGAAAAGGATACCCGGTATATTTCTGAAACAAATTCTCTGGAAGGACCATGTTCTAAAGTCAGCCCACCGCTTGAAAAGGAAAATTTAAGTAGTGTTGAAACCAGTTGTTTCAAAAGGTCTTGTTCTGTGGTCAATCCACTGCTTGAAAGGGATACACTGCACACTGTAGAAGATACTGAAAGAATTAAAAAACTTGATGGTTTTTCAGATCGAATTGTCACTCGGAATTCCAAGTCTCTTGAACAACAGTGCTCTGATTCTCATGTTTTGCATCCTCCATACAGTGGATCTTTGCAGCTACCTAACCCACTAACTGATACTAGTTCTGGGGCTCCTGCATCATCAGGAATGTTGCTGGATAGTTTGTTAGAGGAGGATGGGTGTGACAACCCCTCGCATTCACTTATAAATGATGCAAACAGCCAATGCTCCCAAGCCAGGTCTGCTGCATGCCCAGAGCAGCTTCCACCTCAGACTGTTACTTCGGATGATGTTTATCTGTCAAACCTCTCTTCTTATAAAACACAAAGTAATGACACACATTCCAATCGTTGTCCTGTTGTGAATGCTTCTGTATCTGCAGAAAACGAGTTATCTCAGGAGCAATATTTATCGGCCAGACCATCTTTAGAATTCAATGGGGATTTTGCAGATGTGGATACTCCCTTGGGCCACCCTCCTCCGGGCACAGAAAATGAGGCGCTCAATGGAAAGCCAGCATCTGATGCAGTCAACTGCCATTCAGGAATTCTGGGTGATGTTCAAGTAAAATTCTCGGCTTTGACCGAAGAATGTGACGCTTCTGTTAGGAACAGAAGGAATGAGTCTGCAGTGCCAGAAGTCATGAGCATTATTTCAGCTAGAAGAAACAGCGTGATGCACACAGCAGAAAGGAATAGTATGACTTCAGCTGAGAAATGCACAGGAAATCTGCAACAAGATGGTACCATGCTTGCTACTTGTAGATTACTGTAATTTGTAAGTGGTCTTTTATAGCAAGTGTCACTCTTGCATGTCCTTACGTAGCTTCTAATCTTGCAGGAACAGAACAAGATGTCTCTCATTTTGAGAATGCTGCTCAAATAAATGCCAATTCTTGCACAACAGAGAACATTAAGCGAATTAAGTCTTCGGAGAAAATTAATCTGCTCCAGTCAGACCGAAGCAGGGCTGCTAGTGACCAGAAGAGGTCAGTTGCACATGGAGTTCAAGTAAATGGTGGTTTGTCATCTAAAAGGAGAAAAATAATGTGCCAATCAGACATTGTCCTTTCCAGGTCTCCTCGCACAAATTCATTGTCTCTGAATCACCAAGTTGGCATTAGCGGTCAAATGTTAACTGCAGCAAATTTCTCAGAGAAATCGCAACCTTCTGGTCGTTACTTCTTAAGGAGTTCAGGATCCAGTGGGCTCATGTGTCTCAAGTCAGAGGGGAGGAATGCTGCAAGTAACCATAAGATGCCAGTTGCAAGTGATATTCATAAAAATGGGAATTCTTCTCCCGAAAGAAGAAATAGAACTAGACTATCAGATGTTGTCCTTCATAATTCTCCTAGAGATAGCAGCAGGAGGAATGCAATTGTGGGGAAGGTCTTTGAAAATTCTCAAGCACAGTCACAAAATAATTTAGAAGTTGAGTTTGTGACAACAACTGCTCCTTTGCCTAGCTGCTCCAGTATCCTGTATTGTAATGATGAACACTGCACACGAGAGGTATGCGCTCAGCAAGTGTACCAGTTCCTTTCTGCTCTGAAATCATACGAATTTTAATTAATCCGGAAGACTCAATCATGTTTTTTGATTGCGAAATAGTATGTGGTGATGTGGTGAAGTAGTGAAGTAGTGGCAATGCTCAGTCTGGCTGCAGGATTGGTTCAGCCTCTTCTTTGGATGCTTGGGTAGCCTGTCCATATCTGTTTTTTTCCCTAAGCGATAGGAATTCTATTGGGTATTTCATTACGATTTTGTACTAATGAACAACTAAATTTCGCATACAGCAGGGCAACATTCATGCAGTTCGGTTGGATGGTCCTTTTAATATATTATTACACTTGTTAGTATCGAAAATTACTTATTAGAATTTTCAACTGGTAAAGTTGAGCAATGTTCACTCTTCAGTCTAATGTACTTGCTATTTTATGGGTTGCTAGTGAATTCTAGTTCATTGACAATTTACCCTCTTTATTGGCAGGAAAATCCTAGCTTAGAAGGTCAGGACCTAAATGTCACTAATTTGAGTGTGGCAGACAAGCAAATGGCTCTTCAGATGAATGATATGTCATCTCAGAGCGTAATATTAAATGCAGAAAATTATTCTGGTACAAACTCATTTACTATATTTCCAAGTTATGCTTTGGACCAACATGGTGAACAAGCATCTGCTCCAAATGCATTGGTTCATGAGAAATTAAGTTATGGCTCCAATGTAGAACTTGATAGGAAATGTCAAAGTTATGATCCAAAGGAATGCTTATTGTCTGGTGCTGCTATTCCAACGCAAGAAGGTGATGAATCTGTCGACTGTGATGATGCAATGCCAGAATTCGAGAGTTTTGATGTCCCTTTCCAATTTGACAGCCCAACTATCGGAGAAAGGACATTTGAGGCCCTTTGTGATTCCAGACAATTAGTCACCTTCAGTTCAGATCTCCCAAAGAAGTATAATATTAACACAGCGGATGGTGTGCATCAGCTATTGGCAACTATGTCTGGGAAACCGACAAACTGTTCCTTCCCTGATGATATACGCCAATACAGTCCAAGTAATGGTGGCAACACAACGGACATTTTTGGTGCATGTGAATTCGGACTTGATGGTTCTTTTTTAATTTCTGAAGCCGTAGCCTCATGTTCTTCAACTGCTAGCAACAGACAAGAGAGCATCGGAAATCCATTGACCCCATCAGTCGAAAAATATAGCCTGGGCAAACTTTCTGCAAGAGCTGGATCTGGTTCAGAACATATGGGTTCTATTCCTGAACTTGAATGCTTCCGAATTGATGAAGACAGCAGCATTGCGGATGAAAATGAGTACCAAGACAGATTACCTGGATCTGGAGATACAAATTACTCACACCAGTGGCCATCTGGCAGAAAAGCATTTCAGGATATCACTGGATTATGTCAATACACTGGAAATTCTACCTCTCTTTCCACAAGATTCATGGATACAGGTAAGATAGATTTGACTGCAGAAACTTGCAGTAGCGAGCTCAATCATCATTCAAATATCAGAAATGATCATGACAGCAAGAAACCAAAAGAGAATCGTGCTACTTCAGTTAAGAGAGGAGGGAAAGTATCTCATTCTCTTCATGATGGATTAAGCAGGACAGAAATACTCGATTACAGAAATGAAAGACACAGGAGTGAAGCAAATCTTGACAAACAATCGAAGCCTAGCAATGTTGTTGCCAATGTGACATCTTTTATACCTCTTGTAAAACCAAAGCTGCAACCTAAAACAGCATTAGGTAAGTGTTATTTGTTTACTTGTATCATTTATTTCCAAAAATGTATACTAATCCTTTAGTGATGCTTTGAGCTTAAAGAGAAAATGTTCAATGGTGCTCATAGATGGCCTTGACATATGGGGCTTCTGTCTTGTAGTGAAAAAAGATGTTAGAGTGAAGGCACTTGAGGCAGCTGAAGCTGCAAAACGTCTTGAAGAAAAGAAACGAAGTGAGCGTGAAATGCGCAAAGCAGCTGCAAAACTAGAACGCGAAAGACTGAAGCAAGAGAAAGAATTAAAACAAAAACAGGAAGAGGAACAAAAGAAGAAACAGGATGCTGGTGTGGCCACTAGGAAGAGGCAGAGGGAAGAGGAGGAAAGGAAGGAAAAGGAGAGAAAAAGAAAATGCATTGATGAAGCTCGAAAACAACAGAAGCAGCCAATGGATGGAAGGCGTGTCGTGAACAATGAGAAAGATGCTCGTCGAAAAGCTTCTGTGAGTAGAAGCTATACATTTTATTTCTATCTTTGTGTTTCTTAAAACATATATTTTTTGAATACTTTAATCATTGCAGGATAATAAGGAGCTGAGGAAGAATTTGGTTGACGCGGGGAAAAGCCAGGTAAATCCTGATGAAACTACCGAATCTGCTCTTGGATACAAGGCCAATAAAAGTAACAACGAGAAGGGTGTAGCAGTAGACGAGAGGCCTGCAAGTTTTGGATCTCATGCTAAAGAAAGTATCCCAACCAGTCTCGAGGAGGTACACTCTTCATTTAACTTGTGAGGGACGTTGCCTGTAAATCTGCATGCAGTGATACTTCTGGTTCATCTTGGATATTGTTCCAGTTAACATGCTTGCTAATTGTCAACAGCTATTATGAGTCAATGTAAATCGTATATCCACTAAGGACACGGGGTTTTAGAAAACTCACTTGATAGTGACAGTACTCCATAATTCATGTTCATCAGATTGTTGTTAATAACATTGTAAAAGAAGTCTTTGGAGGATATCGGTTGCTGTAATCTAAACATCTCCAGTTGAGGTCATAAGTATTAGAAAGTGGGCAAATTGCTAGAACACACTCAAACCAGTAGCTTTATTGCTTATGGGGCAAAACAAAAAAGACTATCGAGCTGAGGATTGTTTTTCTGTTTGATTTCTCATGTCACCTTTGGTTTCACTTAGTAGTGCTTTTTCATAGATTTCACTCCAATGTCAACTATGGTTCTAATACTGAATTATCTGATGCGTTTTTTCTGAAACTCCTGTCAGTCGTACAAAATGTCTCCATATAAAGATTCTGACGAAGAGGACGATGATGATTTTGAACATGAACAAGAATCAAGACGTAGAAGGAAATTGATTCCTTCGTGGGCTCGGTATGTGTCTTACCTACGAACTCCCTATTTAAACAGGAGCTATTCTTTAGAACTTTTGTGTCAGATGTGATGCCTAATGTCAAAGCTCATAAGTTTTGGATTCCGGGATACAGCATAGCTTCCTGCTTATAATTGTTGCAAAGTTTACATAAATTGCACTTGCCTTACTTTTGAGCTCAATGTGAAGTGATTATGGGAATTTGCTTTACATCATTGACAAACGGATTCTCTCCTTTAATACTGATAGCATTTTGATGTAACTAACAAAGTGAAAGCATTTTCTGCCATTCTTGTTTAATAAACGGCATACATCTTTTTTCTACTTGTTGCTTCTGTATGATCATAGCCTCAAGCCTGCTACTTACATAGTTTCCATGTCTGATTTGCAGGAAAGAAAACTTGGATAAAATCTTATTATCCAATCAAACTTTAGACCCTAGAGAAATTTTTGCACGAAAGTGTTCCTTCAACCTATCTGACGGTAACCTCCAGTTCATCACTATATTTATCAATAAATTTATTTTGGTTGTTGCTAGTGCTGAGGCCTGCCTGTTCTCTGCAGTTCTTGCGGCCCACATTCCGCAACGTGGATTCAGATAAGTTTCCATTTGGCGAACTATTGGTAATACGTCATTCTGTTTTTTCGGCATCGCCAATTTGCTTTGTCAGCAGATATGTGTATAGGATGATCAGCATTCTCTCTTGTATGCTAAAAAATTAATCAATGTTGGAGAATATGCTTGTACCACCTTACTGTCCTTCCATCTATCAATGTTGCGCACAGTTTTAGTTTGTTCATAAAGACTTTTGTCGCAGCAATCTTGACGGAGATAATTGATATGTACCAGAGTGGCACTCTTGTGTACCAAGGTCTCAGGCGAGTAGCACAGTAGCAGTAAAATTACTTGTAAAAATCAATTCGATTGTTTCATACTCTCTAGTGTCATGAATAAGTCCAACAGAAAAAGGGATATTAGCTGCCAGTGTAATGATGATGGATTACAGAAAGGAAACTACGTGCACCATCATGCGGTACAGATTTTATTTTTTCCAAACGGACACGTGTGATTTGAAATGAACTCATTGTTCGTCAACCTAAATCTCCGAATTGTTTCGAGTTAAAATCGATCTGTTACAAGTCATAACTCGGCAATGCGCGAAAGCGAACAAACAAAGTAAGCATTTCCTTTCTGTCGAATGAAGCGGTTGAAAATGCAGGGGAAAATTGAAAATATAGGACCAAGTTGAGACCGCTTTGGTAAAATAGGATCGAGTTATTTGCACTCGTAAATATAGGACCAAGTTGGAGACATTCTTGCAAATAAGGTATTTTCCCCATTTTAATTTCATTTTCATTTTTCTGGCTTTTTTCTCTACGCGAAAAGACGCTTTTGCCCCTTCCTCCTTCTTCCTCCCTGCCGCTGCAGGCCGCCGGCCGCTCCCTCGCCGCGCCGCGCCGCGCCGCCGCTCCCTCGCCCCGCCCCGCGCCGCCGCTCCCTCGCCGCCGCCTGCCCCGCGCCGCCGCTCCCTCGCCCCGCGCCGCGCCGCCGCCTGCCCCGCGCCGCGCCGCTCCCTCGCCTGCGCCGCGCCGGAGCAGGGGCAGGCGAGGGAGCGGCGCGGCGCGGGGCAGGCGGCGGCGCGGCGCGGGGCGGGGCGAGGGAGCGGCGGCGCGGGGCGGGGCGAGGGAGCAGCGGCGCGGCACGGCGAGGGAGCGGCCGGCGGCCTGCAGCGGCAGGGAGGAAGAAGGAGGAAGGGGCAAAAGCGTCTTTTCGCGTAGAGAAAAAAGCCAGAAAAATGAAAATGAAATTAAAATAGGGAAAATACCTTATTTGCAAGAATGTCTCCAACTTGATCCTATATTTACGAGTGCAAATAACTCGATCCTATTTTACCAAAACGGTCTCAACTTGGTCCTATATTTTCAATTTTCCCAAAATGCAGGGGAGAAACGAGGAAAAAGGAAATGCAGGGGGAAAACGAGGAAAAAGGAAAGGGAAAGAGCGAAGAACACCCTCGTATAGTCATATCATCGTACGCGTGCATTCAAAAGTGCATGCCCCCCTCCCCCTTTTTTTTTTTAAAAAAAAGTGTATGTTCCCCAACTTTAACTATTCTTTTCGATCGGTCGATCGGTTGATCGGTTTAGATATCTATCGGTGGCGCCGCCGATCAGTGTCGCTTGAGGCGACGAAGGACGAACTGCAGGTAGAATGCAGGAGTTGAGGACGAGGACGATGGCGGTTGACTGCAAGTCGCGTGCGGTGCGTGTCTGCCGCGGCGTAGGCGCCCACCGCGCGCGGCGAGTAGGTCGACCACGACGAAGCCCTTGGGAATGGCCAGCCGCGGCAACTCGTCCAACACGTCCGCGCGCCCTCGTAACCATGATCGGCACCATGCTCAGGTTGATGAACACTCGTACCGCCGCTTGTACCTGTCCGCCAGGATCGTGTTCCGGCCACGCGCGCGTCCGCCCCGCCGACCTTGTCGTCCTGCCAGGACCCTCCCGCCGACGGCACCGCTGCACTCACGCTGTCACGCACGTTGTTTGCGCACAAAACAACCACAAGAAGTATCAAACATGAGAATCCTGGTACGTGCGTGCGTGTATATGTGATCGCCACCTCACCCAGCCTCACTCCCTTGACATATTCCCTGCAAAAAGATAAAAAAGAAGGGATCGGTCAAACAATCGTTTGATACTGTTCATGCATGCACACTAAAAGCAGCAACTTAGCTTTCGACAGTTGCCCTCGTTTGGTTTTTTTGCTTATGCCTTATTTTTTTTCACCGTTTGATATTGTAGCAGATTTATTTTGCACTGTATCTACTGATGACTTTTTAGCGTAATTACATTTTAAAATTAAAAATAGAAAAACAGACTAATCTATTATGGACAATGCAATAGCCGCTGCTGGCGACGAGAGTAGATCTCACTCTCCCTTTACTCTCTCCAATCCCCTCTCCCTTCTCTCTCCACACCCCTATCCCTTTTCTCTCTAGGCTGTTGGCGGCGGAGAAGCCAGAACAGTAGATCAATGAGCATAGGCAGTGGCGAAGCCACGTTGAACCATCGGGGTCCGACGACACCGACGAATTTGCCGTAATCCAGTATAGCGATAGATTTTTTGCCGGCTACGACCCCACCAAATTTTTGGCGAGACCCCAGTGGCCCAGCGGAAGCTACAGTCTGCAGTCCGGCTCAGCCCAGCAACAGTTCGCAGTCCATGTGTTCAGCCCATTCGATCCAATGATCCATCAAAGCCACGTATGTTAATTGGAGAAGGCCAAACGTTGCCTTGCTGCTTGGTTCCGATCTAGCATCAGCCGTCAGGTGCCTACCCTTTCGTATCTGAAGCATCGCAATTCGCAAAACTCGTGTGCCGGCCGCCGACGTCGCCCCTAGCGCCGGCAAGCCGACCAAGGCGAGGCGCCAATCGGTTGTCATCTAGTGATCTAGATAAGACAAGGTACTCCTCAAATACCCAATTATGTAGTTTGCAATTAAAGATCGTTTTAATGAGGTAAACTCTCAGTTGCTTACTCATATTGCTGCTTTCAATCCTAAGAATTCTTTTGAGGCATTCAAATCTGAGAGTATAATGGAGTTGGCTAAGTCATATCCTGATGATTTTAACTCAACACAACTTAAAGATCTTGCTCGAGAGCTTAATTTTTACATTGACAATATGCGAGCTGATGAAAGATTTGCTGACTTGAACACTATTTCTGAGCTTGCTAGGTTGATGGTGGGTACAAAAAAACATTTGGGTTTTCCTTTGGTTTATCGGCTTCTCAAGCTAGTACTGGTTCTTCCTATCGCCACTGCATCGGTGGAGAGGTGCTTTTCAGCAATGAAAATTGTGAAGACGATACTGAGAAATCGTATTGGAGATGGATTTATGAATGATTGTATCATATGCTTCGTCGAACCGGAATTTCTATCCAAAATTCCTATCGAAGATGTGATAGTTCGCTTTCATAAGATGGAGGATCGTAGTCGTAGAGGGAAACTGTAAGAGGTAACCACTCTTGCAAAACCTTATTTTGGTACAATATGCATTGTTATATTATGAACTTGATATTATGCATGGTATTATATTATTGGACCCTAAAAATTAGCACTTAGTAGTGTCAGTACCGACCCCGGTTGGCAATTTTTCTGGCTTCGCCGCTGAGCATAGGAGCCGAGAGGCTGGCGGTAATGCACCAAATCGGCATCACCTCTGTTAGATTTGGGCTCGTCCACCCTAGATCTAAGCCTACCATCGCTAGCTGAAGCCGTTGCATAGGAGACTAGGAGTGTGCGAGCCCGTTATCCCATGTGTTCTGTAGGCTGGGGGCGATAGAGTTTTTAGGTGTTACATATTGGTGTTTAGTTGTTTTGATATACTACTATTTGGTTCCTCTTCCCCTCTTTCCTACCTCCTCCAGCAAGTTGGGAGGTTCAATGAGCTAGCAGCAGCCGAAGATCGCCACAAGAGATGAGTTTTTCTCCCTCTTTGTGTCTCCTCTAGGTGTCATAAGCCATGACCACCACCAGTATCCTGAGCTCCAACGCCAACCATTGGTCTAAGTTCGCCGCCACTCATGCTCGAGGAACACCGTCTGTTGTGGTCTCCTTTGGAAAGCTAGAACTGAGTTCGCCATCAAAGATAAGACCCTCACGATTTTTTGTTGTGGCAAATCAAATGATCTAGAATTAATCTAGGTGAGATCTAATGATGAAAGAAAGCGTACCATGCAAATGCTTTCATTGTAGACGCTAATCGCTTCCTAATCTTTTTTTTTTGACTGCCGGCCCGTAGAATGATAGAACTAAAATGACACATGGACATGGGCATGGGCCTACACGAAGACAACCCTGCCCAATTCCACCTTCCTATTATCGTCTTCGTCTTCCTCGTCGCCTCATCTCCTCTCGCCACTCTTTCGGTCGTGCCGAGACGCCAACTCCAAAAAACCCGAGGAAATGGAGGGAAAAGTGCTCGCCCCCTCGCAGTTCCGCACGCGCATTGACGCGCCTCTTTTCCTCTCCGCGGATTCCAGCGCCGCCCGCAGGAGCTCCGGTGCCTCCGGTACTTCGCATTTCCGCGGAATTGTATGTTGCTTGGTTAGCCACGTTCGCCTTGTAGCTTAACTAACGGGGGATTCCGTTGTTTGTTTTCGAAGGGAGGAGTAGGGTTTCGAGACTTAATCTGGAAGCGTCTCCTAGCAGAGCAGGTAAAGGGGGAATTCGAAATTGCCGCGTATTAATGGTGCTGTTTGATTGGTTAATTATTGCTCCGCAGCTTGTTTATCTGATGAATCCCTGTGAATTTTATCCTTTTTGAAGGGAGAGGTAGGGTTTGGAAGCGTAATAATCCGGAGGCTTCACCTCGTCGAGCAGGTAAAAAATGCTACTAGGTATTAAGAATCACCCCCCCCCCCCCCAAAAAACACCGCGCTTCTGTAGATAATAGCAAGTTTTGTTGGATGATTAACCACTTGGGTGGTGTTTTCCATCTGTAATTGATCTGTGACGCTGGTTACTTGATACTTGATATTCAAACTCCTTATATTCGTGAAGCAAACCAGTAATATACGGAGGGCCTCACCTAAATACAAATTCTCACTGTATCTTACCCAATATACACTTCACCCATCTAGTTGTGTCTACAGAAAGGTTGACACATTTTCTTCAGTCAGTGAGTGTTGCACCTGGAAAATTTCTGTCAGTTTACAAAATTTTGGTCAAGGGTATTTGAATGTGTTGTACAATAGTCATGCATATGCTTTTTGGAGTAACTATGATGGAGCTTTCTGCCTTTTATGTAGAGTTTGATTGCCTTTAGATTTTTTGTTCTGGTAACGGCGATGTACTTTACTACTTTCATGATCATAATCCTTCATAATATTGCCACATGCATTTGAAAGTGATATTTTAGATTTTGTCTCACTGCCAATCCAATAAGTTGGTGTTGCTAGAGTGAGGAACTTGTCTCTTTAGGACTGCTGGAGCAAAGACCTTGCTAATTATCCTGTACTAAACTTACTTTATTAAATTTCTGTAGCACTAGTGCTCTCATCAACTTGAAGTTATTGACAGCAGCCTGGAATGGCTGTTGTTTTTTGTTTCTTAGTGTCTGGTGACATGTTTTGATGCATATATCTACTGGTTGAGAAACAGGGAAAATGCATGTGCTCAAAAAAGAGATTATCTCACTTAGCTGTGATCGTTTTGGCTTCAGCTTTTAGCTTCCGGCTTATTTTTCACTATTCATAAATTTCGTCTTTTTCTGAACTTTTGGCTTTTTGTTGAGTTTTTTTGCCGGTTCTTTTTTTCCCGTATTTGTTTGTATTATACGTAATGGGCTAACATATTTTTAATATTTTTTAATTTTTAAAATTTAATTATGCTAAATAAGCCTCTGTCAGTTACAGTGTTTTTTCAGCCAGCTACAGTGTTTTTCAGCCATAAGGCACAAAAAATAAGCCCAAATGATCACCACCTCTCTATCTGTATCTAATTAACCAATCCAAATCTCCTATGCTGTTTAGGGATTACTGGAGTTCCAAAGCTTAGACCCGAGGTCTCTACTAAAAGAGCAGGTAAAGAGTGCTGCTTGAATAACTATAGCTTATTTGCTCACTTGTTTAACCGAATTTCTATGTTTTCTTAGGGAGAAAGGTTCCGATTATTAATTTGGAGGTTTCTCATCACAGAGCAGGTAAAATGAATGTTGTGATTCTTTATTTTGCTATTCTTATTTAGTTTACTTTGTAAAATTTATGTAGTGATGATCTGATTTCTGGGGATTTTGTTTAATCATTTGTAATGTTTGTGTCGTTGCCTTGTTGGAGCAGTTGCAGCAGTGAGGTTGCTAAGAGCTGAGAAGGGAAAGGCATTTGTGGACCTTTTGAATGAGAAAGGAAACAGTTCTGGAGAGAATGAGATGGACTATGTAGAAAGGACGCTAGGGTTCAGGGCACAGCATTTGGAGGACAGGGATATAAGATTGGTAAAAGTTACATATTGCACTTGTTGAATTGGTGGTTCTGTCTACCAAGTTCAATTTGTTCAAGAACACTTACGCTTTGTTGGGTTATTGCTGGGAAATGGGAATATAGTGATGTGAGGAAAAAAGATGTTTGTTGCAGAGGCAGAATGACCTTATGTCCTTTCAGTATTTGATGAGCATATAGCTAACTAGTTGTCAATTTTATCATGGCATCTTCTCTTACAACTACTTGCGTGTGATATAGGGTGTCATGATGAATATAGGGTGTCATGATGAACATATTGTGTCAATGGCTTGGTAACAATGTAACACACCTAAGGGCATCCACAGTGTGGGGTGCCTGTACCAGCGCTAAGGAATGCCACATCACATAGGTGCTAAGTTTGTTTTTCTCTCTCCAGCGTTTAGCACCTTCTTCTCTCTTTTACATGGGACCCATTACTAAATAAAACATCACAATTCACATCTTCTCTCACCCTACTCACCCTATACCTCCCTATAACACTTACATGTGGGGCCATTATTAGTTTATTGGGCTTGGTACTGGCACCGGGAATCTTTTCCTTAATACCATGCTGTCCAATGTGCTGGTACTGGTACCAAGCCTCCTGGTACCGGCAAAAGTAGCACATTGGAGGTGGCCTATGAAGACTTGTATACTGTAGGAGTTCAAAGCTTTTGACTCTCTTGTGCTTGGATTGTTAGGTTACCATCATAGTAGCTGGAACTGTACGTTGGAAACGCTACCTTGATTATCTTATCATGTCACTCTGTAGTGAGGAGAAGGTGTTCAGGGAGATGGAACCGCTGTTGCTGCAGGTTTCTCCTATATTTCTTATAGCATACATTATTCGTTGAATACCCATTATAGAAGTTAACTCCGCACTTGTAAAATCTTTGAAGGTTAGCACTTGTGATTTCAGATATTGCGAATTGGCTTCTTTGAAATTCTCAAGCTCAATGTGCCAGCTTATGCTGTCGTTGATGAGGTATGCTGATATTATTTAACATGTACCAAAATTAAGTTATTCTTTTGTGTGGTTTATACCTTTGTTTGATCAAATTGTTTAAAGTGGTATCTTTTAATTGAAGTGTTTTCCTTTTTGTTTTATATAAGTTCCATAGAACAAATGTGAATATGTGATACTGAGCTAATAATGTACCTGTTTCTTCTTTTTTTACCATTCCATAACAGAGAAATTTGTATTAAATGCTGTAGATGGTTGTGTTTCTGTTCTGTGTAAGTTGCATTTTTTTTACCAATTATGATACTAGCCAGTATGCTATACCATAACTCCAGAAAAAGAGATTGTGGTTATATTCCTGTTTTACTGCTCAGAAATAGATTCACTTTGTGTACTGATCTTTGCTATCTGGTTTTCAAACTTGTTGTGTCCTTTCTTTGAGGATGACATATAATATATTGTTGTCAGTTACTTCTACTAAAG
The DNA here is from genome assembly GCA_017311315.1 of Dendrocalamus latiflorus. Taxonomy (NCBI): domain Eukaryota; kingdom Viridiplantae; phylum Streptophyta; class Magnoliopsida; order Poales; family Poaceae; genus Dendrocalamus; species Dendrocalamus latiflorus. The sequence goes on from CM029625.1 coordinate 20,828,566, forward strand.
TTTGTTACCAGACAATTTATCTGCTTATCTTTATTTTAAAAGTGGATCTGATAGTCTTTCTTGCAAATCCAATTTTAGAATGTAAGGCTTGCTATAGTATCTTTAAGGCCCGGTGCTGGGAACATGGTGAATGCAATTCTGCGTAAACTTCTATTACTGAAGGTATGGACAGTAGACTTGATCTAATCAGACTGATCAGTAGGCTTATGCTGTAAGCCTGTAACATCAATGTTTTGCTTTTATAATTAGGAGACAAACTCTCTTCCTCTTCCAAAGATAGAAGGTGATGATCGCGCCCAAGCTCGTGCTCTTTCCATAATTTATTCTCATCCTGTTGTAAGTTTGCTTTACTTTCTAAGCTCTAGTTGACTTTTGTTTCTTAGTTTTTAGTGTGTTCAAATTTTCATCCGTACAGTCAATATACTGACTGCGTTGCTGAAAACATTCCACTTGAACTAATTCCTATTATCAACCAATGTCCTTGTTAACTGGGGTAGTGTACGTATGGGGAGTTCAATGTACTTGCTCTATCTGGCGATTGTTAAGAGCATAATATATAGAAGATTGGTAGCACTTACGCTTTGTAAACTGTAATATGTTTTCTGCTGTGCAGTGGATGGTGAGAAGATGGATTCGATTTCATGGCAAAGAGGAAGCCCTAAGATTGATGAATTGGAATAACAGTGATCCTTATTTCAGTCTAAGGTTTTAAGTCAAATGCTCTATCACTAAGTGCAAATTACCTGCTCTGTTTATGCATTTGTGCCTGGTTGACTGATCTTTTTATGCTTTGTGCCTTAGGGTGAACACAGCGAATGGCTATACAAGGGCTGATCTTGTTGACCGATTGGAAAGTTTGCAGGTGCTTCCATTAATCTTTAGTACCTTTCGTTCCATCATATTCATGGGTTTGAGTATACTCTCTTAAGAACCATGAATGAGTATAACATGTACTTTATGTTATTTCACGTATGGTATTTATTTATTTATGTCATTTCAGTTCACAGGGGAATATAAATTCATGATATAGAGCTAAATAGGACTTTCTTATATCATATTAATGTTGACGTGACATCATACTCTGCATTGATTATTCGCAATTGAATTTCATGGCTGAAGTTTCTTTTGTGTAGGTTCATTATGAAAAGTCAATTATGGATGAATTTGTCCGCATTCGGGGGGGCATGCAGGTAAGGAAGCTGAATAGTTGGTTTTGCAGTCTCTGCTCAACTGGTGTTTGTCAGACCATGGTAACTTTTTTTTTAAAAAATGCAATCTGTTTAGGATACTTACAGAAGAACACTGTTTCAAAGCCTACTAAAAGTGTTAATGTGCGCATAAGATCTCAACCTTGATTTCAGTTTCAAGGAAGTGAGTGGCCGAGAGCTGATAAAAAAGAACTTAAAGAAATAAACCTGAAATACTGCAGGTGTATTAGCAAGAAAGGAAAGGATAGTTCTATAGTTATGATGGCTTTAGATGTTATTTTGAATCTTTGATGTTATTACTGTGGAATACTATATCTCACCATCATTTTAGACAAGTTTGGTGTGTATCGTACAAGTTCATTTACGTCCAAAGAAGCAACCTTTGGAGCCTTTGTGGGTCCACAGTTTTCCCTAAGGAGGAAGCACAATTTGCTCTTTATCCATAACAAACTCTACTGCTTTTTTCTAATTGCAGTAGATCTGCACATTTGTTTTTCGATTAGTTCCTTATTTTTTTTGATAATGCCTCTCGAGATATGGGCTGATAACTTGATATCTATTTTTCTTCCATGTATAGACAGTCTTACAAGCTGGATTACTGAAAGAAGGCATGTGTGCTGTGCAGGATGAGAGTGCAGGCAAGTTATGATCGTAATTTATTAACCACTAAGCATATGCCTTTATTTGCTATAATGGGATTACTACATTGAAATGATGTTCACTACGACTACTCGGCGATGGCTGTAGAAAGCCTTTTAAGTTTTAACTCTTATGCTCGACACTTCCATTAAGTTGGGTATTTACCTCTGTCCTTATGGCTCCAAGTCTTGAGTAACAATGGTAATTTTCATTCAAGAAAGCTCTTGATAGCTTTCAATAAGACTTGAGGAACCTATTGCAGGTCTTGTAGTGTCTGTGGTCGATCCACAACCTGGGGAAACAGTCATTGATTGTTGTGCTGCACCTGGTGGAAAGACTTTGTTCATGGCATCACGGCTGTCAGGACAAGGTGAGAAAATGGAATAAAGAGAGGGGATTGAATTTTCTGTTGATGTTGCAACAGGAAAACTGTAGGATGCTTCTTGTGGTACTGTCTTTATATTTTTCTTTCTGGCCATGACATCTATAATGTGTTTTGTTAGCATGTTATGATTCCTATAAAAAGATGTGAACAAATGCTCAAATGAATCACTTTTCACGTCTTATTCCTGATAGCCTGATTTTGAGCACCAGCAGACATTGGTTGTTGTGATCTAGCAACATGTGCCAGTGGCTGTCAGGCTAAATTTATTCATAGATATAAATTAACCAATGTAGTATATCCATGCAATTCAAATGTAGCATCTGATGGCTATTTAATTGTTAATTGGTTGTAAGAATTTGTTCATCCTTTACATCTCTGTTGAAAACTAGCATTTGTGAATGCATGTATTCAACACCAACAAGCAAATAGAGCTCACAGATCTAAAATAGTTTACTTTTATCAGAACTCATTTTACTAACACAATAAGTCATTTCATGTGGAGCGAGTTTTAAATCTCAAATACATAGTAGCTTAGAGACTTGACATGATGGCGTACTCTGATACAGGGAAGATTTGGGCTCTTGACATAAACAAAGGTCGCTTGAGAATTCTCATGGAGGCAGCAAAGTTACACAATCTTGATTATATGATCACTGATATCCATGCTGATCTTCGACTATATGCTGTAAGATTCCAAGAAAGTTCATTGTTACTAATCCATAAAAAGGCTGGAAAAGAAAGAGGGAAGTTCCCTATATCCAAGGATAATGCACCTCCAATGGAAATATTTGTTAGGAATATGGCTAGTGACTATTATAGCTAATGATTTATCCACATGTATGATAAGGAGGCTTATGCACATGTGTAATTATTTGCAGAGGGAAACCACTGTCAAATATGACAAGGTATTGTTGGATGCTCCATGCTCTGGGCTGGGTGTCCTTTCCAAGGTACCTTTCTTTATCAAGTTCACTTTCTTCCAGAATCACCTTCTCAGAGTATCGAACTAATCTGAATCTAGAATTACGTGTTTTATGATGAACTAAATAGTCCTTCACATTTTTCTGTTCCCAAGAGGGCAGACTTGCGTTGGAATAGACAATTTGAAGATTTGGAGGAGTTGATCTGTTTGCAAGATGAGCTCCTTGATTCAGCGTCAATGTGAGATTCCTTCCATTACAAGTTTGCAACTTTGTGAAAGCAAATTCTTCTAGATAGCATCTGAGATTACTTTCAATGGTTTTACTTGCAGGTTGGTAAAACCTGGTGGTTTACTAATCTACAGCACATGTTCCATTGATCCTGAAGAAAACGAGAAGAGGATTACTGCTTTTGTTCAGAGGCATCCGGTACTAGTTCATCTTAAAATTAAGCATGGATCCTTCGCTAAAAGTTACAAACTTGATGTTCAATTTGAATTTGGCAAAATGTCTGTCCTTGCAATTCAGGGCACTGTTGGTACTATTAAGCACATGAATTTTTTAAGCATTATTATTACAGCACTTCTGGACTTGTTGTAGTTGTACCATTCCCTGAAGTTCAATCCTTATCCAGCAACTGGAAGTTGCCCATCATTCCCACTACATTTTAGCCCTACTAGTTCAGGTGTAAAAATGATAGATTTCATGCATATTTAATTCTCCAAAAAATTTGCACATTGAAGCCTGCTGTACCACACTTTTTATCTGCAACTGAACAGTCTGTATAATGTCTGCAACCTTGGCAGTTGGCTATGTTTTTAGCATCCTTTAAATCGGTCATGCACTCAACAGAATCATCACGAAATGTTTTGAATTTTTTATAATTCAGTGACAATTGTATTTTTAGACAATATTTGTTGACATCTGATCATGTTGTATATTCATTAATCTATAATATGCTGTAGGAGTTTGTCCCACAGAGTGTACATGGATATGTTCCTGCAGAATTTGTCACGGATGAAGGTTTCTATTCTGCAAGCCCAACTAAGCACTCTATGGATGGGGCATTTGCTGCTCGCCTTGTCTTGTCAATGCACTAGTCCAACAACAGGTGAGATATAGAACCAAAAACAACGTTTATTTTCTTAACGTTAATGTGCACTGAATTGCTCCTCCAAGCTGTTTATCTGATACATGCTTGAACATTTCTTTTTCCTCATACAGTCTCTTAGAGGTGCTTGGTGCTGTGGCTTCAAAAAAAAGGGAGAAAAGTGGTCTTCGACATTCCATGATTCATAGTGCTTCTTGTACTTCATGCAGTAAGTTGTATCATCGACAAGAATGCTGAGGTCGTCCGTACAGGCAGACTCCCATCATTTTGATGATGAGTACTACAATAATATATGTTGCGTGCTAGAGGTAAATATATTTTGCGCACTAGAGGTACCAAGAATGCTGACCAGCAGCACCTGAGCATGTCTATTCTTAGGCCCTAGTGAAATAGCTTGACGTGGGTGCAGTCGTCCAATAATGCAAATGATTCTTAGTTAGGCCCTAGTGAAATAGCTTGACGTGGGTGCTGTTGTCCAATAATGCAAATGATTGTAGTTTGTGGTAAAAAGAGAATTTTCTAGCTGGATGTTCACATCCAATGTAAGCTGACATATACCTTTGGTAGTCTGCAAATGCCCTTTTTAAGGAAATACAAGAGTTACATAATAGGCATTACCCAACAAGGGTCACTGTCCCTTCTGTGAAAAAAAAACATGGTTTATTATCAGCATTTATAGGCATTTTGGTGATATCTTGATACATACAATTGCAACCAGTGAATATTGACTAGATAATTGTTCTGGCCTTCTGGTCATCTTTCAAGTGAATGGAGATTTCATGAAACTAATAATCCGGTGTAGCATCTAGGCAGGCAGTAAATTTTCTATACAGTGACGTAGGTGATGCTGTAAGACATTTGAAGAACTGTCAGGTGCTGTTTGCATATACGTGCGAATACGAAAAAAATATGGACTTCCTTCCAATTTTTCTCATGTAGTTCATATTGAAATATCTTAGAATTAGTAGATGCATATATTCAAAGTGATAAAGGGGTATATCAAATGTTCAAAAAAAATATAAAGTAGTATATCAAGGTCATTTAGGTGGTATATCTGAGATTCAGAGGTGGGAGTAATTACACCCACCAGAAGAATGTATTTTTCCCGATAGAGAAGCTGCATATCCTCCAGTAGGCTTTTAACCTGCTCCAAATTACTCCATGCCATGGTTGTCATGTTAGAGAACCTAGCAGAGCATATGAACTGATTGAACTAATCGCATTGAGTTTTTCAGAGGTTCTTTGCTGCCTTTAGTTAGGCATACTTTTAGTCAAAATTGGGCAGTTCATTTATATATAGGCTTTCAGCCTCTAGAGAGAGAATAAGCGTGAAGAAATCGTTTAGAATGTTTTTTTTTTTGAGATCCATGCTCTTGTGTATAAATTATGAAGTTGCCCTTATGGTTTGATGGGCTTGTAAATTATTCAAGGCCTGGAAATGTTCAGGATCATTAAAACATTGAAAAAAATGTTTATGCGCAAGTGTAGTATTGAACTATTTTATGGTTCCGGATACTTAACTCTGTGTGCCTGTACAGCTCTGGTGTAAGAAACACTAATTCAAACCAATTAGCTCCTCATTTTTTTCGTTGAAGCTGGTTCCTCAATTATTTGAGCAATAATTCCTTCTTTCATGAAGGGCAACAATATTTAAGCGGAAAGGGATATTTTGATGTAGGCATTGTGCGACCCTGTGCGTTTGACAAGGATCCCCAGGAGAGCGTTCTTTCACTGGGATCTGCGGAGTTCATATGGTGTTGTCTATTCATGCCTGATTTAACATCTGGATTGCCTTTCACCGGATGAAGATGGTTTTTATTGACCAGCTCTCTGAACGCTCCAGCGCTCTGGATCTGAAATGAACGATTACTCAAGGGATTTGGACCTGCGCTGCACGCTGCAGGCGGTGGCGCCGACGCAGCACGTCAACTGCCTCAGGCAACCAAACCATAGGGTCCTAGGCTGCTACAATACCAACTTACACCAAGGAACCCAGGTGACATCTGTTTTGCAAATGCATTTACTGCAAATAAGCGAATTTTTTTGTACGAATAATATATTTTTTACTCGAAATAACAGAAATATATCCGCGGTAACTTTTTTTTTTACAGAAATAGGCTTCAGTCAACCCCTGTTGGGCGACTGGAGCACCTAACGGCCAGGCGACAGCAATGCTGTCCGTAAGCCGTTGGGCGATAGGTTCCAGTCGCCTGACCATTGGGTGACTGGAACCAGTCGTCCTACCATAGGGCGACTGTATGTGGAGTCGCCCACCCATAGGGCGACTGCAAACTGCCACCCAGTGAATTTTGTAAATTATAATTAGAAGATAATCTGCTAGATTTGTAATAAAAGTTTATGGTCATTGTATGTTGTTGGAGCGTAAAAAAAATTTGTGAAATTTTTTCTAAGAATGATTGAATTTAGAACGATCGGTAAGTACGATGGTAAGTGATATTGTGATGTTACCGGGAATTCATACATGGAGGAAAACTGGTATGTTAATATTGTTGGATGACTTGCTATGTGAACAATTGAATGCGAAAAGACGAGAAAATAAGCTTTTCTAAATTTAAATAGACTTCATAATACAATTGGGAGTAATATGCCGCGTACTTTTTGATTACATGTATAACATATAGCATCATGTGCGACTAACCCCACCCAATTGCTCGTTTCCCTTTCTTGCCATCTCGCCGTTGAACTCCTCGGCGGCCTCTTTTGCCTTGGTTGCTATTTTTCTCTTTTTCTTGTGCTCCCTCTTGCGAGCCTCCCGCTTCCTATGCGTGCACGCCTCGAGATGAGTTTTCGTCTCGTGTTGTATACGCAAGGTTTGCTCGTTCTTGCGGCGCTCCTCCTGGATCTCGAAGGATCTTGCGACATTACACTCCTCGAAGTTGAGAGCCCACAAGTCCTCTGGGTGGATCTTAAGATCGATCCATTTGCGGTAGCCACACAGGGGTTTCGGGGACTATGACTATAGGGAAGAGGTTGTTAGTACGTACTCTAAAGGAGAAAAGGTAGGGGAAAACGGTGTACCTGGGCCTTACCGGCTGTCGATAGGTTGCGGTGTCTAGACGGCGGTCGGAGTAGTCACTGGAGTAGTTTGCGCAACCCCAGTAACGTATACCTAGGCTGAGGCGGTGTTTATACTTGAAGAACTTGCACGGGTCCTGGCACCAACAAAGGGGGGCGTCTCCCCGTCTGGTGGGTGTTGCGGCGAATGCTCGGTAGGAATGTTCGGGATGGGGTTGTTGCTACGGGGCGCGTCATTGCGGGGAGCTGACCTCGTAGCACGCTGGGCTTGTTCTGCCCGGGATGCAGCAGCCCTTACTTTCTCATCGCGGGCGGCAGTTGACTGTGCTAGGTCGCGGGTCTCCTCTCATTACTTCATCATATTGTCCCATTGCTTCTTCTACCTTTTGTCCATCTCGGTGTGGTGAAGCAAACGCCGGTGCAGTGTAGGGTTTGCTTGTGCAGTGTTCTCTGAGAAATCTCTTCGACCTCCTTTTATAGGGCCCCTTGTTGCCTTGTCAGTACATGAAGGTGGGTGTGTGGCCTTGTCACTGCGCAAAGCTACCAAGTGTGGAAAGTTGGTAAAGCTGGGCCGTGAGGTCTTGTCGCTGCGAAAAGCTGGGTCGTGCGGTCATGTTGCTGCGCAAAGCTGGTGTGTGTAGTCTTGTTGCTGGTGAAAACCGGCCTGTGCTGTCATGTCACTACGAAAAGCTGGGCCATCATGTCATGTCATTGAGCAAAGCTGGCTTGTGCGGTCATGTCGCTGAGTAAAGCTGGCGCGTGCATTCTTCTCAATGCTTAAAGTTGGCGTGTGTAGTCTTGTCGCTGGTGAAAGCTGGCGTGTGTAGTCTTTTCGCTACGGAAAGCTAGTCCATATGGTCTTGTCGCTGAGCAAAACTGGCGTGTGCGGTCTTCTCAGTGCGTAAAGTTGGCGTGTGTAGTCTTGTCGCTAGTGAAAGCTAGCGTATGTAGTCTTGTCGCTGCTCAAAGTTGGTGTGTGTAGTCTTGTCGCTGCGAAAAGCTGGCCCGTGTGGTCTTGTCGCTGCGCAAAGCTGTCATGTGTTATGAATGTTGCTGTGACACCGCAATTATGTTATAAAATGAATGGATGAGGCATTGCTGGTTGGAACAACTATCTTCTCCGTCGTAGAGTAAGCCACCATGACAGACACCGAAGGGCCAGTCGAACATGGGTCACCAAAGGAGGACCTTTTGCTCGAATAAAAGGAGGACTTCGGTGCTACGTACTGCTTGTTGCCAAATAGGCACGCTCAGCTAGTGTGGCCGAAATGCAAATACATGCATGACGCGGTGGTGCAGGTGGCAGAAGGCCATATAGATGGCGGTTGACGTTTCTTTCGATGTCCATACTCCGGGGTACAAATTGGCACTCGTCTATTTTATTATACTACTAATAGAGTTTCAATGTTAACGTTCCTTTGTAGCAGATGGATAAATATGACTTCGTGCGATGGATTGATCCTCCCTATGAACAGTATATTGCGAGGTACGTAGATACGTTGTAGGAGCGAATCGCTGATTTAGAGGCACGGGTTGAATGTCTTGAAGAGCAGAACGATGACCTCCGTCAACAGATGGAGTGCGAGAGGGGCAACGAGGAGGTCATCAACATAGAGAGCTCATATGACCCAACATGCTGCTGCATGAATCCTAGTTGTATATGTGCTTTCCACTACAATGATGGCCAGCCACGTCCGAGGCGGCCCCCTCAGCAACACTCCATGTGGGTACCACGAGCTCCTTCGACCTGTAGGCAACGATGTGTATGGTTGTACCGTTATACTCTGGCATGTTGTTCGAAATAATTTTCAATGTCGTTAAGTATGTAATCGAATGGTTCGTACGTTGCTGCGATTACCATTAATGCAGTTCACTATTCGTTTGGTGCGGGCGTCGACAAGGTAGGGAGAAGTAGAAATAAGCTCGTCACAATATTGTAAACATCACTATGTAAACAACAAACGTAAACATTACATGAACAAAAAGTGTACAGTCAGCACTACTGTCCCCCAACAGCATCCCCAGCCCCCCTCCGTCGCCACCCTGGCCCCCTCTGTCTTTGCGTCCACGTACTCCCATATGGCCCCGCTTGGCCGTCCTCCACTGCAACGGGTGACGACGCCCTGACAATGTAAAACGATCAGGAGATTATCGCACCCACCCCTGAGCTGGTGGAGTGGACTGCACCACCGCCTGTGTGGTCACCGGTGCACCGGTGAGGGCACTCCCGAAGAGAACCTCTGGTGGTGTGGCCCGAGGTGCAGAGTCCGACGCCTGCCCAGGCCAGTTCGAAAAGTACTGGTCTAGGTCGTCTGGGCTTGGGGAGACCCCCAATCCCTGCTCAGGGAAGACAAGACCTACAATACAAATATCTTAGATCGTGAGATAAAGCATTGGAATAAAACCGAGAAGAGGCGAAGCGTACCCTCAGTTGGCGCCATCACGTTTGGAGGAGGGATGTACGGCACGGAGTACGCCCCCTGCGTGGGGAAGCCAGAGATGTACGGATGACGTGCAAACAGCTGCCTTGGCGGCCGTCCCCAGGCTGACCCCCGGCCTCGTCCGGCTGAGGTGGTAGGAAGCTAGTAGCTCCTGTGATCGGAAGGCCAAGCAGGAGGGAAACATCCTGTAGCATAGGCGTCATCTCCCTGAATGGGAGGTGGAAAGTGTTCGTCTCTGGCCGCCAACGGTCCACCAAAACCGTCAGCAGAGAACGGTCGAACGGGAAGTGTGGTGATCGCTCCACGCCATTGTCCCCCCCACGGGCAAGGCCGGTCTATCTTCGTCGATGGCCTGCACCATCCGAGCGAGAGGGAGTAGCCCGGTATCCCGCCGCCTGCGAAGCAAGTAAAGGTTAGCACGGAACCTACTTACGGATGACTAAATGACTTGCTTTGTGAGTGAAAGTGCTTTTCTGGATGAGATTTCCCTTTACCTTTCTTGACATCTTTTTTTATAACCAACAAATGGAGATGTCCATTTTCCCTGTTCCCAAAAGCTGCCAGTTTGTCCATCTTTCCGAAAGCAAGAAACCCGAGCTGCAACTTTACCACCCGCATGTGATGCGTATCAGCTCATGTAGATCGTCGCAACCGTGGAGATCGAGAGGGAGACAGCGAGACATCGCTGAACGACCATGTTGCTGGCAGTGTGTCGTGTGTCTGTCAGTTATCCATGCTCGGATCAACTCAACTCCCTTTCCTTTCATTCCATCGATCTAACCTAATTGCTTTCTGGTTTCTGCAACTGCCTAACATTTTCCCTGCCTTCTTGGATCCATCTGTGCGATCGCTTTCCTGCCTACTGGCCTGATGTTTTCATGCGTCAGCTGAGTTGCTGATGCGTGTTTATGCGTGGAACTGTGGAAATCATCTTTTCTTTCCCTCTGGCCCTTGCTTTTCCTAATCGTCTCTTTACCTTCTATCTTTACCTGTAGGTGACCGATAAAGATCAGTAATGTTTGTTTTTGGGAACCTTTTGCACCTGCACAATAATTATCTTTAGCGGTACTAGCCTTTGTTTCACCTGCCACTGTCCATCACCATCATCACTTTTTTTTTGAACTGACCGTCATCACTTCTTGGGACAGAGTAATCTCCTTGTGCAGACCGTTACCTCGTCAGTCTCCGTTGCACCGTTCAACATCATCTGTGACTTTGCATCAGCTTGACAAGTATGTATGTAGCCATGCTGTCTGTCCGTGTACTTATCACTCGATCTGTACTTGAACTCGCAGTTGATTGCCTGCTCTGATCTGTCTCTGTCGCGATCAAAATTCCAAGCCTTGTATGATGTACCCACCCAGCTTGTGCCACTGCACATGCATGCTGCAGCCTCAGAGTTTTAAGCAGTGCTAGTACTAGTTTGAGACCATCTTAGTTGAGTTGTTAATTGATGCTAGCTTTTGGCCATGAGGGGCTCCATGTGCCAGTGCTCATGGCTCCAAACCTAGGCTTTGTTGTATTGAGATTAAACAATGCGTCGCCATTTGTTTATGCTGGCCTAGCCATCGATCTCACCGGCCGGCCAGTGAGTAACTACTGCGCCATAGTTCTGCAAACTTAACCGGCAAATAGCCAGGGAGTGGTAAGTGTTCTGCGTACGTAGCCTAACACTTCAAAGTTTTTTTTTCCCAGAATACCTAACCCTTCAAAGATTCCACGATATGCCATATGTATGTATAGATCCATGGACCACGTAGAATAGCCGGAAAGGGATATATTGATAGGGAAAAGAGAGCGAAAAAGAAGAGACAGAAAAGAGAGGGCATATGTCGGCGTAGTGCTCGTCCATTGGCAGTTTTCAGGTTGCTGTATGCTCGATCGTCCATTGGCAGTTTCAGGTTGCTGTATGCTTGAGGTGCTAAACTGAAGGAACATGTGAGAATGTCTAAAATAATATTGTGATAAACTATTATAAAGTTTGTGGAGTGGATATTTGAATCTTGTAAAGTTTGTATTTTGTTGGTTTTGTAGTTAGGTTGACCGGTCTGATCGTCGGCTTAACGCCGGTCAAACCACAGGTGCATTGCCGATCAGATCGCTGAGCAGTAATATCGTCAGTTAGTTGCCGGTTGTAATTTTTCAGAGCGTGTGTATTTGAGCTGAGTGTAACCGGTTTGATCGGCCTGTGGTTGGCGGTCAGACCACCCCAAAAATGGATTTTGGAATTTTAGTCATGTGGTGATTTGAGATATGTTTGGTCAGTGCATTAATGTTGTATGATACATGTTTTAGCTAATATGAGTCAAGTTGTAAAGAATTTGTGTCCGAAAATAATTTCTGTCTTTGAATGTGCAGGAAGCTTTATAGTCAACCATGGTCAACGATGAGGATCGGGGTTACGCTCAAGAGGAGCCAATACCCAGACCAATCAAGAATGCTAGATGAGATGGTTGGGCTCAAGTATGGCACAAGAAAGGCGAAAAATGTTGAAGAGAAGGTTCAAGCGATGGTTGCACAAGTGGTTTGGTTGGTCCAAGTGAGGCGTGGTCTGGTGGAAACATGATAGTATAGACTTGCCGACATATGGCAAGCCAGTAGTGTACCTACACGTGGCAAGCATGTCAATTTCTTACAAGAAAGATGAAGACCAAGTTAAGAAAGTGTATTTTAGTAAGACGGTCAAATATCAAAAACTATCTTGGATTAAAACCGCGGTGCTTGGGGGAGCTGTTTAAGTCAAGAAGAAGCTGAGAAGATCAAGTCGGATCAAAGACTAAAGACTTAGCGGATCTGGGCTCATATAATTTTAAAAGTGTGCATGAGTTAAATGTGTGAGTAAAACATGTGTCCTGTAGGATTTACAGGTTTTTTCTATATATGCTATTGGCTAGTATCTATTAGGGTTAGATGTGGGATGGTTGCCTCATCTATTTAACGGATTGGGATATTGGGATAAACTTGCTAATTAACTATCCAACCATTCATCATTCTAGCCAAGTGTTTTAGGGTTAGGGTTTGAGAGGTGTGAGTGCTGTGGTGTGCTCTTTTATCCTCCAAGTAGAGTAGTTGTAAAATCTTTATCCTCCAAGTAGAGTAGTTGTAAAATCTTTATCCTCAAGTAGTAACACATCAACTTTGTCCATGTCTTATGGATCTCTCTTGTTTTGGTTGATTTATTCATAATTTTGTTGGTTTTAATCTTCTCTATCCCCTCCTTAATTTTGATGTGTGCCAAGAATGTGTAAGTGATGAAGATGTGTAGGATCGAGTATGGTGACTGACGGGGGTGAATAGGAGCTCAAATTAATTCCAAGGCTTTTCAAAATCTTTTTCTTTGAGAAAAAGTAAAACTCTTTACTCCACTAGCTATGGAAGTCATGAAGACCAGAGACAAATACTCACAAGGGAAGATCTGATCAAAACTGAGTGAAATGTGCTTTGTAAATCCCTAGCGGTCTAACCTCTACATACATGGTGGTCTGGCCTCCATGAAGGGGTAGGTCTAACCTCTAGGCCAGTCAGACCACTGCTTAAATGGCGGTCAGAAGACAAAGAACAGTAAAAATCAGGGAATGCTACAGTAACCCTGATCAGACCGTTGCTACAGTGCCAGTCAGATCTCTACTACAGTAAATTCAGGAATGAGCAGTATTTTCAGCCCTATTTGAAAACCAAAAATCCATCTAACTTTTGATTGGTTGATTCAAATGACTTGACACTTTGTAGAGATCTTCTCTAGGATACCAGAAACCTATTCCAATAAACGATCATGAAAATCATTGCCAAAGTTGAGACCTTTCTCCATTTGAGTAGAAAGGGTACAAGAACTGGGCAAAAGAGAAAAACTTCGATCTGCCCTTGCTCGTGAGTTGTAGATGGTCTAGGTGACCTGGGATGGGTTCTCACATGTCATAGCAAGCTAGAATGTAGTACTAATCCAACCCAAAACACACACAAGAGCAAAACCTGAAAATCACCTTTCTTGAGAGAAACCGAGCAAACTCAAGAACTTCCTCTATATCATGCCTAATGGATAGGATTTTGTCTCAAAGAAATATCTCCACCTCTTACAGTCAATCCCTCAGGATAGTAGAGCACTAAGGGTAGAGCACCCACACAAGGCTCCAACCCAAAGAACCCTAATCTCACATGGGAGGGAGGAAGAGCTAGCCACCAAAAGGCTTAACCAACTTTCTCAAACTCTAGCCCTTGCCTCTCCTCCCCTTATATAGCCTCACAACCTGAACCAAAACCTAATAGATTTACCCATTAGACCAAACCCGGGATAACTCGTTAACCCCACCTAACACCGGGTTTTACTCTCTCATGCACGCTCCTCAAAGCAGCTGAATCAACACTTGATCCACTTCACATTTTTAGCACATACAAGACCTAAACCACTTAGGCCAATGCCGCAGTTTCACATATCGCCACTTTTCTAGTACTGGAAAATTTACCAAAATGCCACTCTATCGTTTTCCATGAAGCTTCCTGATTCCTTTTCTACGAAGCATCGTCCATGCTTTGCATCTTCCATGTGACCCCAATGACTTGCCGCCAAGCATCTCACGCATCCGGATCCCGTTGAACCATCCTCTCTTGCAAACGACTTAAGTCACTTAGCGCACCACATGTCTCTTCTCGCACATGACGGCACCTGACTTCCTTGACCGTGTACACCTTACCATGACCTAGCTCAAAAGTCCTACAACCAACAACAACATGCAAAGCATCACGTAGCACCACACAATACACAAAGTCATCAATTGGTACAATTAATCCACACAATGCAAAATTTATGCAACCAAACCATTGATCCTAAGCCTAGGGCCAAATATTAAATTCATATACACACAAACAATACCTATACACTCTAACAACTTGATTCAAATAAATGCACGACTCAACCGCTCCTTAGCCAGTATGACTGCCAACCAAAGGCCAATCATACTGCCTCACTCCGGTAGTACCGTCCGTACAATACCAGTAGTACCACGCTTCGGTCTGACCGCCATTCAAGACTGGTACTACCTTACCTGGCCAGTATGATCGTGGCTTCAATGCTGGTCATACCACCAACAATAGAATTAACTGAAGAACTTGCAAACTCTCGAAAACCAAACTCAAATTCCGCAAATACTCTAATCCAAAAGTCAATTACTAATCACAATATGGGGTGACCTCCACGTGGTCTCACAAGATGACTCATACAGACTAATCCCCATCTATCTAGACATTGGGCCTTTCAAGTTCTTGAAGTTGTCTATTTTTGCTCGGATTTAACCTCATCATGAGTTTTTTGATCCAAGAGTTTTTACCTTGAATCTTTGTGAAAATAAATGTAGAGCCATCTTGGATATTCTCCATATACAACAATTTTTATTACAAGTCTTCGGTTTTTACCCAGTTTTAGTGTAACCTTCTTGTTTTTGAGAAATGTCTGAACATTGACAAGGATTCAAGTGATCCTTGGATGAAATAGGTTCCTCAAACCTTGAGCATGGTGTGTGTAAAATCTCAGATCATTTGGCTATGAATTTTTAGAATTACACCAAAAGTGATTTGGATTCAGGTTGATTTTCTATTCTAGTACCAGGAGAGCGGTCATACCGTTCTCAGGCCCAGTCAGACTGGAGGCTGGTTAGACTGCTACTTCCACTGATCAGACCACCAAGGCACTGGTCAAACCGCCTCTTGATACCCAATCAGACCGCTCAAGTGCAGAGTTTCAGTTCTTCGTCTTCTAAGTTAATTGCTTTGGTTTTGGTTTACAATCTTGATATTTATAGCTCAATAGTTACTGGAGTGAAGGATTGGTGAATACTGGAGGATTTTGAAGACACCATTTACCCTCCTCTATTGCCATACCGATCCTACACAAATTGTTTGGCCAATTGCAATGTTCAAAATGATAACAGATGCAGGTTACAACCTAGAAATACTTAGGAAATGGTCGAATTTGCATATCCATTTCAAAGCAGTTTTCAGATTTTTTTTTTCATCTCTGCTTGAACCTGGTTTAGCAATCTATCTGCCTTATTGATTGTCTAGATATGAAGTTTGAGATTCTAATCAAATGATGGGGGTTAAACATGCTAAGGAAGTTGCAACCGGCAACAAGTAGCAAAGTTTAAGAAAATCTAAGCATTAATTTCTACTAGTTAGTTTCTAAAACTTTCTAAAACCAAATAAGCAGTATAGTTTCTTGGGATAATTGATACTTTGCCCCTCAATTTGGGTGCCTTTGATTATTTATCCTCTTTTACTTTGCCATTTATATTTTGCCCTGAAGTTCTCTTGCCAATTGATATTTTTGCCCTATCTGCATATTATATCATTTTTCATTTGTTTAACCCCTTTGAGCTCATGTGAATAGAGTAGATTGCCCTCTTCTTCTCCTCCTCCTGCGGTGGGTGGCGCCGCTGCTCTCCTCGCTCCTCATCTCCGTCTCCTTCTTCTCCTCCTCCCGCACGTTGCTCCTCTCCTTCTCTTCGCTCCCCTCTTCGGCCTCTGTCGAGCCACTCTTCGTCGAGGCCAAGCTGCGACAGCAGTAGATATGGCTTGACCTCGCCCTCCCGCCATGTGTCATCCCAAGGATCGCCTATCTCATCTCCAGTGGAGCCAGAGACGGCGCCGCGCTACGCCAGACGCTCAGGGTGCTCTACCACCTGGGCAACCGGTACGCGGTGCACCTCGACCTAGAGGCGCCCGCCGCTGAGCGCTCCGAGTTCACTGCCGCTGCGCGTGCTAACCCTATCTACTCGCGATTCCAGAACTGAAGCCGGAGGGGAAGGCGAGCAAGCGGCACACGATGTTGTGGAGTGTCACCTCGTTGGTGGGGCCTGCTAAGGGGGTACAACCATAGAGGGGCTCATAGAGGAACACACTGTAGGTCCACCAGTCCACGACGTCGCCGTGCACATCACCGCTGGTGACCTTTGGGGCCACGTACTCGTGCATCTTGACAAACGAGCACGACCGCGTGGACACCGGCTCCACCACGAACTGCGGGGGTGGATGCGCCCCCGCCTCTGCCGCTTGAACCAGAGCAGGTGGTCCGAGAAGCAGGATACGTTGGCTGCCATGTCGAACTCATCTCTCTGCTCCCTGGCATCGGCGTCCTCCAGCGACAGCGAAGACGTGGACTCTAGCGATAGGTTGAAGTATCAAGCGGAGGGGAGGGGGAAGCGGCGGGAGGGCATGTGGTGGCGGAGGGAATGGAGGTCGCCGCCAGGGCAGAACTTCATGATAACGCAAGACAAGTGCGTGGTAGCATTGAAGTATGTGAAGAGCGTGGGGAGGAAGGGGTGGTCGAACAGCCGCAGGATGCACTTCTCGGCCGCAGCGCGCTCTAGCTTCTGCTTCTTAGCCACTGCCCGCCGGTCCACCACCTTCATTGCGTAAAGGCACGGTCCTTCCAGTGCCGTGGGAGGAGGAGAAGATGGCAATCTGGTCTATTCACATGAGCTCAAATGAGTTAAACAAATAAAAAATGATATAATATGTAGATAGGGTAAAATAGCAATAGACAAGAGAACTTCAGGACAAAATATAGATGGCAAATTAAAATGGGCAAATGATCAAATGCACCCAAACTGAGAAGCAAAGTATCAATTATCCATAGTTTCTTTGTCTATCTTCAATTTGTACGTGGATGTGCTCTTTTCCCCGTGTTCTCGTTGTTAGTAAGTTAATACACATGTCTGTATGAGGCTAAGCAGGAAGACCTCGACCTTAGCAGCTATGATTTCAATTTCTTGGTTCTAGCCTCATTGCTAGCCCACAAGATTGGTGTACCCCAATCAAGATTAATCAAATCAAATCAAGGGTAATCAGGTAAACCACCCTACTCGAAATTTTCAGATAAGTACATGATTCCAAGGCTGCTTTGGACGTTGGAGATTAGGGAATGGAATGCTGATAGTAGCACCATACTTTATCCTCCATTATCGAAACTGCCGGCCGTGGACTGGACCATTTAGAGAACACAATAATTTAGAGAACACAATAATTTTCAAAGAAACTTTATATCAAGCCGTAAAACTTATGTGCCTTGCAAGTTGAACTAACAGTACGTGGTCAATAGTTGAGTCTGTTTATTACTGTGTAAAATATCAAAGATTCAAGATCTTGTTCGGAACTATAAATTTTACATAAATTTCGTAGAAAATATGTAATTTTCGCAAAAACTGCACTCAAATTCAAGGTTCCATGCAGGCTCAATCTTAACTGACTAGTTGGATCGAGTGTGTTTCTACGGAAAACTTTACTCGTCTACCTAAACCTCTAAAAGAAAACCTTTTTTCCCTACAAACTACCAAACTATTTTTTTTTGAGACACTAAATCGGTAAAATGAATTGTCAGGATCAATCTTCACCATCGGTCAGTTTTTTGCAAGCGCCATGTAAAATAAATTTGGGTTTTGTTAAACATCATCCGGATATTTAATTCTTAATTATCATCTAGATTTAGAACTGTTTGATTAGAGATCCAATAACTATAAATTCACCCCCCTTTCACTTGAATTCTACCCCTTCCTTTGAAAAAAAATCTCTCCCCTTCCAAAACAATGGCCCCCTTAATCTCTAATCTAAGGATCTTAAATTTGAATAATAGTTAAAAAAATATTCAGATGATGTCTAGACACTCCTAATAAATTTTGGGCCTGGGAGTCTCAGGCCATGAGAGTCCACACCCTGCACGCTGCACTGGCAGTTACGAGTTACCCCAACCCCAAGCAGTAAGCACACGGGAGAAAGTCCTATTAGGTCATGTCTATTGCCTAACCAAGTTAGACCCCCTATAAACTGTGACAAGTAGCAACTCAAATCTTAAAACATCTATCCCACGAACTTCTCCTATTAACCTAGAAATTCCATTAACCACCCCTCATTAGTCATTCCCATTTCCATTGGCAAATAACAGATACGACGCACGTCGTCTCATCTCCAAGTTAGCCGCATCTTCTTCACCGGTTGAACATATAGAATAGCACGGAGATGTCTCTATAGCAAGGAGACGACATGATTCTTGATGCCACATTAGGATTCTATTCGACGAGCTCGGCTCGTGAGCAACTGATTGGCGACAAAGTTGTCCCTAATCATGTCTACGAGGATGATGATGGCAAGCTTGATGGTGAATCGGTGATAAAGTAGAACAAACGTACTCTCAAAATTTATCTTGGTTCTGAGATAAATTTGTTTCCCTGCTCATGTCCAGGAGATAAGCTTGATGGTGCTCATGCCATTCATCCCTACGAAATATCATATGTTGTTTTTTGGAGTACATACTTGATTCCGGGCCTGTTCTTTAAGTCAAAAGCTGGTGGTTTTTGATTTTTGCTACAGTACCAAACTTTCAAACGGAGTATTTTCTCAAGTCGGGGTCTACAAGTTAAATGATCTACACGTTAAAAGCCCAGTATCTGTACCAGCTAAAATCGCAAGTGAGTATCTGTCTCTCCGTAATCTGTACCGTAAACATCTAAAATTCAAAAATTTCAGCCAAAAGTCATAAGCCGCAGCCGAAAAGAACAGGCCCATATGTGTGAGAGCACACGTATAAACTCAGAGCAATCAGTTTTTAAAAAACAAAATCTGAGCAGTATTTGCTAAAATCAGCTAACAACAATTCGTACAGCAAAAACACTATACATATATCATCAAAAAGCGAAATGAGCTAGGATCGGTGGGTATTTGTTCTAGCACTGTTGCAGGTTTTGTTTTCAATTTTGATCCCTAAGCACCCATTTATTATAAAAATGACCTCCTCTTTGAGCTTAAAAGACGTGACAGGTGACACATGTCATCTGCCGCTACGGGCTAACTCGGCAGGTCGCAAGCCACATGGCATGATGAGCTGGCGTGATGCAACAGGCGGTTGGCCCGAGGCGCTGTTGAGCTGGCGTAGCTTAGCAACAACCTGCCGAGCCGCCCGTACTCGGCAAGCTGCTGCTGAGCTGTGTTGTCTCGGCAGCGGGTAGGGCAAGCGAAAGAGGTAGGGGTGGCAAAAAATTGTTGGCTCGGTTCAAAATTGTTTTAATTATACTTTTTAATTTGAATTTTGCTCTAACTCGACTCGTTAGCTCACTTATAAAAAATACTTCTAAACTATACCTAAATTTTTTTAAGGAAGGTCTAAGGGGGTTCGAAGAGACAGATAAACCACCACTACAAACTCCCTGTGTTAAGTAGTAAATATACGCTTTTGCAAATAGTTATCGTAATAGACTATGTGTAGGTCGACAAAACAACTTGCAATGAATGTGCGAATTACATGGCGTGCGGGTTTGGATAGATGCATGTGTTTGCCTCGGTACTTATACGATACAAGTGGTAACATGTGCGAATCATCAACCCAACTATATCTAAGATACATATGCCTCTTTTGGAAGCATAATTCCAATCGGTCATCATACATGGTGTGTGTGTTGTCCGTTGGCTGTGAAAAACTGGTATGTATGTCAAATCACTTGGAAAGCTGGTGCGTGGTGTCCGCATGCTGCGAAAAGCTGGTATGTAATGTCAAATCGCTGGGAAAGCCGATGTGTGATGTCCGCATGCTGCGAAAAGCCGGCACATAATGTCAAATCACTAGGAAAGTGGATGTGTACTGTCCACAGGCTGTGAAAAGTTAGTACATGCTGTCAAATCACTGGGAAAGCCGATGAGTGCTGTCCACTCACTACGAAAAGCTGGTACATGTTGTCAAATCACTGGAAAAGTCAGTGTATGTTGTTCACTCACCGCGAGAAGCTGGTACATGTCAAATCATTAGAAAAATGGTGTGTGCTATCCACTTATTGTGAAAAGCTGGTATGTATTGTCAAATCTTAAAAAAACTAGTGCGTGATGTCCGCTATCTGTGAAAACTAGCACGTATTATCAAATCACTAGAAAAACTGATGTGTGTTGTCCGTTGGCTTGCGATTCCTAGCTGGCTGCCGAGCTAGCACTGCTCGGTAGGCTACCGTCGAGCAGTGGCAGCTCGACATTTGGTGGGGCCCACCCACGCAAGCGTCAGCCATTCGCCCTCCCGCGCGCCCACGTCGTGCCGCACACCACCTGGTCATCTAAGCAAGGGGGCGCGATAGGTGAGAGCTATATTTGTAAAAATAGGTGTTTAGATGCTAAATTAGAAAAAAATATTGCTATAGGACCAAACGGATGAACAGTTCTAGTTTGTCGGTCGGTTCCGCCGTTCCGCGAGGTGCTCTTGTCGGCCGCCGTTCCGCAAGGTCTTGTGCCAGTCTCCGTGCGACACTGTGTGCCGGTCGTAAGGTCCTTGGAGAAGCCCCGGTCAACTACTTAGTTGATTGTTACCAACAGAATCGGGAATAAGGCGATGGGTTCATGCAAATCCTAGTTTAACAGAGAAGTTAACGGGATGGGTACTTCAAATTTGTGTTGTCACTCATCATGGGGTAGAAGGGCTCCAATTTGATGAGCCAATACACGGCTCCCTTCTTTTACATATATGACTTATGATTTAATGTTTATACTATAGTAACTACTTTTCAAACGGTACGTTTTTTTAAGACGGGTACGTTTTTTTAAGATGGGGTGTCAGACTATGTAAATGGTTGTAAATAAAGTGATGATGAATAATTGACATTTGGATTGCTTTGAATTTTGCATTTGTGAAAGTTTTGGTTAATCGCAGTCGAAAGTTTCAAGTTTGAGTGGCTTTTGTTTCGTCCGAGTGGTTTTGCTTTGCTCCAAGTGGTTTTGGTCTACTCCGAGTGTTTTCGGATAGGTCCGAGTGACATTAGAAGATCGAACAGCATTCGAGTGCCATTGGAGTATCAGACGGTTTCCAAGTAACATCGGAGGTTCGTACAAGTCCGAGTAACATCAAAGCATCAGACAACATTCGAGTGGAACCAGAGCATCGGACGGCTTTCAAGTAGCGATGGAGGATCCAATGGTGTTCGAGTGTCACCAAATGATCGAACAGCTTCCGAGTGGCACAGATGCATCGGACGGTGTTTGAGTACCACCAGAAGATTGGACAGCCCTTGAGCGATGTGATCAAAGATTCAAAGCACAGACCGGCCAAAGCTACATGTTTTTTATATGGCTGAAGCTACAGTGATCAGGTCAAAACTGTACGGACGAAAGAACAGTACGTAAACGGTGATTCAGCTGGTACTCAGAAGAGTATTGTAGCAGAGCTCGGCTTTACGATCATGACCGACTTCAACCATGTCTGAATGACCACGGCATTTTACCTGCGTCTGGCTTCGACCATGGCAACTCAAAACCGCATTCTGACCACAACAAACTTTGACCATATCCAGTTTTGACCATGTTCGACTTCGATCATGACATAACGATCACTAAAGGTAATTGTAGCTATAGTACTTTTTATTGTCGTAGCTACAGTACTTTTCATGGTCGTAGCTACAGTACCTAGTCAATACTCGATAGTCGATGACTTTGTAGCTGATAGTCGTAGACTTTGTGATCGATAGTTCTAGATTTTATTAGTCGACAATCGAAGGCTTTGCAATCGATGGTCGTAGACTTTGCGGACTACTGTTATAGTCGTAGACTTTGCGGTCTTGTTTTCATAGTCATAGACATTGTAGTCTACTGTCGTTATCTTTGGTAGTCGAAGGCTTTACGATCGATTGCCGTAGGCTT
The DNA here is from genome assembly GCA_017311315.1 of Dendrocalamus latiflorus. Classification (NCBI taxonomy): domain Eukaryota; kingdom Viridiplantae; phylum Streptophyta; class Magnoliopsida; order Poales; family Poaceae; genus Dendrocalamus; species Dendrocalamus latiflorus. Next base: position 20,850,957 of record CM029625.1, read on the forward strand.
CACAGTTGGTACTCGTAGACTTTATGGTCGGTACGAGTACTTTAATTCTTATTATCTTGGAGTACCTCGAGTACTCATGATCAGTGAGCGTGGAGACGATCATGGTTGGTGACGAGAAGGACCGGAACTAAGAGGGGGTAATCTGATGTCCAAGCGGTCGGGATGTCATGCGAGGTGGTCGGGCTCATACTGGAGCACATGGAGATCGAAGGTGCACGATGCGTGGAAGCATGGAGACAGTTACGGTCAGTGACGAGGAGGACCGGGACTAGGAGGGGGTAATCTGAGGTCCAGGCGGTCGAGATGTCACGTAAGGTGATCGGGCTCACACTAGAACACGTGATGAGGCGTGCAGAAGCTATAGGAGATGTAGTCCTAGAGGCTTCGACATAGGAGTTGGTGATGCATGATGAAGATATAGGAGGTGTGTCCTGAGGCTTCATCACGTGGTGAGATTAGAGACGTTTTGGAAGGAGACTGTAACAAGAAGGTTTAGAGATATGGTAAAACATGTGCTATGAAGGGTTTTAGATCTCTTGATTTGAGGAAGAGATAGAGTTGTGTGTTCGTGTTTGAGGCAGACACGGTTTGGACGTTAGCCTATAAAAGGAGGGAGAGGCTAAGGCTAACATGTGGGTTTTTAGAGGGTTTTCGTCGAGATAGAGCTTTTAGGGGTACCGTGAGGGCACTTTGTAATTACATCAATGATACAGAAATAATAAATCAGATCTATTCCAAGAAAGAAAAGTTTGCTAGCATCGGCGATATGTTTTCTGAGCATCATTTTTCTTCTGTCTCCGGCGTGTACTCGTTCGAGCGATCAAAGCGTTTGAGCGGCTGAAGTCTTCGAGCGGAGAGAGATTACGACTATGTGCGTCGACGGTCGTAGCAAACGGTTGTAGCGAGCGAATGAAGGGAGCAGTTAGACGATTGAAGCATTCATCGAGCACGTGCGAGTGAAACAGCGTCTTGCGGTCGTAATATACATTCGGTAATTTAGATTGTTTTTTTTGTTGATTTTAGTTTTGGCTTCAGGTTCCAAAAAAGGATACAATTATTTACCCCTCTTCTGATTGTGTCATATGATCCTATAAGTGGTATTAGAGCAGATTGCGATGGCATCAGAGAGGTATGTGAAGAAGAGCACCAACGACTTCACGGGCATGTGTTTCATGGCAAACAGCAACAACAACGATGAAACTGTAGCGACCCCGATGAGGTAAGACCATCATACGATAAGCTTAAAGAAAGTCTAATTAAACTCACTATTGAATTGAAAAGGACAAAAAAGAAATTGAAAGAAAATAACTGTCTTGTTGAAAACTTGAATTCTGATGTTGATAGACTTAGAGTTTCTATTCCTAACAATGAATCATGTGAGTCTTATCAAGTTTTATATTCTGAGTTGAAAACTACTAAATCAATTAATGCATCAAATTTAGTTCAACTTAGGGATGTGATTGATAAACTTGATGAATTAAAATTGGCACATGATTCTTATGATGAAAAGATAAAACTGGCTAATGATGAGCTTGAAAAGATTTAATTTTTCTAAAACTTGTTCTAATTGTGATTTGCTACAAGTTAGACTTAATTCATCTTAGAAGTCTATTCAACAAATGTTTTATCATGAAACCCAATCTTGTGATCGTAACCAGCGATTGAAGAGAGCGGTCAGTCGATCGAAGCGTTCATTGAGCACATGCGAGTGAACCAGCGTCTTGTGGTCGTAATCTACATCCGGTAATTTAGATTATTTTTCTTTTACTTTTAGTTTTGATTTCAAGTTCCAAAAAGTGGAGACAACTTATTGTGTCATACGATCCTATATGGGTCAACAGAAATATTATAGTAAAAAGTGTACTGAGTTTAGCTGTATTAGCCAAAATTACATGTGACTATTTTCTTCTACGTACTGCCTATCACAAATAATCAAAATTTAAAATTCTAAACCATATATCATAAACTATAGCCAAAAATTTAAAATTCTAAATCATAAATCATAATGCACAGCCTAAACAAATGTATTGGGTCTTAGGATTCCCCCCCCTCGTACGGACACATCGATTAGATTAGTGTGTCACTAACTGCTCTTGTTTATGCGCCCAAAAAGCCCAGCTTTTTACCAGCTTTGACCCTCTTGGTACGGATAATCCATTTTTTATTCGAAATTACAGAAATATACCTGCGGATTTTTTTTACAAAAATAGGCTCAAGTCGCCCAATGGGAGAGCGACTGGAGCCTATCGCCCAACCAGAAGCCGATTCTGTTCCTGTCGCTCAACCATTGGGCGACTTTAATGCAGTCGCCCAATGGTTGAGCTATAGGTATCAAATCTTCGTCAAAAATAGTGAAAATTGGTGGGGCTATTCTTCATACATCCAAAAGCCTTCAGAAAAAAATTTGAGCAATTTCGGCTACGGGATCAAAAGTTATAGACGGACTCAAATTCGTTTCGGCCTCGATTGAAACTGCTATAACTTTTGATCCCGTAGCCGAAATTGCTCAAATTTTTTTCTGAAGGCTTTTGGATGTATGAAGAATAGCCCCACCAATTTTCACTATTTTTGGCGAAGGTTTGATACCTATAGCTCAAGCATTGGGCGACTTGAGCCTATTTTTGTAAAAAAATTTCCCACAGGTATATTTCCGTAACTAGCTGAATGCCCGTGCGTTGCTACGGATTTTTAAATTTTATCATACTATATGTTTTAAAACTCGCGGGTGATAAAACATTTTAGAATATACATACAATCATGTTCGACTCTTAACCAAAACCTCATCAGTTGCAAATATTAAAGGACCAAGTCATATGTGTAAAGTACAAGAACTACATCACAAGATTTACCCTCTCACCCAACTAATGTCACTCATTAATCAGTTGAATGGTCAACATACTTGAATAGTCAATATGGCACAATATATGAACAGTAAACTGAGCTTGCAACAATGTTCACACGAGAATTACCTTAATGGATTAACAAGATAAACAAATCAATAAAGATCAGAGAGGTGCCCATGCGTTGCAACGGAAATTTAAAACTTTGCATCAAATATCATTAGTAGAGATATATGTCAACAGAGTAAAAATAAAGATTTTTTGTCTGTCAAGCAATGCAACTAATTATCTTTTGTTAGTTAATCTAGAAAGCAATCATCAAGAAGCAAATAATATCCTAAAGAACACTTCAAAACCACAATGCTATGTCATACTCAACAAATTGGAGCAATTTGAAGCGAAAAACATTATTTCATAGATTTTCTTAATGAAAATATTTCATATATTAAACCATGTATGTAACATGAAAACTTCCCATCAACTAATGAGTAAGGATATTGTCCCTTCCTACAAGAACAAACCACACCCTAAACCCAATTATCACATCACAAAACATAAACATTGCTTCCAACAATTCCCCATAAAACAGAAAGCACTATATAAAATCGCACCACAAATCTAATTTTCCATTCTCTAATCCAGAAGAACCAACATAAGTATGGGCTGAACATGTTAGCCATCACAGGAAAAAAGCAAAAGATGGGAACATCTGAATAGTTCCTCTCCTTTGTAGCTTCACCACAGCGCCAATCACCACTTGCAAGATAGGCATTTTAATTGGGAATCAAATCAGATTGCACAAGCGTGTCCCGATCTTAGCAATCATATGCATGTCTTAAGTCTTAGCAACTCAGTGAAATTAAGAAACAAATCATATTTGATTTGTTAATTATTAGTTTGATTCAAGGAATAAATCAGTAAAAATTCTTAGGGTTCTAAAGGATGCTAAAGAACTATAAGAATTATCTAGTCAGTGACATAATTTACAATAGTCATACTCTGCTTTATTTACATCTAGCACATGGCTCCTCAAAATATACAACCCCGAAAATTGGTTTCTTTTATACTCAAAAGGGAGCTATATGTTTAGGATGGAACATGATAGCAAGTAGTAACTGGTAAGCATGCTACCAACTGAAGCAATTCAACAGGCGTAAGATAATAGTCTAGATAACACAAGTGATAAGGAATCGCAATAGCCAATTCCCATTGAAATTAATTACAACGGACCCAACAAGTTTTAGACTGACAACACGCAGCTGGGAAATCCGGAGGCCAAAACTTTTAGATTACAAGGTCATACGTAAATTAATGAACACATATATAGCATCTATTTGACAAGAACCACAACTTTAATTTACAGTATAAAAAACATGCTTCTTGTGTAGCTGTTGTCCTAGCAGTATATCCCTCGTATTGCAATCAAACTGAGATGACTAAAAGAAAGAATGGCATGGCGGTTCCATAAGCCAAATAACGTGCTAGTTAGACATACTCAAAAACCAAACTAACTGGCTTTGGAATCCCAACAGATCCACGTTGACATTTCAGCAAACACCTCACGCACATGAGAATTTAACACTACTGCATCTTTTTACACAAGGCAAAACAATCAGTATCAGTATACAACACTCAAATGTCATACCACAACCTTCACAGCAACAGCTCGTGCTCCTTTGGTGTAGTAAGGTGCTGATGGTGGCACCATGGCTGGCTAAGGTGGCACTGTTCCGATGATGACCACACCTAGGTTGAGACCAAGAAGAGAAGACCAAGGGGATCAAGAAAGGTTAATAACGTGAATCGATTTACATTATCTTGTCGTTGAGAGCTGGAAGCTCAGCCTGAGGCGAACTCACAGTCAAATCTGGGTGGAACCTTCGAATGAGTAAGGGAAGAACGACCGGAGGCGCTAGCGATGGGTGAGGCGGAGGTCGGCGGAGGGGCCGCGGTGGCAGCCAGTGGGGGCACAGTGAGGTGGCCTAGGCACTTTGAGGTGGGGGAACTATTGGTGGCGGAGCTTGTGGGTCAAAAATGGCTACGACAATGATGGATTTGGGTGGAGGCCACAGATCCGCGCTGGGATGGGATGGAGGCAGCGGAGGTGGTAGGATTGGGCCCGTCGGAGGAGGTGACGAGCGAGCAGTTGAGGTGGGCGAACACGAAGCGGCGGGAGGGGCGGGGGTAGGGCGAGATGACCTTGCAGATGCCGTAGGCCGCGGCCTCCCGCTCCACGCGGGAGAGGAAGGCGATGGGGTCGGCGAACTCCGACTCTGTGGGGCGGTACTCCGGGGCGAGTGGGAGGCCGCGGAGCCACGCCAGCACGGGGGGATCCGGCATACTGGCCACCGGCGGCTGCGGCTGCGGAGGCGACAACGGGGGCGGCGAGGCGAGGGGCTAGTGTTTTGAGAGGCGGAGATGGGTAGCGGAGTGGGGAGGAGGAGGAGGCGGCGGGGGAGGAGGTGGCGGCAGAGCGGAGGGGTGGGAAGAGGAGTTGGCGGCGGCGGCGGAGTGGAGGAGTGGGGAAGGAGGCGGCGGAGCGGAGGAGTGGGGAGGAGGCAGCTCCGCGGGGTGGGAGGGAGGGGAGGAGGCGGCGGCGGCGTGGGGGTGGGGAGGAGGCGGCGACGGCGCGGAGTGGGGAGGAGGAGGCGAGGACGGACCGGCCGACGGAGACACGCGGAGCTCCTCGCCGGTGGTCGGCGAGGCCACGGCCCCGGGCGCCAGCGGACGCCGACGGGATCAGGCCGGAGGCGGAAAGAAGGAATCGGACGAGGCGAGCGGGAGCGAGGCTGCCAGGGAGGTGGGGCGGGACGGGTGCCGCGGCGGAGCGGAGGAGCGGGGGAGGAGGCGGCGGCGGCGCGGGGTGGGGGGAGGAGGAGGCGGCGGCGGAGCGGACGGCGGGGGAGGAGGCGGCGGTGGAGCAGAGGGAGGAGGCGATGGAGGAGCGCACGGATTCGGTAGGGGTGGGGTGGGGAGTGGGGGTTGGCCGTACGGGCGTGAGGAGGGATGGGTGGTCCACTTGTCAGGCAGAGTATCTTGAAGTGTAGAATGCACCATCACCTTGAACTCCTTCTTTTAAGGAGTAGAGATTTCAAATAAAAAATAGATTATCCGTACAAAAAAATTCCTTTGACCCGTCCATTCCCTTCTCCGCACACACAATTGTCTATTTGCACTTCGCAGCCTGAGCCCTGAAGCCCCACACCAAGTGCTCTCACTAGTCCAAAAGCACAGGCCACAGGTATGCAGCTCCAGCTTTGCCGTTGGCCATTGCCATGGCTTACATCTGAATATCCCATAGGCGGTGCATCTCCGCTCCCACAACCTGCCAGCAGCTGAGCTGAGCACCACCAGCCACCATGGCCTCTTGGCCCTAGCAAAGGTAGGCACCGCTTTGGTCATCTTCCTCTCGGGCTGGCTGGCTGATTGATTGATTGATTAAGGTGTCATTTTCCTCTTGTGGGGATGTTCGTTCTTGATCTGTTGCTGCTGCTTTAATGTCACTCATCACTCACCTCTCTCTTTCCCCCTCACTATACTTCTTTTATACATCTTCTGTTTGCCGCATTCAATGGCCACTGGAGTTAGTGCTCCCATGTCTTGGTGTGGATGTGGGTGTGCACACGGCACACCACGTGTATGTGCTGTGCTGTTGCTCATATGATTCCCGTGTGCTCCTCTATCATACCAGCCTCTTCCTTTGTGGGGAGAAAAGCTTGCAGCTGTTCCAGGTTGCAATGTGCGTACTGCTCCTTCTTTTGCCTTTCCTTGTCTTTGGGGATATCTAAAAGATTTCCTTTTGTTATTAATCTCTGCTTCTGGCCCACTGCGCCCTATTTTTGTGGGAGATGCGGCACTGGGGTGGGGGGGCTTGTGTGATGTTTAGTTCTAGGCCTTCTTTCTTGTGCTCTGCCTTTTGGGTGGGGAGTGTTGATGCGACGAAGTGGGGCGCTGGATGGATCTGTCAACTGCGTAGTTGTAGCTTGTATGTGAGCCTGCAAGGTGATTTATTTGTTCGTGGATTTCTGGAAAGATTTCTCCTTTTTCAGAACTCTCTTGTTCGTTGCAGATTGTTGTTCCAGTGCTGATTTCTTTGGTTATTTTTGTTGGATTGTTGACCCGTGGTTTGGATTTCTTTGCGATGTTATAATTCCTTATAGCTTTTGGTACATATGTTGTTGTATGATTTGTGTGAATAGCTTGGAATAGAAGATTGCGACTTCTGTCAAACAAATCCTATTTGTTCTGTTAGTATGCTAATGGGGCAAATTGATTTTCAGATGAGAAGTTGGGGTTTATTAATCAGTACTGTTGTGAGTACTGACCGCCCTGCTGAATGTTTGGAGGAGTTGGAGATCTTGTGGTGTTCACTGGCCTGTTAGATTGTTCGTTTGTGTGTTTCTGATCAGCTGCTCAGTTCATGCCTTCCAAATCGGCTTCACAAAGTATGACCGGGCAAGCGGCAAAGCCAAAGGAAAAAGGGAAAGATGACAGGCAAGAACCTGCTGCTGAGGAGATTTCGGAGGAGCAGATGCCATCTCACCAGCAGCAAGGGTCTCCATCTTCTATGATAGACAAGGAATCTTCAGGCCTCTCTTCAGATTCTGGGGTCCTGGATGTGCCATTAGCCCCACAGGGAGATTCTGGTGAGTTAAAAGAGATCAAAAACTTGGATTGTAATGGGAATCAGGAAAAGAAGACGTCACAAAAGAGTAGTACAAGCGATAGCTTTGCTTCTGCTAAAGTGAGTGATGGGACAAATAGTCTGAGGAAGACCAGCGGTAGTGCTAAGATGAGTGACCGGGCTGATTTTACTGAGAGTGGGAAGAGCAGCATGTGCCGCCCGAGCACAAGCAGTGACATAAGTGATGAGAGTTCATGCAGCAGCATGAGCAGCGCCACCACGAAGCCGCACAAAGGGAATGATTCAAGGTGGGAAGCTATCCAAGTAGTCAAATCCAGGGATGGTGTTCTTGGTTTGAACCAATTTAGGCTGCTCAAGAAGCTAGGTTCTGGTGATATTGGCAGTGTATATCTCTCTGAATTGAGTGGTACGAGGAGTTACTTTGCAATGAAGGTCATGGATAAAGCATCGTTGGCGAGTCGGAAGAAGCTGCTTCGAGCACAAACTGAACGGGAGATACTGCAATCCCTGGATCATCCATTTCTACCAACCCTATATACTCACTTTGAGACAGATAAATTTTCATGTCTGGTTATGGAATTCTGCCCTGGAGGGGACCTGCACACTCTTCGACAAAGGCAGCCTGGAAAACATTTTTCAGAGCAAGCAGCAAAGTGCGTACTTCCTTCTGCTAATAATAAATTCAACATCATAAGTTGTTGGTTAGCATTGTTTACTAGGTGTAGTATCATGTCTCTTATCTACTCTTCTACATTCATTCATTTTTTTGGTTCGTATTGACGTAGTTAGGTTGCATGTGACATATTTATGTATTTTTACATCCTAATGCATAACCTGTTTATTGTGCACACGATAATCAGGAAGGTGCAGTGTGTCCTTGAAAATTGCATGCTAATACTGTACAATTGTACAATGCTTTGATTGGAAGTGCTTATAGTCATTGTTGGATTTCATGGGTCTCAAAAGGTATAGATGCTTATGGTGACATTTTGACTTGTCTATCAAACTGTGCTGAATCAACCTTCACAGAATAGCTTTGCTAAAGCATTTAACTTAAACTGGCATTCAATCTCTTGATGTTTCAGGTTCTATGTAGCAGAAGTACTCCTTGCATTGGAGTACCTGCATATGCTCGGGATTATATACCGTGATCTCAAGCCAGAAAATGTCCTAGTTCGGGAGGATGGCCACATCATGTTGTCCGACTTTGACCTCTCTCTTCGCTGTTCGGTGAGCCCGACTGTGATCAAGTCTGCAAATCCTGGCCTAGATGTGCTGCAGAGGAATAATGCAGCATACTGTGTCCAGCCTGCTTGCATTGAGCCATCCTGCATTCAGCCATCGTGTGTTGCTCCAACAACATGCTTTGGGCCCCGGTTCTTCTCGAAGTCCAAGACCAAATCTAAATCCAAGTCCAAGGAGGAGAAGTCAAAACCTTATATTGCAAACCAAGTTAGCCTATTCCCGGAGCTCATTGCCGAGCCAACTGATGCTCGGTCCATGTCCTTTGTCGGCACCCATGAGTACTTGGCCCCAGAAATAATAAAAGGGGAGGGCCATGGAAGTGCAGTGGATTGGTGGACCTTTGGCATATTCTTGTATGAGCTATTGTTCGGCAAGACCCCTTTCAAGGGTTCAGGCAATCGGGCTACGCTTTTCAATGTTGTTGGTCAGCCGTTACGGTTCCCAGAGTCCCCAATGGTGAGCTTCTCGGCAAGGGACATGATAAGGGGATTACTGGTCAAGGACCCTCAGCACCGACTCGGCTTCAAGCGTGGAGCTACTGAGATAAAGCAGCATCCCTTCTTCGAGGGTGTGAACTGGGCACTCATAAGGTGTGCGAGCCCTCCAGACATGCCAAAGCCTGTTGAGCTCGATTACCGCCCAAAGCAAATGCCATTGGCAAATGGGAAGGTTGCACCAGCTGGCAACCAAAAGGGCTCAGATAATTATCTGGAGTTTGAATTCTTCTAGGCTTTTTGTGGTTCTGAATCTGAAACAGTGCATTTGAGCTGATGTGCCAAAGAAAGTGAAGATGTGGAGCACCTCAAGGCATATGCTTGGTTGGAAGGTACTCTTCTGTTGTAGACTTTAAGCTCATCTCTGGAAACCCAAGTTATTTTACATTGAACTGCTTAACTCTAGTCCATGCTCTGTGTTTTGTAATTTTCGAAATCGCCTATGGTACTTGAATGTGGATTTGAGGGGTACTTGTTTGAGCTGTCAATGTAATCGTTATTGTACCTTGTAATCGATGCTGCTTCTTTGATCATCTCTTGTTCTGCTGAAATTCTGCTGATACCTGTAACTGACATTGCAGATGTTACTTGTTAGTATCTCAGTAGCCATTACAGTTCTTTTTCTATTGGTTGTGACATGTAGAAAGTAGAAACAAGTATTAGTACGTTGCTTGATATGAGGTTAAACACTGGTGGTTATTGCCCAAGAAGAAACTGAGTTCTGGAAGGCATCTCGAGTTAACAGGATGATGACAGTAGCTGTTCTGACAGTGGTATTAATTGGCTTGGCTTGTTCGCATTGGCTTCTAAAAGCTGATTTTCTACAATAAATAGTTTTTCTACAGTATTTAGCTTTTAAACGGAGTGTCTTTTCAATGTGAGGTCTACTAGTCGATTGTAGTATACACTATAGTGACTTCATTTATATCGGTTAAAATTGCACACAAGTGTTTGTGATGTAAGTATCTTTATAAACTGTTACTATTCATAAGCTATAGCCAAAAGTCAATATGAAAGTTTTGTCTCTCGGCTTTCTAGTGCTGGAGTTGTATGCTAGCAGTTCTTCTCCATACTCTTGTGTGTTCTAAGCCCCGCGTATTTTACATCATGTACTTGCTTCAACGATAAGTGGTTGGTTCAAATTCAATTGAAGTAGATGTATACTAGAGGGCATCGGGGCGCACGCGAGTGTTAGTAATCTTTGGACGTGTGTTAGTTATGCATGGTAGACTTGCACGTAGGTTCTATTTTTAGCTACTGTATGCGCACGAGCACCGTTTCGTTGTGGTCGCCGTGCGCGTAGGAGATCGTGGCGAGAATAGCTCGCGCACGACCCTGGAACGATCGGTCGTGGGCAACATCGTGGACGTGGGGATGCACGCGTTCGTGGCGCGATGTGCGGCTAACCACCGGGAGTTCCTGCACTTTGTATTCAGTATATAAGGAGCAATAGACGATCTGAAAAGCAGCCGTTCCATTGCTGCACAAAAACACTTCGTGCTGTAGTTTTTTATTGCTTGTACTCGCTGAGCCAAGCAGTCAGTCGAAGCCGACTTACGACCACGTTCACCGTGGTCGTAAGGTGCTGGTCGTAAGCTGGTGGTCGTAAGCGACTACGACCACGTCTACGACTACGACCACGTCTACGACTACGATCACTTCTACGACTACGATCACGTCTACGTCTACGACCACGTCCACGACTACGTCTACGACCACGGTGGAGGCTACGACCACGTAGAAGCCTACGACCACGTTGAAGGCTACGACCACGTTAAAGGTGGTCGTAACGAGTTCGACCACGACTGGAGAACTCTAACAATTGGTATCAGAGCCTTGCGCGTGCCTGGGTGGTCGTAAGCCTTCAAGCAGATCATGTCTTCGCGAGGCCGAACAAGCAAGGGTGACGACTCCGGCGGCAGTGGGAGCAAGACTCCACCGCGCCGTTCGCAATCTCGACGTCCGACTCAGTCGCCGCCACGCCGAGGCCGCACCCGTGGGCCGCGCGAGGCCGTCGTCGAGCGCGTCATCCGAGACTCGGGCGGCTCGGGTCATTGGCCGCAAATGACGAAGGCCAACTACAATGAGTGGTCACTACTCATGAAGCTCAAGCTCCAAGCGCGTTACCTGTGGGACATCATCGAGCACGGCGATGCTGACTTCCACGACGACCGCACCGCGCTGGAGGCCATTTGCAGCAGCGTCCCCTCCGAGCTCGTCTCCACCTTGGCGACCAAGCCGTCGGCCAAGGAGGCATGGGAGGCCATCAAGACGATGCGCATTGGCGACGATCGGGTGCGGAAGGCGACCGCGCAAAACCTCCGGGCCGAGTACGAGCAGATCGCTTTCCGCGATGGGGAGTCGGTCGAGGATTTCGTCCTGCGTTTGACGAACATCGTTCAGCGGCTGGCAACGCTCGGCGATGGCTGTCGCCCCACAAGGTGGTGGCCAAGTACCTGCGCGTCGCCCGACCGAGGTACAAGCAACTCGTCGTTTCTATTGAAACCCTTCTTGACATCTCCACGCTCTCGCTCGAAGAGGTGACGGGGAGACTCAAGGCGGCGGACGACGATGGACCTGCGCCAGCACAGACCATCAGCGGCAAACTGCTGCTCACGGAGGAGCAGTGGATCGAGCGCTACAAGAAGCGGGACCAAGAGTCCAGCCGTGGCGGGTCGGGCTCTGGTGGCCGCGGCAAGCGTCGCGGAAGAGGCCACGGTCGTGGCGCAGGCGACAACGGTGACTCGTGGGCCGGCTCGAGCGCGAGCCGCGCCAGGCCCGACGACCTGTGCAGAAACTGCGGCAAGAAAGGCCACTGGGCAAAGGATTGCCGTGGGAAGAAGAAGGAGGAGCAGGCTCATGTGGTCCAGGATGACGAGCCCACTCTTCTACTCGCCCTCGGTGCAGTACAAGAGGAAAGTATCAAACCTCAAGCGCAGCCGTCGTCGATCACGGCAAACGTGGTCGTAAGCTCTCACGACCAGAGAAGACCTACGACCACGGCAAACGTGGTCGTAAGAAGACCTACGACCACGGCAAACGTGGTCGTAAGCTCTCACGACCAGTCGACCGCGTCACCAATCCACGACGATGGGCAACTCCACCTCGTCGAGGACAAAGTTTTCGCTGCCTTCGACGTGTCAGGTGATCGAGACTCGAAGCGATGGGTCCTGGACACCGGCGCATCCAACCACATGTCGGGATCTCGCGCGGCGTTCTCCAACCTCGACGCCAGCGTCACCGGGACGGTGCGGTTCGGAGACGGCTCCGTCGCCCACATCGAAGGGAGCGGCACCGTGCTGTTCTCGTGCAAGAATGGCGAGCACCGCGCTCTCGCTAACGTCTACTACCTGCCGCGCCTCACCGCCAACATCATCTCTGTTGGCCAGTTCGACGAGATCGGGTACCAGGTGCTGGTGGAGGACGGCGTGATGCGAATCCGCGACGAGGAGCGCCGCCTACTCGCCAAGATCCACCGCAATCTGGGCCGGCTGTACGTGCTCGACATCAACATCGCACGACCAGTCTGCCTGGCAGCACGCGCCGACGAGGATGCTTGGATCTGGCACGCCCGGTTCGGGCATATCCACTTCGCCGCGCTGCGCAAGATGGGAAGAGAGGGGTTGGTCCGAGGCCTGCCTCTGCTCACTCAGGTGGAGCAGGTGTGCGAAGCCTGCCTTGCCGGTAAGCACCGGCGGGCCCCATTTCCCCAGCGAGCACTGAGGCGGTCGGCAGAAGCACTTCAACTGCTCCACGGAGACCTCTGCGGCCCCATTTCGCCACCGACACCGAGCGGGAGCCGGTATTTTCTCTTGCTTGTCGATGACTATTCTCGCTACATGTGGCTATCGCTACTGCCCACCAAGGACGCCGCCGCGACGGCGATCAAGCGCATTCAGGCGGCGGCAGAGCGCAAGAGCGGGAAGAAGCTGTTGGCCTTACGGACAGATCGCGGAGGAGAGTTCGCCGTGACAGACTTCGTCAAGTACTGTGCCGAGCTTGGTGTTCGGCGAGAGCTCACGGCGCCATACTCGCCACAACAGAACGGCGTCGTGGAGCGCCGCGACCAGTCTGTCGTGGGCACGGCGCGCAGCATGCTCAAGGCGAAGGGGCTCCCAGGCGTGTTCTGGGGGGAGGCCGTCACAACAGCGGTCTACCTCCTCAACCGCTCGTCGTCAAAGAGCACCGGCGGCAAGACGCCGTACGAGCTCTGGACTGGGAGCCCACCGGGGGTACATCACCTCCGGACGTTCGGGTGTGTCGCTCACGTCAAGGTGACCACGCCGAACTTGAAGAAACTCGACGATCGCAGCCGCCGGATGATCTTCGTCGGCTACGAGCCGGGATCCAAGGCATACCGGGTCTACGACCCGGCGACCCGGCGTGTCCACATCAGCCGCGATGTGGTGTTCGACGAGGCGACGCAGTGGACCTGGACCGAGGGCCACGGCGGCGAGGCAGAGGACTTCGTCGTCGAGGATTCCATCACGGCGCCGCCCGGAGTGATCACCACCACTTCGACCACCGCGCGTACATCGGCCGGGACTGCAGTCTCACCTTTGTCCTCACCAGCTTCATTCCAAGTCTCACCAGTGCACGACATTGGGAGCACGACGCCGAGTCCGCAGACACACCAGGGTGACGCACCGATCGAGTTCGTCTCACCACCTGGAGTCGGTGCATACGAGATGCTGGACGTGGATCACGACGACGAAGCCCCTCTCCGATTCCGTGACATCGACAACGTGCTGGGGCCGGCTATGCCGCCCGGGCTCGCCGCACGGGAGCTGGAGGAGCAGCTGCTGCTGGCAAGTGACGCCGAACCAACGTCGTTTGCGGAGGCACAAGAGTATGAGAATTGGCGCCATGCGATGCTCGACGAGTTCACCTCGATCGAGGCCAACGGCACCTGGGAACTCGTCGAGCCACCTCCTCGACTACGCCCGATCGGCCTCAAGTGGGTCTACAAGACCAAGAGAGACGAGGCCGGGCTCGTCGCCAAGTACAAGGCTCGGCTCGTCGCGAAGGGTTACGTGCAACGCCAGGGGATCGACTACGACGAGGTCTTCGCTCCGGTGGCACGACTTGAGTCTGTGCGATTGCTGCTGGCCTACGCCGCAAGCGAGGGCTGGGCGGTGCACCACATGGACGTCAAGTCCGCGTTTCTCAACGGCGAGCTGCGGGAGGACGTCTATGTCGAGCAGCCCCCCGGGTTCGTGCTCAAAGGGCATGAGCACAAGGTACTTCACCTGATCAAAGCTCTCTATGGTCTTCGTCAAGCCCCACGCGCCTGGTACTCCAAGCTGGATGCCTCGCTACTCAAGCTTGGGTTCGTGCGGAGTGCCTCCGAACACGCCGTGTACCTGCGCGGCCAAGACGCACGACGCCTCGTTGTGGGGGTCTACGTCGACGACCTGGTGATCACCGGCGGCACTCACTCCGACATTAACAAGTTCAAGCAGGAGATGAAGTCGACGTTCCAGATGAGCGATCTGGGGTTGCTGAAGTACTACCTCGGGCTGGAGGTGGTGCAGTCAGAGGACGGGATCACCGTGAGCCAGAGAGCTTATGCGGCGAAGATCCTTGAGAGCGCCGGTCTGGTTGGTTGCAACACGAGCAACATCCCCATGGAGCCCCGATTGAAACTAAGTAAGTTGAGCTCTGCCCCTGCTGTCGATGCCACTCAATACAGGAGCATAGTGGGTTCTCTTCGTTACTTGGTGAATTCAAGGCCAGACTTGGCATTCTCGGTGGGCTACATCAGCCGGTTCATGGAGAACCCGACCACCGAGCACATGGCAGCCGTGAAGAGAGTGCTCCGATACATTGCTGGGACTCTGCACTATGGCTGTCAGTATAAGAGGAAGAAGGAGGCTCAGCTGGTCGGCTACAGCGACAGTGATCTTGCAGGTGACATTGATACGAGGAAGAGCACCTCCGGTGTCCTCTTCTTCCTCGGCAGCAACATCATCACCTGGCAATCTCAGAAGCAGAAAGTTGTGGCTTTATCCTCGTGTGAAGCTGAGTACATCGCCGCAACGACAGCAGCTTGCCAGGGGGTTTGGCTGGCGCGGCTCCTTGCAGAGTTCAAAGGCAAGAAGCCGGGCGCCATCAATTTAAAGATCGATAACCAGTCAGCCATCCAGCTCAGTAAGAACCCCGTCTTCCATGATCGCAGCAAACATATTGATGTTAGATACCACTATATTCGTGAATGCATCGAGGAGGACAGGGTCAAGGTTGAGTCCGTTGGGACCGCTGAACAGTTGGCTGATATCTTGACAAAGGCCCTGGGACAA
The DNA here is from genome assembly GCA_017311315.1 of Dendrocalamus latiflorus. Classification (NCBI taxonomy): domain Eukaryota; kingdom Viridiplantae; phylum Streptophyta; class Magnoliopsida; order Poales; family Poaceae; genus Dendrocalamus; species Dendrocalamus latiflorus. Next base: position 20,866,480 of record CM029625.1, read on the forward strand.
GAACGGTTCTGCGAACTTCGTTCAAAGATTGGGGTCGTTGATATACAGCGCACACGCAAGGATTAGGAGGAGAATTTGTTAGTAATCCTTGGACGTGTGTTAGTTATGCATGGTAGACTTGCACGTAGGTTCTATTTTTAGCTACTGCATGCGCACGAGCACCGTTTCGTTGTGGTCGCCGTGCGCGTAGGAGATCGTGGCGAGAATAGCTCGCGCACGACCCTGGAACTATCGGTCGTGGGCAACATCGTGGACGTGGGGATGCACGCGTTCGTGGCGCGATGTGCGGCTAACCACCGGGAGTTCCTGCACTTTGTATTCAGTATATAAGGAGCAATAGACGATCTGAAAAGCAGCCGTTCCATTGCTGCACAAAAACACTTCGTGCTGTAGTTTTTTATTGCTTGTACTCGCTGAGCCAAGCAGTCAGTCGAAGCCGACTTACGACCACGTTCACCGTGGTCGTAAGGTGCTGGTCGTAAGCTGGTGGTCGTAAGCGACTACGACCACGTCTACGACTACGATCACTTCTACGACTACGATCACGTCTACGTCTACGACCACGTCCACGACTACGTCTACGACCACGGTGGAGGCTACGACCACGTAGAAGCCTACGTCCACGTTGAAGGCTACGACCACGTTAAAGGTGGTCGTAACGAGTTCGACCACGACTGGAGAACTCTAACAGCGAGGACGTTCAGAATCTCGTGTGCTCTATACTCTCACTCGACCTGTTGTTTGAGTAGTTGCTTGTGTGCGTGCAGCGCGTAACGGCGGTGCTGCGGAGCGCGTGCCGTGGAAGGAGGCATGGAGCGCCTGCCGTCAGCGGTGGATCGCTTTGCGCTCTGGGTTGCGGGCCGCGCGGCTGTCCGCCCGCGTGATACGGCGCGGCGCAGCACGCCCAGCAGCACCCGCGCGTGCGCGCTCTCGGCCGTGCGCATGCACCCGTCATGGCGGTAGCGGTGGTGCGGGGCAGGGGCGTCCGGCGGTGGCCGGGCCTGGTGAGCGGTGCCGGGAGGCGCGGCTGAGGGCGCCGCGCCAATAAACGATGCGGTTGCCTGAGGAATGGCATGTGCGGGCAGAGCACGCCAGAGGCGGCAGCGGCCTGGCAAGTGGTGGCCGGTGTGGCACGGCGTGTGTGGTGGCGGCGATGACTGGTGGAGCACAGGCCGAGGCAGTGTGGCAGCCATGCGGGTGCAGACCAGGTGGCGCAGACCAGGCGGCGCGACCGGTGAGGGGCAGGCGCAGTCAGATGGCAACAGAGCCAGGCGCCTAGGCGGCAGTGGTGGCCGGCGCCGGTGACTGGCGGCGATGGTCGGAGGCCGACGGTGGCCAAGAGGGCCGGATTCCACGGCTGGGGAGTTAGTTGGCCGAATGCGCAGCCGAATCCCAATTCGCACGGAGGTTGTTGGGCTGTGCCTCGTTTTGTGGTTCACATGGCCAAATAATGATTCGCACGGTCAAACGGCGATTCACACGTTGGAGGCTTAGTGAATGTGAACTCTTCTGACCGATTGCACTTCCATCCGTCTTTCCACAAGCTTTTCTTAGCGTGGATCTGATCTATCCTTATTCCATCTTGTAGGTTTGCACGTGGCGTTCGAGGGAATGATCGGACGGTTATGCACCTCGGATCCATGTGCAGCGTGTCTGTCGAGCGTGCTCAAGGCAAGTATCTCGCGGCCGTAATCTTTCCGTTTCATATGTCACTTGTCCTGGATTGGCTATTGTTGTTGTCCTAGACCCTAATTATTACATTGTGATGATTGCCTGGTCGCATGTTATTAGATATTTCCATATTACAATGCTTGATGCTAATTAATGCCTTAGACTCTTAGATGTATTAGAATGCTAGGGTTAATGTCTAAGTTGCAAGCTCTAATTAGTAATTATAATAGATGTTTAAATTGTGGTTGGGGTAGTATAGGAGTGACTTCAATATAAGGTTAACCACTAGTAATCTTTAACTTTGGAATGACATATTTAATTACTGATTCCCTGATTCATTACTTGTATGTTATTGCTTGATTGGTTTCGATGGAATTATGTATGATATTATTAACCTGACTAATAACAACTTATCACGTAATAAAATCTAGTTGTTTAACAACCCCTTGGTGTGAGTTAAGTTGTAATGCTGGGTGAGAATCATTCATGGATCCCTACCACCGTCGTATTATCCTTCTTCATCTCCCATCTGATTTTATCTCCTGTCCTCAACCTTAGCAATCCTTTTCACTCCTTGTAATCGTGCATAAACTTATCTCCAATTATTTTAATTCCACATTCCACATCTTTCATGATTACTCGTTACCATTGTCATTGAGTACAATTATCATATCACTGAATTACCTGGTTATTATCATATCACCAAGTTCCTTGGTTATTATCATATCAATGAATTACCTGGTTATTATCATATCACTGAATTTACCTGGCTATACCATATCACTAAAAAAATTACATGGCTAATATCCTGCAACCAAAGTTACCCGGTTATTATCATCTCTTTAGTACTTGCCTGGTTGTTATAATAGTATTCATGCTTGCCTGGTTATTATTATGCTTGCCTAGTTATGACCATATTGTTAATGCTTGTCTAGTTCTTATCATATTGTTAATGTTTACCTGATTATTGTTAATGATTGCTGGTTATATACCCTTAATATTGTATTCCTGCCATGATGTTCTAGATTATATTACTTCACGTGCCTTTAGGTTTATTATAATACCATGTTAATAATGTTATAAGATTCATACTTTTAAGTAATGTTTAGAGTTCATGCTTAAACCGTTAATGGGGGTAGCGGGTGATCATGTTGTAGACTTAGGTTAAAATCACTAGCAGTCCTTTAAGTATCACACTTCTGTGTTTAATGTTCTCGATATCATGATGTATTGCCGATACAACTTCTTATGTGAGTCATGATCGGTATACCTTAATAAATGTTAATTTGACTAATAATCACTTATCACATAATAAAACTTGATTGATTGATAAACTTGTGTGAGCTACATTATAATACCTCTTTAGGTTGATTACTATATCACTATCATCTTATTATTATTCCACATCGTCCTCTTATCAGAAACTATGTCTTTCCATTTTCAACCCTAGCACATCTTTTCACTTCTCATAACTTTATTATAGCCTTATCTTCGTCATCTCTTAGTACCTTAATTTTGTTCTTTATGATCTGTCCATGATGTATCGGTTACTTTATCACCTAGTATCACCAATCATGTCTCTCCGATCTCATTGTATTAAATCGTTACTCTCATAACTTTACATTAAATCACTCATGTCTCTAATTATACCACGGATAATTCGCTAAATAAAGAATTAAGGGTTATCACGCCGGGGCTACCCATATATAAGGGAGATTTCCACCCAACTTAGTAACGTACGGTGGGTCGTACATTCTCGTTACACAGGATATTACACCATGTCTGCGGTTATACAGTCGAGGACAACGTTGTGCCCGGCTATTCTCGTATAACCGGGTATGTGGGATGAGGTCGCCGGCATCCTTACTATAACTTGCTATAACTTATCACATAACAACTATCTTTAATACACAGTACTCATAATATCCGTCTCCCATTTATGACAGTATTTCCAATATCAGTTGTTCATTGTTTGTCTTATGTCCATTGCTTACTTGTCATGCTTGCCCTTTATTTCATATGGTTGTATTACCTGTCTTTACTCACTATGTTGCGACCGTTGTTGGGTACTTGCTGAGATTTCCAAATCTTACGCTTGCTCTTTTCAATCTCAGGTAAAAGGCCAGTGGAGTGATAGCATCATGCATGGGTGGAAGCACTCGAGTTTTCAGCACCGTGGTTTGCCACCGTTTTGTTATTTCATTCGTTCTTTATTTGGTTAGAAGTGGACCGGTCCCATATCTTAAATATTTATTCCAGCTTCCGTTGGTTCTCTATTAAAATGTTAATAAAGTTCTAAACTTTTTGTGATTTCTTTTGTTGTTCTTATTTATTATTCATTTTGGCAATGACGTTCCATAGTGGCATCCCATATGGTTATGTGGGATGCTACACTGGATTTCGTTGAATCTAGTTGATGATTTGTGTAATTTCTTGTTGGAATAGATTCTAAATATCCTTAGCATCACGAGTGTCAAATTTGAGGTCAATTGGAGTTGCTAGATTGATTCTCGTTCGCGTCGGTCATGCTGTTTTCGATTGGTGAATAGTGCTAGAGGTCAAATCGCTCTCGCCATTGCTGTTTGATCAACCATAAGATTTGTTTTTCAATTTTTATTGCTATTTTGTTTAGGACTTGCTTCTTCGATTTCAGTAGATATAGTCTATTATTTAGGTTGTTTTTCTTTTGATTTGAGTTTTGATTTTAGGTTTTAAAAAATGGAGGCAATCATTCATCTTTCTGACTAGGGTATTTGATCCTTCAAAATATATACATCAACCGTTTTAACTTGCTAATGGAATTAGGTATCTTTGTGTTCTTCACTGTTGACGAATTCAATTGCACACATGAAAACAAGTGAACATACGAAGCTTTGCAGTTCACAAAGAAGTCTTTGGCCGCCTATTCTGCCTGCAAAAATGCGTTTTCTCTTCCTTGAGATGCCAGTACTTATCACTTCCAGCACGCAGTACGATCAGCTGACGCTGGAGAAGTCGTAAATGTCTACGTGAATTCGGCATCATCGCCACAAACTTTGCGAACTTGGTTTGACAACGACCAACGCTGGGCCTAGTAAACAGAACATTGGACACAACACAAGTCATCAAAAGCGATCTTCACGCAAGGCGACAAAAGGCACGGCTGGTCGAAGATGCATGCAACCGAGCAGGGTACTTATCTCCGAAGAATCCGATGGCGCCCTTCCATCTCAGGCATTCATGCAAATCCTGTCTACTATATAGCACTGTGTCTCAACTCTCTTTTACATACTATTTCATATGGGTTACGTGTTTCACACCGCAATCTTCGATCTGATTTACTAGGTGAGATTTGGTTTGCAAACAAATGTCGTTTTGATATACCTACAGAGCCACTTTCTCAGTTACTATGGGGCAGGGGCGTAGCCACCGGAGGAATTTAGTGAGGTTTGAGCCTCACCTTCCCCCGGTGATAATTTTGTACATAATAAAAATAGAGAGAGAAAGAGAGATATTGACAAATCCAAAGAGAAGCCAGTTCTCTTTGATGAGAAAGTTAACAACAAGCATGAAATTAAAGAAGATAACGAGAAGGAGGAGAAGAAGTGAAAAATCATAAAATTAAGGAAGAACTAATCAATCAAAGAAAGAAAGAAAAGTGAAATAATATGTGTAAATCATAAAATTAAAGAAGAAGAAGAGGAGGAGGAGGAGAAGTGAAAATCATAAAATTAAAGAAGAGATAATCAATCACAGAAGAAAGAAGAAAGAAAGTAAAATATATATGAATCTTCTTGAGTCCGCAGATGACGGTGGAGAGCTCAATGAACCTCTGGTTGATCTTCTCCCTCCGCCGCCGCTCCGCGATGATGTGGTTCTACATATGCCCCGAAGGCACCACCGCCACCGAGCCCCCACGCGTGAAAATGATAAGAACATTAGATAGAGTGTGGAAAAAGATGCCGACTTTTGTTTCTATTGTCCCGTGATTTAAATTAGCTTAATTTTGGTACGTTTTATATGATCTAAATTTTCATTGTCATTCATAATTTTCTATTATATCACTAATTTTGATATGTTTTATACATAGATGACTTATCGCTACTTCGCACTCGTGGCGCTTTCTATTATCGAGGTACATATTTTCTATTTCTCTATTTTTCATTGTTTGTCTCCATCCAATTTATAATTTCTATATGAATTTAAAATTCTATGAGTAAAAGGCTAATTTTATGTTAACATAGTTTAGACTTATAAATAGTTTAGCCTACTCTTAATTTTATTCCTGACTTCGCTACTGCCATGGGTTGTTTGCTTTGAGGCCTGGAGCAACTTGGCCTGGCCTATCGGCCTGCAGCTTGTTTGGTTAGTTGCCTGAATTTGCTCCAGGCCCAAGCATCCGTTGCCTGATCTAGGATACCGAAAATGAGCGCCTGAGCACCAGGCTTAAAGGGGTGTTTAGGACTGCTCCACAAACTCAGCTCCACGAATTCTACCGTGGAGCAGCTCCACAAAAAACTTAGAGTTTGTGGAGCACCCCTTTAGGTGCTCTCACAACTCCACCTTTTTTTCCTCGAACAGAGTGCGTGGAGCTGAACCTGTTTGGCTAAAAAACATAGAGCGGAGCTAAAAAACGTGGAGTGGAGCAGTCCCAAACACCCCTAAATATGGGTGCATCAATCAATCTTATTCTGTCTTGATCAACGCCCTAAAGGTGACATTTTATTTTTATCTTTGGTTTTATATTTTGCTCGGTCACTGGTTTTCACTCAAAACAACTCATCTCGGCTTGCCTGACCAATAAAAAATCATCGAATTTTCAAACTTCATACAAGCAGCACCCAAACAACCCCTGCGTGTCTGACAAAAAGGGTCTTGGGGTAAATGGTTTTGATGAGAGGATACATTTGAGGGGGCGAAGAAGTGTGCCCTCGGCGATGCGGACACAGCAAGTTTGGCCACGTTGATAAGCACGTATCCATGCGACCCGCCCGCATAAGAGCAAGTCTTATAATACAGCCTTCAGCTGGCTGTATAGATACTTACAGCCCACTTATCAGCCTACTTATATAGTAGTTACAGCCAGCTGAAGGCTATATGATCTACCCCTTCCTCTCACAAAGTTTCTCGGTTCTTGTGCTTCAGCTGGCTGTAAGCTTACAGTCCACCTCTCTCCTCTCTCCTCCTCTCTCTTCTTCACCTCAGCATAGCCTCTTATAATACTTAATACTTGCTCTTAAGAAAAGCTTCCCTTGCCGTGCCTTCGCTTTCAGCGCCTTGTCCCACTCCCTCGCCGAACTGCGTAAATGCTAGCTCCACCCCGAAAACAATTCAGCAAACCACCCCACCCTCCACTACTGCTCCAAGATTGAAGATTCCCCTGCTATTTTTTCGGAGAAGGAAAACCCAAACAATTTCTAGATCTCGTTAAACCGGAGCACTTACCACTAATTACCGATTCCTTCAATTAGAAGGAACACAGCGGTACGCTTGGAAATGTGGACTGTCCATGCAGAATCATTTTACATGGGGAAACAATCCTTTCAGGGCAAAAATTAGGGACAAATCATGGCAAGAACAGGAGCAGCTCAGCTTGTCTTTGGCTTTAAATTGTTCTTTTCATCGATTTCGTTTTTCCGAAAAGACTGTACAGGAGCTCACAAAGTGCTACACCCGTAGGAGCACTCTCTGCTGCGAATATTTACACGGTACAGCGATAGCACGAAGCGTCCACGAACAAAACAAAAATGAGAAGAAGAAATAATAATAAATTCCTACGCCCACACGGAAGGCCACACGGAGCTGGCACATAGCCGGAGCGACGGTCGAATCTGTCTAAATCCAGGCCAAGCGGGGGGCCGGCGCCGATTCGTCGGCGGCGGGGAGGAGGCGGGAGCGGCAGAGCGGGCACGTGGCGTGGTCGTAGTCGAGCCAGGTCTCGAGGCAGGCGCGGTGGAAGAGGTGGCCGCAGGGGAGGCGGTTCACCACGGCCTCAGGCTCGAACCTCACCAGGCAGACGCGGCAGTCCGCCGCGCCGCGCCTCCGGCCGAAGCGCGCCGGGCGGAACCTGCTCCTGAACCTCTCCGCCAGGCTGGGCCCGGCTGCCGCCGCGGCGGCCGAGACCGCGAACGCCGCGAGCTGGTCCCCGCCGCCGCCCTCGCCGTCCTCCCCGGACAGTGGCGGCGCGGGGAGACCGAGGAACACCAGCGCCGCGCGCAGCACACCGGCCAGCGCGGCGATCGAGACCACCGCGTTGTAGAGCAGGTACGTCAGGAGGCTGTCCTTGGGCGCCGGCATGCTGGAGATGCCCATCGCGGCGGCGAATCTCGGATTCGCGGCTTGGTGCGGAGGGATCGGGGACCGGTGGACTCGTCTGTAATTTCCGCTTCTTTCGGGGTGGTATCGACGCGAGCGGAGCCGTGGCAAGCAAGAAGCAAGCGAGCGGGGTGGTATCGAGGTTGTGGTGAGGTGAGGGACGATGGCTCGGAGACGCCGGTGCCGCTGCTTCTCTATCTTGTTCGGATGGTGTGACGCGACCCGAGTTACTACTTGTTACCGCCTCTCTCTACTGAAAGCTCCCATCGCCGTTGGTTCTGCGCGATGGTGTGCATCCGGACGTCCGATTAGTAGGGGACATCCCACGTGCGGCTCGTGCCTCGTGGGCGGCCAATAATTTCGCGACTTTGGTTCGTGGCGTCCAATAATGCGCATGGTTTTGTCCGGCAGGGAGGCCCAATTATTTAGGCAGAAAAGCTAATAAACGCTACGACGTTTATCCACGTTCTAACAGAATCGAGAGCCTACGGGCCTGTTCTTTTCGGCTACGGCTTATAATTTTTGGTTAAATTTTTTGAATTTTAACTGTTTACGATACAGATTATAGAGAGACAGATACTCACTTACAATTTTAGCTGGTACAGATGTTAGATTTTTAACGTGTAGATCATTTAACTTGTAGACCCCGCCTTAAGAAAATATTCCGTTTGAAAGTTAGGTACTGTAGCAAAAGCCAAAAGCCGTTAACTTTTGACTTAAAGAACAGGCCCTACGTCTCATCAAAACATAAGAGTTGGTTGTAACCATCTAATTTTGACATTGAAGCCTCTTCACCAATCTTATCCTTTTCCAGACTACAACTAGGACACATTCATCTCCCCTTCCACAACCACATCTCTTACTGTGATCCCCATCTCCACAAGACAACAAACTCCTATTTCAATCCCTGTGCTGTATCGATTCACCATTGATTGCAACCGGACTAAAGAAAGAAGGGTGAGTTGATGGCAGGTGCGTGACGCAACAAAGCCCAATTAGCACGAGCGAGGCCGAGGAAGTCCAACCTGGTTGAGGATGCACAGATCGAGCAAACCAATAGCGCTGCTAGGCAACCACTCAGATCCATAACCTCAAGCATAGATCCAAGTAAGGTAAGCAATGAGGGCGACAAGGCCGTCAACGAGATGGAAAGTGATGTAGGAATCCGCACCACATGGGGTGTCAGAGTCGCCGTAGCTGCGAAGGTTGGGCACGACGACGCGGAAGCTCCAGAGGTGAGGATGGCCATCTAGTGGTACCACGAGTTGGTGCGAAGGCAAAAAGGTCGTCATCTCGTCTCTGGGCAATGAGCTCTCGGAAGAATTTTGTTTGAAAACCTGGTTAAGTGGTTTTGAAGCCTCATTGAAACATGATGTCTGATTTGAATCTTGCCCAAAACTTCTTTAAAATTTGAATGCAACTTCTGGGATTGGCTCACTATTAAATGTCGCTGATGGCTCCAAGCAGCAAACAATAAGTTTCATGAGTTTTCATAAAGTTTCATGAGATTTCATGACTAAGTTTCGTGCGGTTTCATGACTAAGATTCATGGTGTTTCATTAAGTTCATAAAGTTTCAGGAGATTTTATACCTAATTTAACTAAAGTTTTATATGGTTTTATGTTTAAATTGTATAGTGTTTCATGAGATTTCATAAAGTTTCAGGAGGTTTCATACCTAAGTTGACTAACTTTTATACATGTTCAAAACTCTATGAAACTTTGTGAAATTCATAAAACTTAGATGAAATCTGATGAAACTTACCTATACTGTTATAAACCTTTCTAACGGTATACCGTTAGCTAGCCCTCCCTTATTTAGGCGCATGGATTAGTAGGGAACATCCAACAGGGAACAACTTCAGACAAAATCCAATCAAAAAGTGAAAGCAAGCTCGATGTGATGTGCAATGCTCTCATTTTTTCTTCTTCTTAGCAACCAAACATTATACAGCATAATTTGTCTCGATAACTCAGATGGGGCTTTGTTGCTACTATCATTCTTATTGATCAAAAACTGTGGAGTCCTGTTTTTTTAGGCTGCACTTAATGCTTTTGTCTATCGATCTGATTACTCAAGGGTCAACTTGCCGCCCAACTATCCACTGGACGCACAGCTCTTTGCACGACCGCAGCTGATCCGAGTGAATCTCTAGCGTCCCTCCCCCCGGAAACTCCTATACGTCCACTCAACTGCAACTAGGGCGGCTCCTACTACTCAACGCGCGCGCGAGACGTCGACTGATGCGTACCAATCGCGCGGGCGCGGCGGGGTGCGCGGACACAGCCACACAGGGAGGGACCCGCGCGCCGCGCCACCGCGGAGGCCGATCGAATCGGCGGCCCGGCGCGCGGATGCTCACCAGGTCGCCCCGCGCGGCGGTGCCCGGCGCTCCAGGATGCCGTAACCTGTCACGCGCCCGTTCCTCGGAGCCCCAGTTTTAAATGACGCGATGATAATAAGAGCAGGGAAAAGGGCGGAAGAGGACAGGGCGGAGGGCGAGTGATGCGAAGGGTGATGGACCGACCGGTGAGTGCCCTGCTTCGGTGGCTTCCGGTTTTCAACTTTTTACTTTGAAAAGATAGAAACTATTAAAACATAGTAGCTTCATAATTTTGTTTTTTTAGCTTTTTAGGATTTTTAGTTATTTTGTTTTTGTTTTTATATTGTCTATAGATATAATAATGATATTTTTATTTTTCTTTTATAATTGAATGATTCAAAAAAGTTAACGGTCACTATAGTGTAATTTCAGCAAATAGCTGTAAGCAGTAGATATAAGCTAGATGGAGCCACCCCTAAATCTGTGTGAACCGTCTTACCTCTTTCGGTTTATCCGGTTAATCTTTGATTTGTTGGCATGCTATGTACCAAATAAGTAATTGCAGGTCCAATTAGGCTACTGATTAAGTACGTGCAACTCAAGTGTTTTGTGTTGCGTCTGAACTTGACCACCGACGGCTTGACTTGGGGAGCTAGCTAGCTACCTCAAACAATCATCTCAAAGGGATTTTTGAAATGCCCATTGCTATGTCGGTTCATATAGCAAGAGACTGAGTTTCGCGAAATATAACCGAAAAATTCTGTTCATACGCCCACCAATGTTAATCCTCTAATTAACATTCATATCTTGGCCCAAAGATTATGGCACAAAAGTACATCCATTAACGAGGTTGCATGTGCATAAGCTTGTTTTGCCCAACCTTTGCCTGGCGACGAGGGGTCACGGCAATTCTCGCGGTTGGAGTACGTCCCGACAGCGCGAATACATCGCATGATTCCATTCCGCTGCCTAATCTCGATCGAATAATCAAGGGTGTTGCTTGCGTCTAGAAGAGCAATCAGTTAACGGTATTTTGAAAAAATAATCAGTAACCAGCAGGGTCGTCCCGGCCAAAACCGAGGCCCTATACAAAATCTAAAACAGGACCTCGTAGGCTAGCAAAATAGGACCATAAATAATATATAAACAATAATTTATTACATTAAAATGTAATATGTTATGAATTGTACCTATTCAACCCTTCGTCGCATAATGTTTACTTGAATATCATCATTGTTTTGGTGTTCTTCGAAATGAAATCTTCAATGATAGACTCATAGTCAATCTTGTCCAGCATGTCGCCCTCAAGTGCTATTGTAGCCAAATCAGTAAGCCTTTCTTGCGTCATTGTAGAACACAAATAATTCTTCAATAACTTCAATTTTGAAAAGCTTCGTTCTGCTGATGCAACAGTCACAGGAATGGTCAACAAAACTCTATACGCAATAGTTGCATTGGGGAAACAGTCATGTCGCTTCAAGAACTTTAGAATATCAACAGGGCCCATATCTTCTTTTGGAATAAAATCTTAAAGAAACCTCAGCTCCATATATAGTTCATTAGCATCAATATATGATTTTCCATCTCTTTTAAGAGCGGCCTCAAGATTATCACAGGAAGATCTCAAGCTATTATTATCCAATGACTGCAATATATCGAAGTAAATAAGAAACCAAAAATTCTCTGGTAACCTTGATACTGTTCAAATCTTGTTGTTAGTGAAGAAATAGCTTGATCAACAATAGGTATAAAATAGTTGATTCTAAATGATTCCTCTGTAGACTGTGTGGCAACATTTGTGTCATCTGGGTTCTCATCAAATTGCATCTTTCTTTTAATTTCTCTGCTTTTACGAAATGTTGTACCAATATTCATCTCGAGTGCAATTCCTTTAGCTATTTTCAGTGCATTTAAGAAACCAGTTTCCCTGTACCCTTTGAAGAAAGAAATCAGCCCTTGCACTTTCTCAATAGCAACATCAATAAGCATATCATTTGCTTGCAATTGTTTGCTTAGTAAATTAACAGCATACAGTACCTCATACCAAATGACTATTGCCACTATAAATTCGTACTCCCCACGTACATTATTTGCCAAACCTTTAGCCTCACTGCTCGTTTTTACATCAGTATCCATGTCTGATACCTGAAAAGTAAAGAAAGAAAATATGTGTTAAAATTAGATATAACTAAAGGAAATACATTATTATCAATATGACAATATTGGGTACCTGAAGTAGAGCCTCACGAATGTCTGCACATTGAAATCTAATAGCTTTGACACTTTCGATACCAGTGGCGGACCCAGGAAAAAAATTTAGGGAGGGCGAAAGCCTTCCGCCGTTCCGCCATATATTCTCATAACTCATAACAGAGATTACACTTGGACAAAATAGATCAAAGAGCCAGAGGATTGGCTACCCGAGCTTCAATGCACACAAACATTCAACATCATTAGCAAAATATTGGTCATTGTCAGAGTACGGCCAAGGCATTTTTGCAGAGCTATGAAGTACCTGAATAAAAGCAATGAAAATTAATTCATTCCTCAACTATCAAAGAGTAGGTTTTCCATGTCAGTTGATCAGTGTCATAATAGGTAAGCAAACAATTATTGTCCACTTTGCTACCACACACAGAGCATATATTGTTGAAGGAACCACTTCAAAATCCTGGCTAGATATCATTCTAGAGAACTAGAAAGCCATGGGCAGTAATTGATCACTCTAAGGCTCTCAGAAACAAAAGGTCTCAAGATAACATAGAACAAAAGTTCTGCATATAGTCGTGGACGATGTCTCGCTCCCAGCAGCAAAAATGTCCTGCAATTACCACGTTGAAAGATATTGCAAATTGAACCACCGATGAACTGAAACGTTTGTAGCAGTGTAGTGTCGTATGCATGCATTTGAAGGACAGTTAAGATCTTACGAAAATGACAATGCTGATGATCTCGGTGGTGAGTTCAAACTGCAGCCCGCCATCCTTCTGCAGCCTCAGGAGGATGGCTAGCAGGTCTTCCTCTCGCTCCGGTGTAGGTGCACCGGCGCACTCTCGGATGATGCTCTGTACGATGCGGTAGATGTTCCCCTGGCACCTCCGGACCTCCCCATGTCCCGGGGGGCGGCGCTAAGCTTGCGCACGAGCCGCGACGATGGCCGAGAAATCACACAAGCATAAAGTCGAGCACCTGGTGTGCATGTGTTCCAAAATGGATGGTGGCTGGACATGAGACCCCTCCCAGGGAACTAACTCCACGAACTAACTCCACGAACGCACGAGGCTTCCGCCGAGGCGGCCGGTGGCACCGAGTCTGGAGGAGGTGGGTGGGGATCCGCCGACGACGGAGCTCAGGCGGTCGCCCGAGCATGCCCAAAGGGCGGGTCCGCCCCTGTTCGATACGACTCTCCCAACGTGTAGCTGACACTGACTTAAGAGTCCATCCTGTTATGTTATCTTTCAGAACTTGTGTTGTCAACAAGAACTTCCCCAACCTCAACATTATTTTGTATCTCTGGAGAATCTATAGGATGATTGTCAATATTACTATCAATTGCAGGGCCCGGATCAAGTGTCTGATTATCGGATGACACCTGTGACTCTTTGACAATAAACCTATCAATGGCTCCTTTATGAGATTGAGCTAAATCCTCTAATCTTTGTTTCTTTTTACACTTCTGATAATCCGACTCATATTTTCTGGATCGATTTGCAGAAGACATGGTCACATGGCTAATGGTTTGGATCTTGAAACACTAGACGAGTAGATGCACATGTATACAAAAGATGAAAAGAACAAAATTTAGAGACATACGGCACATATACATCAAATGCACGTGCTACTGATTTAATAATTAGTAGAATTTTAGAAAAGAAAAAAGAAAATTACCTTGCTTGCTAACTTGCCGGCTTGCCGCACGGCTTCACAGAATGACCATTCAGATTTCAGGCATTCACCAATCACGATCAGGCTTCCGTCTTGGCCGCTTCCCAGCTTCACGTACCACACGAAACACTCGTCGATTGGCACGGCCGCTCGGCCTCTCGCGGGCTCGTGGCCTCGCCGTCCGCCGCGGCGCCGCTGCTGAAGTGCGACAAGTGCGAAGTGCCTAGGGCTGAGTCGCCGACTCGCGAGTCACGATTCATCGGGAAGAACGAAGACACGCACGATTGGGAGGGAGAGGAGTCGATGGTATCAGGAAGTCGAACAGACGCGAGTGTTGTTTTGGGCTACCAGCTACGCATCAATAGGACTTGGGCCAAAAAATAGAGACCAGGCCTATATAGTATTGGGCTGTACACAAGATATTGGGGGCCCTGTGCGGTCGCACAGGCCGCACTTGCCCAGGGACGGGCCTGGTAACCAGATGGTTTTACCAAATATGGCATTGGAATCAAATAGTGATTGTCAGAGTCAGAATCGAAATCGGGAGAGTAGTTTTTAACGGATAGAAGAATATCTAGATATATAATTGGTAATATCCGGTGATAGCTATTCGGTAATACCCGAATTGGCAAAGGATTTAAATTTTTTATATTGGGTTTTGATTTTCAGAAAAACCCAGAAATTAAAATAAAAGCTAGAAAATAGCAGAAAATTCTCATAAATTCAGAAAAAGGGTAAGGAATCCAAATAAAATAAGTTCAACTTGTTTTAGGCACAATTACTCAACTAAATTAATAACTTGCTCTTTAGGCTTTAATTAAAGGGAAAAGGAAATTAATTTCTAGAGAAAATCCAATTAAACCAATATAATAAGTAAATAAGTAAAAAACAAAATTTTGGGATGCCATAGTAATACTCCTTGGGAAGTGGTTTTAGATGACTATTCTGTTCATTATTGTTGGTATATGTACAAGTTACTCTCAGTACTCAACTTTTAAATGCATGATATTTCTATATTATATTTAATTATTTATCTTGATATGCATGATATATATTTAATTATTTAGGATCTTTGTTTTCGTGTGTTGTCCGATGAACTATAGTTACTGTATCGAATTCGCTCCGTATTCGTTATGTATTCGTGACTGATACTATCCGTGTTCGTATTCGTATCCGGTACTATCCATGTCCGATTCTAACTCTGATAAAAAAACATGATATAGAATACAATATAAGTAATTACCGACCGTGTCTGTGACGATTGCACCCCTGCTTGCGTCAAGCATCCGGCACCGGGCTAGTACTATATAACCCGGCGTGCACTCGGCGTCGTTCTTCTAATTGCACCCTAAGCTCCCTTTCTGCCCAACTTGCGTAAAATTTTTGCTTTTTAGCCCAAAATTTGAAAGTTTTTTACATATGGACCCCTGGAGAAAAGAATTGCAAAAATGGACCCTAGCACGGCGCCAACTCACATGGCGCCCAGGGTACACGGCACGACGCCATATGCTTTGGCGCCGTGCGTGGATGTTAGTGATATGCCCTAGAGGCGACATGGAGATGTTATATATATCACATACTATGTTTATGATGCATTAGTTTGTTCCTTGAAATAGACATTATCATTATTGATCAATGAGTATGTGACTTATTCATGAGACTCTTAATGCCAAAATGTTGCTATTTCTAAATGATCCCCGATTATATATCATATGAGGAGCAAATATGATTCAAAGATCAGCATATGTATTGATTGATGATCATGTCTCATGGATCATGGTATGGAGATACCAAATCAATAATATAGACATGTGTTAGTGAACATATGTTGGATAGACCCGCCATGAGACACTGCAGAGATTCCATGTGTCATCAGTTGGTCTCAAGTAGTGTTTATGTGGAATCCTTAGACTTGAGATCATCATGGTTTCCAACATGCGTAGTAGCTTATTTTGGGACTACTAAACACTACTCCGTAACTGGGTAGTCATAAAAGTAGTCTTTGGGTTTGCCATGAAATATGTAGTGGGATATGAATGATCAAGATAGAATTTGCCCCTCCTTATGGGAGAGATATCTCTGGGCCCCTCGATGTAATGGATTATGAAAGTGCATGGCCATGCCAAGGTGATTGAGGAGTCAATCACAAGTTTATAATCCATCACGGAATCGAGAGAGTGATTGAGCTATTAAGAGGATGACACAGGTCTCGCCTTGAGCTTAATCTATATCGTGAGGCAAAGGGATTCGTACATGAGAACATTACAGGTTCAGCCGACATGATCTTTACGTATACTTTGGGGTTAATATGTCTTACTAGAGGCCGCTATTAACAGGGTGACCGGAAAGACGTTTCCGGGTCACGACCAAGTATACGTGAACCTACAGGGTCACACACTTAACGGGTTGGAACACTAATTCGAATGTGATTCGGATGTGGGCTCAATTCGGATAGAGATCCGGATAGACTCCTATTGGGCCTCGGTCCACGAGGCCCAAGTGAGGAGGTCTATATATATGGAGGCGAGGGGCTGAGGGATGCATGCTTCTGTTCCTCCCGAGCAAAACCCTAGCCGCCACCTCACGAGCCAAACCCTAGCCGCTCACGAGTGCTAGTACACTCGTGATCGGCGTTCCAGCCCCGGACGTGTGGATACCGGTGGAGGCGCTGCTCGTTGCGGCGTTGATCGGCATCAACAACCTACAGATTGTATCTGCTCGTGGTGTGGTTGATCGCGTGGAGGAGACGATCTGTTCGGGACGATCGGCTACTTCCACTACTACCTCGACGCGCGTGGTTGGATCGGCTTCTCCAAGTCTTCTTCCGTTGCGCTGCGCGTCTAGTGGTAACGATCCATGATCCCTCCTTAGCATGATGTCCTGGTGTGCGCGGTAGAAATTTTTGTTTTCTGCTCTCGTAGCCTACGCGCATTACTTTAGTGGACACATAGGATCCACGGTGGCACAGCACGGCGCCAAAGCACATGGCGCCGTGCCATCCATACACGGCGCTAACGGTCGTGGCGCCGTTTCCTGGGACTTAACACCGAGCGCAGCCCCCGGCCCCCTCACTCCACTCCTCTGTTTGAACAGACCGACACAGAGAACAGCCGACGCCGCCCCTCTCTCCCCCCCCTCAAAATCCACCCCAATCCATCGATTTTTTTCGCGATTTTGCTTCCGAACCGAGCTAGCAAGGTGAGCTCCCTCTCCTTCTTTGATTTTTTGCAGTAGATATGGATTATTTGAGGTACATTTCGTAGGGAAAAATTTGAAACCCTAGATGAAATTAATTGGATTTGGCTCGGTTTTAGGTTCGATTCGCAATAGATATGCGTAATGTATTAGTAATAATGTGTATAGATCCGTTTTTAGGTTGACATTAGTTGGATTAGGGTTTGATTTGGGTAACTAGCTAACCTAGGGTTAGAAACGAGAAAAATTATAAATCTTATTCATTTCGCATTTTAGGTTGTCATGGGCTTCACTCGTTTGCCACCTCCTTCCGGTGTTCCCGTGCCGATGTGTTATTGCGGCGATCCTTGCAAAGTGGAAAGGTCGGATGATCCGGATACATATAGGCAGAGGTATTGGATGTGCGCCAACTGGGCGTTCGATCCGCCACGTGCCGCCGTTGTCCTCGGCAAGATGGTATGTTGTATTGTCGATTCATCGAATTGGTATTAATTCTGTTGGTTTAACGAATGAGTACATTTGCAGGAGCCTCCACCGCTTTGTGATTTTGAGCAGTGGATCGACACTGCGATCGCTGAGGATGACAAAAAATATCTTGACGCCAATAAGAAGTGGGATGAAGAACGAAAGGAGAGGTGGGAAAGGGACAAGAAACAGGAGGAGGCCATGAGGGAACACCGTGAGGAGGAGCGTAGGAGGGCCGCGGCAAAGCGCAAGGGAGAAAGGCAGAAGAAGCTAGAGAGAGCGCGGCGTGCCAAGGCAGCCCTTGAGCAGTACCCTGATGCTCAGAGGAAGGGGAAGTGGCCTTGATGCACTCAGTAGGTTATTGCTATGTATATTTAATGTTTGATGTATGCGAACGTATGTATTTTCTGAAAATTTATAAACTATGTATGTGGACTATGTATGTATGTGGACGTATGCACTCAGTATGTTATTTTGGGCTATGCTTATTCATTTGGTGTAGGGCTGTAAACGAGCCGAGCTCAAGCGAGCTTGACCTGGCAAGCTCGAGCTCGGTAGAAACTCGAGCCGAGCTCGAGCGAGCCAGAGATCGACATCAAACTTCAAGCTGGGCTCGAGCTCGGCTCGGACAAAAATTGAGCTCGCTCAAGCTCGGCTCATGTAGGTTCGGTGGGGAGTCTCGGAGGGAGTACCTGCGGTTGCAGAGCCTTGGCCGAGGCGCCGAGTTGCCGGATCCGGCCATCCGGGTCGAGGAGGGGCGGCGCCGGCGAGGGAGAGGAGGGGTGCCGGGGGGAGGAGGGGCGGCGGCGGCGGGGGAGAGGAGGGGCGCCGGGGGGGACGAGGCCACGAGGGGCGGCGGCGGGCCGGGTCAAGGAGTTGCGGCGGCGGGCTGGGTCGAGGAGGGGCGACGACGGGGAAGAGGAGGGGCGCCGGGGGGACGAGGCCACGAGGGGTGGCGGCGGGGAGCGAGGAGGGGGACGGGGCCACGGGGGGGCGGCGGCGGGGGAGAGGAAGGGGACGGGGGGCGCCGGCGGGGGGGGGCACGGAGGGGCGCCGGTGGGGGGAGGAGGGGCGACGGCGACGGCGACGGCGGAGAGGAAGGGAACGGGGGGGGGGGGGGCGGGAGAGGGGGTCGGCGGCAGGGGGGACGAGGAGGGGCGGCGGGGGAGAGGAGGAGGGCGAAGAGGGGGACGGGACAGAGTGGGGGGGTGGCCGGCGGCGGGGGCGACGAGGGGCGGTGGCGGCGGGGGCCTAGGGGCGGCGAGGAGGAGGGGCGGGGGGAGGCGGCGGGGGGTAGGCGGAGGCCGTGGGGGGGGGACGGGGGGTGGGGGCGGGCGGCGGCGGGGGCGACGAGGAGGGGCGCGGGGGGCAGGAGGGGCGGCGGCGGGGGACAGCTGGGCAGGCGGAGGCACCGAGGCGGGTGGGACCGTGGGAGTGGGACTAGGGGAGAGGAGGGAGGGGGTGTGATACTGTGGGGGTGGCCGGGTGGGGGACTGGGGGTGGGGGATTTTGAGAGGAGAGGCGGGAGGGGGTGTGGGGAATTGGGGAGGGTAAAAAAATCTTAAGCTCGCGAGCTTAAGATGAAGCTCGAATTCGGCTCGTTTGAAGCTCGAGCCAAGCTCGAATCGAGTCTAGAGCGAGCCAAGCTCGAGCAGTTCGCGAGCCTCGAGCTTTTTTTACAGCCCTAATTTGGTGAATGTCAATTAGTATTGTTTGTGCGGATGGAACGAAACAACTAGGCCGAGCTTGCACTTTTAAAGCAAGTGCAGTAATCACAGCGCCAAACACCCTGGCGTCGTATATAAATAGTACGACGCCAAACATTCTGGCGCCGAGATATTGAAATACGGCGCACAAAACTTTGGCGCCACACAATGGCGCCAAAGGTCCTGGCGCCATTGTTCAATATCTTGGCGCCAGAGTGTTTGGCGCCGTGCTAGGTAAACCTACAGAAAAAACAGCAAAGAGCTGTCTGTTTCTGCATATACAAAACACATGCACACATATACATACATTCACATATAAAACACATACGCATAACTCTCAATAAAGTCTAGATGCATACATTTTACATATATATATCTCAAATCATACATACATACATATATGCACACATACACATATAAAATACACATACACATACATATATGCACACATACATCGTCATGCACACATATAAAATACACATACACATACACACAACTCTCATCATCATGGGTTGGAGGACGCAGTATGGGAATCATCGTGAGCTTACCGCGGTGCTCTCTGTCGTAGAACTCGTCCAACAGCCGGTACCTCGCCATCCTGTGCATTCAAAATTACGTTAGTGATAAAAATAACAAAATATCTAAAAATCATGCTCTCTAGACCTAACGCTGCTAACCTGAGTGGAACGACGTTGACACGTCCGTGAATTGTGACCCATTAGACCACACATACCGCAGTGTGTCTCCTGTGGGTCCTCAACGAAGGGATTTGCCCTACCCCTCTTGGTGCGACCAGGTATCCGATCCATGTCCATCTTGTACCTTGACCGCTTCCTGCTGCCCCTCTTGTGCCAACGTAACCTCGCGTCCGCTATGTACCTGGGACCCGAGTAAAGTGGCCACTCGCTTTCATCACGATATGGCTCGAACCGTGGGGCCCATGTCCTCACCAACGCATCCACGCTGAATAGTCTCGGGATTTTGGTCTCAACATCGACATTCCGGGCCCTACATGCGGTCACCATGTGGGAGCATGGAAAATGGAACTTGTCGGGAACACCGCATGTGCATGTGAAGGATGTAATCACGACCTTATGCTTTCGGGCCTCTCGGAGCTCTCCATTCTCGGTTGTCACTCCACCCTCAACAACCTCACACATGCCCGTCACATGGTCAAAACAGTGGTACTCCTGTTCATTGGTTTGCATATTCGCTTTGGTAATGAAGCCGTGAGGACGAGGTGGCCAACGTGCATGTGCCTTTAACATGTCTGAGGCTTCTTGGTGCCGGTTGACAAACCATGCAACACACTTGTAGAAAGTGAACGCCGTAATTGCGGTAACTGGCAATCCACGTGCCCCCTTAAGCAGCCCGTTGAAGCATTCTGCCATGTTGCTAGTCATGAACCCATACCTCCTTCCCAATGGGTCATGAGCCCTTGACCATTTGTGCACATCCCTCATTAAACCCTTTATCCAATCACGACTCTCGGCATTAGTTTTCGTTTTCAACTCCTCTAACTTCTCATCGAACAGCTTTACCTCCCTCTGGCGACATACCTCCTCGAAAAGTGCAAAGTTGGCCTTCACCCCATCTTTTTTGAACAAGTTCTCTGCAAGGTGCCTTGTGCACTAACGATGATGTACAGGTAAATGTCCTGTTATCACTTCCTTAACGGCGCTCAAGATCCCAGCGTGCCTGTCAGACAACACACATACCTCCCTCCCCGGGCCAACCACATGGATCCATACAAGCCGTAGAAACCAAGCCCAGCTAGACTTGTCCTCCTTCTCCACCAAAGCAAAAGCCAACGGCACAAGCGAGTTGTCCGCATCACAGCCAATAGAAATCAACAACGTTCCCTCATACTTGCCCAACTGGAACGTCCCATCAATTGACAGAACAGGCCTACAATGTTTGAAAGCCTCGACACACTGACCAAAGCACCAGAATGCTCGAAAAAAAATCTGTCTTCCATTAACCCATACATCGGGTTTAGGCACGTACTCATACTGCATTCCTGCATTGGCCGCTTTCATTGCGTTCAACATGGCCGGCAAACGCTCATACGCCTCCTCCCAATCACCATAAATCAACTTCAAAGCACGTTGTTACGCCCTCCATGCTTTCCCATACTTGATTGTGTAGTGCCACTTTAGTTTAACGGCCTCTATCACTGCTGCCACGTGCATCGTCGGCATGTGCTTTATCATGGGGTGCAGGCGGGTTGCAATGAACCGAGAAGTCAACTGACGATGTTTCTGGCTGGGCTCGGAAGACCCACAGCTGTGCGGTCCATCCACAGTTGTAATCTTAAACCTCTCCGTACCCTTCACCTTCCTGGCACAGGCTTTCCATGCACACCCTGTGCTCTCACATTTGATGGTGTACCGACGTTTGGCGTATGAGTTCTTAACCCGGTATGGACGGTTGTGCACGATCGAGTACTCTTTCAACCACATCTTCAATGCCGACATATCCTCAAAGACATGACCCTTCTGAATTATGATACTAGCCCCAGGCCTAGGTACGTCCCTCTGCATTTGCCCTCCATCCGCGACAGATCTATGTGCGTTGCTCAGGTCATTATAATCGGACACTAGTGGATCACGGCCAGGAAACATTCTTCTCAACATCTCAATTTCGCTAGACGTCAAACCTATGACTGGTCTGTCATCATCTGAGTCCACAGCCCTCGCATCCTCATAAGCAGCCTCGTCTCCTGCAAGCTGTACATCCACCCAGTTAGATGCTACACAAACCATGGGATCCTCAAACATTGTCTCCTCGTCGAATCCACCAACAAAGCGGTCATCGACATCCTCAGAGTCAGCTTCTACCTGAGTCAATGGAACCTCACATACTTGAGCCGATGATACAACTTGCACCTCGATCTCTTCATGATCCGGTGACCCAACCAACGGTGAGTCATTGGGATCCAATGCAGCCCTAGAGGTGATTGATCTCTCACCACCCTCTGTACAAACAAGTCAGGTGCTCTGACCTCTGAGTCCAAAACAATGGCCACATAGTTATCCCATTCACCGTCGCTGCCAATCGAAACCAATCTCTTTATACGCGGCCCCTTTGACGACCCAACATCAATCAATCCTTGCATAACGACATCACCATGCTCATCTGTCCATCCCAACCTCTCTTTCAAGCGATAAATGACCTCACCATACGACGGACGTGAACTAAATAGCAATGTGGTCTCTTCCATGCCCTCCAAATCAACACCCCCATTGTCATTTCTCTTCACAG